>CM044007.1:60437343-60647343 GCA_024085815.1 Flaveria linearis | reverse complement strand
ATACATGCTTCAAACATTGAAATTTTTGGGTCTTTTTTTATAAAAAGTGGGCTGGAAATTTCTCTAATGGAAGTCCCTTTGGTTTTCAAGATATTACTTTATATGCATGTAAGGATCTTGAAAAAATTAAATCATGAGATGGTTTGTTTGTTTGGACAAAAACCCACTTGTTCTTGGTTTATGTTGGCCAAGATTTGGGTTCAAAAGGCACTGCCAAATTCGAAATATATACATATTTGGATGTGTTTTAAGTTCATAAGACCTAGCCATGACCTTGTGTTTGATTATTTATGGTTGTGATTCATTCAAATGTAATAAAGGCTATGTAATTTATTTGTTTCATTTGGTATGTAATAAGTAGATTAGCTTGCACTTTATTTTACTAGAAAAATGTATTAGGACTTTTTCTATGTAATAAGTATTTTGGGGCTGATTTGTAAGACAAAGAGGTGCCTAAAGATGATAGTGGAATCACAACACAAAAGGCATACTTGAAGCATTTGGATGCAAGTTCAAGTGGTAATTCATCAACACAACAATGTGTCATGTTTTACCCTAGGAATGACCACTTGACACACTTGTTATGGCAAGCAAGTGTGATCAAAATAGTTGGCTATGGTTATGCACTTATTTTTTATGTTTGGTTGATTATTGGTTGTTTGGCTGTGTTTAACATTTTAATTGAAAATAGATAAACTAGTTAAACAACTATGATAAATCAAGCATAAAAAAAGGTTCTTTATAATCATTAAAGGAATTAATAAAATGTGTTTATTAGGGGTTAATGATTTAATAAAAATGGGTTTTATTAAAAGGAACCTTGAAAATAGTTTTTCCAAAAAATACCATGCATTTGAATGCATACAAGTTGTATGGTATAAAAGGCCTTTTCTAAAAACTAGAATTTTAAAAACTACAAAAAAACCCTTTTAAAACAAGTTTAACACCATCCTTTTAAACAACACTCAATTCACTTGTAACTTATTTATGGGATAAAGGTCACCTAACCATAAATATAGAAATTTGTGAAGTTGAGGTGAAATTACCATATTTGTGGGATGAAGGTCACCTAACCACTCATATGTGTAAAATCACACGTGTGTCTAAGTAGGACGACTTGATTTGGAAATAATGCATTAGGATCACCGAAGCATGACGTACAAACGGTGTTGATGGGATAAACATGCCAAACAAAACATAAGATGTTTAAAACGATCCCATATAACTAGAAATTGTAATAGGTTACAATTGTCAAACGTTGACTACCTTGTTAATTTAAATAAAGGGATAAAAGGTCACCTAACCGATATTTAAATGTAACGTTGATTCTAGATTTTAATTATTAATTGTCTATGAGATATAAAAGGGTATTAATAATTAAAATGCCTTGATATCAAAATACTAAAAATTAAACTTTGTAAAATTGTAGATGGCTAACAACAATAATGCAATCCCGACCGTCCACAACCTATCACTAAGAACCATCCTTGAAAAGGAACGTCTAAACCATGGGAACTTCATGGATTGGTACCGAAACTTGAGAATCGTTCTCAAGCAAGAAAAGAAGTCCTATGTGTTAGACGATCCCATTCCCGATCAACCCGATGAAAATGACGTAGAGGCCTTTACCGAGTGGGTCAAATACACCGAGGACTCTGTGCAAGTCTCATGTCTCATGCTAGCGAGTATGATTCCCGATTTGCAAAAGGACTTTGAGAACCACAATGCCTATGACATGATCATGCAGTTGAAGGAAATGTTCCAACAACAATCAAGGGTGGATCGCTTCGAAACGGTTCGAGCACTCCATGCATGTCGGATGGACGAGACCCAATTGGTGTCATCTTACGTTCTTAAGATGAAGAGCCACATTGATCGCCTCGAAAGGCTTAACTGTCGTGTGTCCAACGAGTTGGCAACGGATTTGATCCTCAACTCCCTATCAAAGACGTTTGATAGCTTTGTTATGAACTATAACATGAATGGATGGGACAAGAGCATTGGTGAGCTTCATTCAATGCTCAAAACGGCCGAGGCGGGCATGGGTAGAAAGGTTCTACCGGTCCTTACGATCAATGAAGGAGGTAGTAAGAAAAGGCACCTCCCCGACCCTAGGGCAAATGTTACAAAAGGGAAGGGGCACGTCAAGGGGAAGGGAAAAGGTAAAGCTAAAGTGGAACTGCCCAAACCGAAAGAAAAGAAGCAAAAGGTTGCTCATGATGACCCGTGTTTTGAGTGTGGTGAGGTAGGCCATTGGAAACGCAATTGTCCGGTCTATCTCAAAGCATTGAGATCGAAGAGGGATGCGGGGCAAACCTCAGGTACTATCTTTATGATACATGTTGAGCTAAATGTTATTTCTTCTAACACATGGGTATTGAATACCGGATGTGGAACTCATATTTGCAATTTGTTGCAGAGGTTCAAAAGAAGTGTGTATTATGCAATAGGGGAAATTAGTCTCTTCATGGGCAATGGTGCAAAGGTTCACGTGGAAGCCCAAGGAGACTACATTTTGAAGCTTCCAAGTGGTTTGGAAGTCATTTTAAAGAATGTGTTGTATGCTCCTAGTTTGACTAGGAATATTATTTCTGTTTCCGTTTAAGACAATGTGATTATGATTTCAAGTTTGTTGACAATGATATTCATGTTTCTTTAAATCATATGTTTTATTTTAAGGCTATACCTTATAATGGTATTTATGAATTGGTTCATGAAAACACAACATATGATAGCTCAATGTACTAAGCAACCACCAAAAAGCTCAAATTAGATTTGAGTGATTCCTATCTTTGGCATTGTCGCCTTGGTCATATAAACAAGAATCGTATGCAAAAACTCCAAAAGAATGGTCTTTTGAAAACTAATGAAAATGATTCATTTGATGTATGCGAGTCTTGTTTACAAGGTAAAATGACAAAGGCCCCTTTTAGTGGGACTAATGAAAGGGCAAAGGATTTATTAGGGATCATACATTCAGATGTATGTGGACATTTTAAACCAATAACTAGGAATGGTGAAAGATACTTCATTACCTTTACCGATGACTATAGTCGTTATGGGTATGTGTACTTGTTAAGACACAAACATGAATCTTTTGAAATGTTCAAAATCTTCAAGAATGAAGTAGAAAATCAACTCAACAAGACGGTCAAGATTCTTCGTACAGATAGAGGAGGTGAATACCTAAGTATTGAATTTCAAGAGTATCTTAGAAGTTATGGGATTGTCTCATAACTTACTCCACCTGGAACACCAAAACATAATGGTGTGTCTGAGAGGAGGAATCGGACTCTATTGGATATGGTTCGATCTATGATGGCTAGAAGCACACTACCTCTATCATTTTGGGGTTTCGCGTTGCTCTCCGCGGCCCGTATTTTAAATATGGCCTCAACCAAGAAAGTGGAAAGGACACCTTTCGAAGTATGGCATGGAAGGGTTCTATCATTATCATATTTAAATGTTTGGGGGTGTGATGCTTATCCTAAGCAATACTCTCAAAACAAACTAGAATCCCGATCCACAAAGTGTATCTTCATTGGATATCCTAGAGATTGTATTGGATATTATTTCTATGATCCGACAGAGCAAAAGTGTTTATTGCTCGAAAGGCAGAGTTCTTGGAAACTAAGTTTCTTTCAGAAGAAACCAGTGGAAGAGCAGTGGAACTTGAAGAGGTTCAAGATTCACAAGACGATACACAATTGGTTGATACTAGCAATCAACATGAGGATGTTGAGAATGATCATATGGATGATCAAGATACACAAAACGTTCGCAAATCTGGTAGAATTAGTGTTCCTCCTGAGAGATATGGATTTTTATGG
This sequence comes from Flaveria linearis, assembly GCA_024085815.1. NCBI lineage: Eukaryota > Viridiplantae > Streptophyta > Magnoliopsida > Asterales > Asteraceae > Flaveria > Flaveria linearis. Next base: position 60,643,513 of record CM044007.1, on the reverse strand, counting down.
ATGGATGCTATGTGGTAGATTCGGATGAACCAACCACATACCATGATGCAATGTCAAAACCCGATTTTGACAAATGGCTAGAAGCCATGAACGTTGAGATGCAATCCATGTATGATAACCAAGTTTGGGAATTGGTTACACCACCTCTTAAGTCCAAGATAGTTGGAAGTAAGTGGGTTTTCAAGAAGAAAACCGATATGCATGGAAACTTGGATACTTATAAAGCTAGACTTGTAGCGAAAGGTTTCACTCAAACTCAAGGGGTTGATTATGATGAAACTTGCCTGTGGCAATGCTAAAGTCTATCAGGATATTGTTTGCCATAGCAGCATATTATGACTATGAGATTTGGCAAATGGATGTCAAAACCGCTTTCCTTAATGGATATCTTGAGGAAGATGTCCATATGAAACAGCCTGAAGGTTTTGTCGATCCAAAACATCCTAACAAGGTATGCAAGTTAAAGAAGTCAATCTATGGATTGAAACAAGCGTCAAGAAGTTGGAATCACCGTTTTGGTATGAAGTAAAGAAATTTGGCTTCATCAAGAACGCTGATGAAGCTTTGTATATAAGAAAGCTAGTGGGAGCATTATTACTTTCCTTGTATTATATGTCGATGACATTCTACTAATTGGAAACGACATTCCAACCTTGGAAGGTGTAAAAACCTGGCTTGGAAGCTGTTTTTCCATTAAGGATCTTGGTGAGGCCACCTATATTTTGGGAATAAAGATCTATAGGGATAGATCAAGGCGGTTAATAGGTTTAAACCAAAGTAAATACATTGAAAAGATCTTGAAAAGGTTTAAGATGGAGAATTCTAAGAAAGGTTTGGTACCTATTCAAAAGGGGACTATATTGAGCTCATCCTAATGCCCTAGTTCAAAGGTTGAACAAGAAAGAATGAATGGAGTCCCATATGCATCTGCTATAGGATCCATCATGTATGCAATGATATGTACTAGGCCGGACGTGTCATATGCTCTAAGCATGACAAGTAGATATCAACAGAATCCTGGTAATAGTCATTGGATGGCTGTTAAGAGTATTTTGAAATACCTTAGAAACACTAAGAATATGTTCTTAATATATGGATCTGGTGTGGAGGAGCTCGTTGTAAAGGGTTACACGGATGCGAGTTTCCAAACTGATCGAGATGATTCTTGATCACAGTCGGGATATGTCTTCATTATGAATGGAGGAGCGGTCTCTTGGAAGAGCTCAAAGCAAGATGTAGTGGCACTATCTGCAACAGAATCTTAATACATTGCCGCTTCATTGGCAGCTCAAGAAGCTGCGTGGCTTAGGAAGTTCATTGCTGATCTAGGGGTTGTTGCTACCATTCAAGACCCCCTAGAGATCTTTTGTGACAACGAGGGTGCGATTGCTCAAATCAAGGAACCTCGTGCTCATCAAAAAACTCGGCACATTGAACGAAGATACATAAGGGATGAAGTTGAAAAGGGAAAGATATGTATTCGCAAAGTTCATACCGATCAAAACATTACGGATCCATTCACGAAGCTCCTAGATAGTCAAAGCATGAAAGTCATACTTGTGCCTTAGGACTTCGATATTCTAATGATTGGACTTGATCAAATCTTGTATTTGGATATTGGAATTTATGTTATTATGTGGTTATAATTTTCATTTGTTCTTCTATTTTAGCATGTTTAAATCCATGAATAAATAAGTTATTCTAAACGTCCGTAGTCGATCATACTTGTGGGAACAACTATGAATGTAAGACTATAATGAACTTGGATTGGTTGATATTCATAAGGTATGAATATAGAGCAAGAGGTTGCTACCAAGGTTCATTGATATCTATGGGATATAGATATTGGACCGACCCGCTCTCAATTATTTCTGCATGGAATCTTTGTGATTAGTCATAAGAGATATTGAGTAAAGGCAAATATCATTGTATCCTCAGACCTGAGATACATATTAGGTCTTGATATTCACCAAGTATTGTACTTTGACTTAGTACTTTGCTGTTCTGAAAGATTGGCAGTACATAAGGCTGAGTTCAAGTGATATAAGGTGATTGTGAGAGACATATGTAGTCAAGATGGAATTTGTTCCTCTTATTCGTTGAGAGTTAGATGTCTAAGGCCTGTTAAAGTTAAATAAACGGAGAATGACAATTCTGTGTCTCTGGGATTTAACATGACATCTGTAACAAAAGGAAAAATGATTGATTCACCTAAATCGTATTCAAGTAAGGTACTTGAAAAGGATGATATTATTGAATGGCACTTAGTCATATACATTAGGGGTAGCAAACCGTTACTAGGCGTTATTTGCTGCTTCCATCAATCTTCTATGAATCTTGTGCAAGTGGGAGATTGAAGGAATTGATCTGCCCAAGATACATATTAAATTAATGTGGCTAGTATGATATGATCCAAGTCAGGTCATACCCAATAACAAGCCAAACAAACACCGATGAATATTTATTCGTTGATAAGATCATACAAATAAATATTAGCGCCAATTTAGAAACCGGGATTTCTAAATCATTGCTTTTGCAAATGAACAAGATTATATGGATAATTTGTTCATGAGAGATTATTTTATTTCATTATTTAAATTAATTGAACAATGACAAATAATAGTATGTTAGTCTTATAAAATTAAAATGGTTTAATTTTATAAAACTTAAGAGATGAGAGTTTGGGATTTTAATAGAACAAATTGGGGAAAACCCACAAACTTTGGCTTTAATGTCCACTCACTTTGGCTTTAATGTCCACTCACTTTGTCTTTAATGTCCCACCCACTTTGTCTTGTAACAATCAAGACTTCACTTAAAAAGACTCTCCAATCTCTAGACTCTCTCTCATGTATGCAAAAGGCAAAATACTCTCAAGCCTCTCTCTCTCAAAAATCGGTTTTTGAAGTGCAACAAGGCTGATTTTCAGCTTTGAAAGGTTTCTTGGCTGGAAAAATCGATTGTGCAAGAGGTTCTTCAAGTGGGTGCAACACAACCTAGCAAGTGGGTGTTTGAAGGAGCTTGGGGTATCATCTCTTGAGGACTTCTACATTGAAGTCTTGACATTCTAGCATCATCATCTAGCCTCCAAATCCACGGTTCTAAAGGTAGTTCATGTGATTGATATATATATATTATGATAGTGTGTTCTTCCATATAAAATGATCCTTGTTTTGGGTTTTGATTAAACATATGTATATGATACATAAACTCACGTTTTAATATAAACTCCGCTGCGTTTTACATATTAAATGGTTAATATGTCTTTGATAAACATCTAGAAAACCCAACATGTAAGTATGTATGTATGTATGTATGTATGTACGTAGTATGTACGTACGTACGTACGTATGTAGGTATGTATGTATGTATGTTGTATGTATGTATGTATGTATATGTATGTATATATGTAAGTATGTATGTATGTATGTATGTATGTATGTATGTATGTATGTATGTATGTATGTATGTATGTATGTATGTTCTTTTCAGGATCATTAATTGCAAGAACAATAATTTCAACATATATAGTAGTACCTGGTAAAAAAGTTAAATAAATTTGAAAAACAAGTTGTTTGCCATTTATATGTTTGAAGGAGATTGATGACTGGTTATTACCATTTATATAAAATTTGTTTATGACATAGGATCTTTCGCTTATGGAATACCAATCGAAGATCCCATCACAAACTATGTTGATCGACACACATTTGAAAAGTCTAAATGATAATATTATATGAAATATCATCTATAATGTGACTAATGAATTACTTGGGGTTTATCCATCAGAAGCAATTCTAATAAAGAATGATTGAAGTTGGATTTACCATAAGGTATTCCATAATAATGTGTAGGTAGAAGTATCTTTTTCATGGTTTATCCTCTCCATCGTATTACCGACAGAAGCTGGCCATTGATTATGGGCCAACTATAAATTTACGTGTCATATTCCTTTCTACATGACAACCAAAATTGTTTAATTACTTATACACAAATTAAATAAATTCTTTTTTATTCATCCAATCTTTAATTTAAAGTTTTTAAGTAAAAGTTTTGTTAATTGTTTCATCCCGGCCCCCACCTATGAAAAACACAATGCATCCCATATTATAAGTGTGTAAATTCTAAATTGCCATATACGAGCGTTTAAGAAAATGTTTGCCTGCAAGATCAAATTGGCTCATACATGTCAAATATGACAACGTACAAGTGTATAAAAGTCTATATACGGTTGTATATGCATATTTTAAAATAATCACATGGCACATCATATAAATAGGAGGCATATTTAGTTTTTATTTTCATCAATTATTATTTTTATTATTGTTATTTTTTTTCTGAAAGACAATCTTACTCTTAGCCATCTTAACAACTTATTAAACTTAAGCTACTAACCATCAGGGCTTGCCCTGGTGGCCACCTCGATGAGGGATAAGGATCTAGTGGCCAAAGGTCGCGGGTTCGATCCTGAGGGGGGAGGGTTTACCCACAATATGTGGGGTTCCCGCCCGGAGGTTGGGGTCCCAGATTTGACTCGTGGGCCACGGCCCACGTGTAACAGCAAAAAATCCCCTTGACGGTTGCAATGGACCGGCTGTTACGGGGTCGAACTTGGGTCTCGTGGTTGTGGAGGTACGTAAAGGATTTCCTGCTGAAGCACACCCTTCAAAAAAAAAATTAAACTTAAGCTACTTTTACTGTATGACAATCATTAATATCACTACGTCAAGGACAGATTTTGTATTTAATATTTAAGGGGTATATTTAACCAAACCTAATCAATGGCAATGCGTGTGTAGGAATTAAGGTCCAATCATTGTCATCTTTCATTCTTAAGAAATATTGTTAAGAAGCTGGAATATTAGCAGACATTTTAGCAATAGCTAGTTCAATTTTAAAATTTCATAAGGTATTAAAAATATATGTGACGATTTTGATGAAACATGTATCATTTTGGATTGCGCATAAAGTTAACATTTATATCAAAAAAATCCATGTGTCCCTTCACTAATGTTTACAAATCAAACAACCAAATTAAATCGTAGGTTTCTTGTTTCAAACGTGTTTCTCATCCTATGATTTATTTTCAAGAGTCCTTAATTGTCATCAATCCAACTAAGGAATATATGGTAGACCCTACCCCTTTATGTATATATACACAAGTCTCATATCCTCTACACATCATTCATTCATTTCTTCAATCCTCTCTTCATCTCTCCTTATCCCCCTCTCTCTCTCTCTCTCTCTCTCTCTCTCTCTCTCTCTCTCTCTCTCTCTCTTCAAATAATAAACACAATCTGTTTACTAGTTGTACTTCCTCTACCCCCTCTTTTTTATATCTTTCTTGTTGTTTGTCTATGTTTTTCACATACAAACACTTGCTAATCACCATCTTCAACTTACTTTTTGTAGTTGCTAACTTCATTCTTTTGCTCCCCATCTACCTAACAACAAATATTATGTTCTCTGTGTAACCCTACACAATCTTCCCCGTCGAAACCTGTAATTTACGAGAATACCCTTCTCAAGAATCTTAACAACAATTCTCCAAAATCCATGGATGATCATCACCAACTTCATGGTTGGCCAACTCCTTCTCAGGTAATGCTTTCGTGTGAAACTTTCACTATAACAAAAGTATCAAAATGTACTTGTTGACATTTTCATTATTTCAAACACTTATAAATGTATGATTATGATATATATTAAGCTTTGTTTTTGCAAGAAAAAATATGGTTGTCACAAATTATCTAAATGTATTTGTTGACGTTTTCATAGGAAAAAAACTTTATATCTTTAGAACCATAACCCAAAATTTTATGAAATCATTTTCTCAAGCTTATCTTTCACACCTTTTAAAGTGTGAAAAACTTGCATCTGTCCCTAAGGTGTAGAAAAGGTACAAATTACATACTTTTGTAGTTTGGTTGAAAATAGTCAATCTTTTTGTGAACTTTTAATCCGAAAAACTATAATTAATTTTGTCCCCATAACTTAATACACTTCTTGGAAATGTAGGTATTAAGTTGTACGATACAAATAGACATCACAACAAAAAACATACGTCAAGCTTTCTTCGAAATGCATAGATTCTTTTGTACATCACAATCATCAATCCTTTCTTCCAATATTTGCAGAAAGTTTTCATTTTTATTTTTTATTTTTTATTTTTATTTTTTATTTTTATTTTAGCCTGCCCCATAATTTGAGTTACCAATTTTTCTCGTATTTAGAAGAAAAGTTGTGCTAAACGTATCTTCTCCACTACTTTTTTTACTTTTTACCCCTCTTAAATTGTTACACCGGCAAAAATTTTCCAAAATTGATTTCTCCTAGTGATATTTTAAAGGGTACATATAAACTTAGCAAACAAGTGAAAAGAAACATACTTATAGTTCTTGAAAACCATCAATATTTTCTCAAGTACTTACAGAAAACTTTCATTCATCAACTCTTTTTGTGTAGGCCTTAGAGGAAATCAAAGCCATTGGAAAGATATCAGGACCAACAGCCATAACAGGTCTACTACTCTATTCAAGATCCCTGATCTCCATGCTCTTCCTCGGCTACCTAGGGGAGCTCGAGCTAGCCGGAGGGTCCCTAGCCATCGGGTTCGCCAACATCACCGGCTACTCCATCATCTCGGGCCTAGCCATGGGCATGGAACCCATTTGTGGTCAAGCCTACGGCGCGAAACAAATGAAACTCTTGGGCTTAACCCTACAAAGAACAGTCCTTTTACTCCTATCAACCTCAATCCCAATCTCTTTCATTTGGCTCAACATGAAGACTATTTTAGTATGGTGTGGCCAAGATAAAGACATCTCCACTGTAGCGCAAACTTTCATCGCCTTTTCGATACCCGACCTCTTCGTGTTGTCCCTATTACACCCTCTCCGCATCTACCTAAGGACACAAAACATAACTTTACCGTTAACTTATTGTTCAGCAGTGTCTACACTAATGCATGTACCCTTAAACTTTTTGCTAGTGGGACACTTCAATTTGGGTGTTTATGGTGTGGCTATATCAGTAGTTATCACCAACTTAAACTTATTATTCTTGTTAACAACTGTTGTGTTTTTCTCGGGTATCCATCGGGCTTCGTGGGTCCCACCGAGCCCTGACTGCCTACGCGGGTGGTCATCGTTACTGGCTCTAGCGGTACCAACGTGTGTGTCAGTATGTTTAGAGTGGTGGTGGTACGAACTAATGATAATATTATGTGGACTACTACAAAACCCTAAAGCCACTATAGCATCAATGGGCATACTCATGCAAACAACTTCATTCCTTTATGTTTTTCCCTCTTCTTTAAGCCTTGGTGTTTCAACTAGGGTTGGCAATGAGCTCGGGGCTAAACGTCCGGCGAAGGCCCGAATATCGATGATCGTTTCGCTTGTGTGCGCATTAGCCATGGGTGTCACTGCAATGGCGTTTACCACACTGATGAGGCACCGATGGGCGCGGTTTTTCACGGCGGATGTGGCGGTTCTTGAGCTGACCTCGGTGGCATTGCCGGTGGCCGGACTTTGTGAGCTAGGAAACTGCCCTCAGACCACCGGTTGCGGTGTTTTGAGAGGTTGTGCACGACCCACTGTTGGAGCTAATATTAACCTTGGGTCGTTTTACTTCGTCGGAATGCCGGTGGCGGTGGTGATGGGGTTCGCCGGAAAACTTGGGTTCGCCGGACTTTGGGTGGGGTCTTTGCAGCTCAGGTGACATGTGCATTGTTGATGCTGTATGTTCTTTTTACTACTGATTGGATTGTTCAAGTTGAAAGAGCAATAGAATTGTCAAAACCATCATCATCATCATCTTCATCTAGTTTTTCTGGTTTGCCGGTGAATTCTCCGTCGCCGGAGATGTTCAAGGATGAGGTTAAAATCTCCATGGTGAGAGATCTTGAAGAAATAATATTGTTGTCTGTGGATGATGAGGTTGAGGTGGTGAAGGAAGATTGTTGTAAAGTTGAAGAACATCCTCTTATTGTGCATTGATTAATCATAATTGAAGATGATAGATAATAATGATTGTAATGGATATGTATAGTAGTTGGTCATTTCTGAAAGTTGCAGCAATTGCTTGCAACTATTGGAGAATTGGTTACCGCATTTTTTTAAATAATGGTATTTACCATAAGTTGAATAACATTTGAGATGATATATTGGTTAACTAAATCTAAGATGTATAAATAACTTATGTTATTTGTAAGTTAGTATGAGTGTATCAAAGAAGATTATTTTATAAACTATTGATACCTTAGATTATGGAAATAATAAAAAAACATTAATGAACGAAATTTGATAATTCTTTTGAAGTTAATTACATGGCTGGTCCCTGTTTGAAAAAACATTCTTGATCATAATTACTTATTAAATTTTAAATACTTGTGGTCCTTGAATTGAATGACTATCTATTTTGGATGTTAAATAGATATGAAATGATTTTTTTAATTCTTGAACTAAAAAATAATGAATAAAAGAATAAAAGACACGTGGATCCACTATATTCTTTTTATTAATTATATATTTTAATTAATTTTATTATATATTAATAATATACATACACTAGCTTAGTGAACCCGTGTATTACACGGATTAATAAATAAAATATTAATATAATAATATTTAGTTAGTACAAAATGATATTCTAATATATAATAAAACAGTAATATCAACTTTTTAAAATTTTATTTTAAAATTTTTTCTAAAATTAAATATTTTATTCTAAAAAAATCGTATAAAAATATTATTTTTAAAATTTTTCCCATTATAACTCTCAAATTTGATTATTTTTTGTATTTAAAAAAAGTATACTTTAGAAAAATTTGTTATTTTATATAAAAATTATTTAATAGAAATAACATTAATAAATAGATTTATTTCTTAATTTATTAAATCTAAAAAGTTGTTAAAAAATATTATAAGTAATTAAGGTAATTATTTAATAGGAGAGAGAGGCGAGAAAAATTTATGAGAATAATTGTGATGCTGCCACGTGTAATCTTAAGATACCTTTTTATTAGAGTAGATAGATGCCTCCATCCATTACGTATACACCCCTACCCCTCGTTCCACAAACCACTGCCACTACCATCCTCCTTCTTCTTCAACTCAAGGCGTCCTCATCACCACCCTCCTCCATCACAACCTCCTCCTCCACCTCCATTTGAACCCGCCACCGTCGTCATTATCAGCACACCATCATCATCAACTCTGTTGATTTAAGCCCTAATCAAGGCATGTTAAGTCACGACTATAGCGATGGTGACTAACATTAGCCACAAATGGTAATTGATATTAGGTCATGATTAATCACAAGCCGTAATTAATTGTAAGGTCATGATTGTCATGATGGGTGACTTTCAATAGTCATGACGGTGGTGTTGCTAGTAGTGTCTCATATTTCGTTGATTTTGGCTTCAATTATACATGTTTTTTTATTTGGGTTTTAGTTACTATTGCGGTGGTGACGATGTAGGGTGGTGGAGATGGTATTATAGGGTTCCAGGATATTGGCGACCTATAGCGATGATGGTTGAGAGGAAACATGGAGGTGTGGGGTGGCTGATGATTTACTATGACAAAGGTGGTATGGTGATGGTTAAGATCAGTGGCGTACCTAATAATTATAAAGCATGAGGAAGGTGAAGCTGCCCACACTAAAAAAATACGTGAAAATCTTGAATGCCCTAATAAAATATTATAATCGCTCCCTTAAACTTTTAAAATTGAAGGAAAACCAAGATTGATTTAACATATTGTCAGGGGTGAAACTAAAATGGGATCTAATGATCCTCCGACAGTCCGACGACTCATATTTTCTCACAAGGGGTCTATAATTAGGTAGATGTTTAATAGTTTCATCCTTAAATAATCAAGTAATTAATAGAAAGAAACAAGAAAATCTATATTGAGATAAATTATTTTGATAATAACCAAGCTAAATTTATATTGGTTTCAAGATATGAATGATCAAATGGTATATTTACTATCCAACATTGTTCTCAAACATGTTAAACATCATCATGATTGAAGATTTGGGGAATGTTTTAATGATGATTATAATTGCTTAAAACATATCACATATCAACACTTTTATGGGTATATTTGCTTCAACGGTTCTTAAAACACACTCACAAAACTCGACGAGTTTGGGAACTGCTTTAATGATATTTTTTGGTGATGAATCGCATCTAACCCAAAACGAACAAAAAATATATATATTATATCATGATAGTCAAATGATTCTTAAATATTTATGCCTCCCATAACAAAATTCTTGGGTCCACTATTGGTGAAGATAGTGATGATGGTTCAACGATGATGATGGTGACGGTATGGTGGTGGGGGTATGGTGATGGTGGTTCAGTGATGGTGATGATGGGTGAAGATGGTGGTGTGGTGATGGTGATCGCTGGCGGTTCAAACAATGGCTATGTGATGGTGGGTGGCATGATTGTCTTGGGTTATATAACAAAAATGATAACGATTAAATACAAATTGATAGTTCATATGTGAATCAATGTTAGTTTATAGCTAAACTAAATTTTTATTAACTAGTAAAAAGAATTCAATAAAAGTGTATCTAGTTATTTGTCTTCTTAAAGAGAGGAACAAATTGTTTTATGGTATAAATTGTTTTTTTTATTTATGCATTTATGTAAGCCCCAAAAACTGAGTGACCACACAAGTGGTAAATAATAAGAATATATACTTCTTAAGCAAAAAATGTCCTTCTGTTAGCAACAAAACATAATTAAATGTTTAAATTCCCGAATTACATGTCTTAAGCTTTTAACAAAATAATATTCCAAAAGGGAAATACAATATAGCCAATAAGGATTGACAGTCTGGAGATGTCAGGTAGTCTTCCATCTATGCCAAAGTAGACTTTCTTTGCTTTAACATGAGTGTGATCAATCTGACATAAACTTTCATTTAAACATAAATAAAATATTTATGAAAAACATAGCATATTGATTCATAACACAGTTACATTTTACAGTGAATATAATGTATAAACTTTAACATAACTTTGTTCTTGGGCAGTTACATGGTAAGTATAAAACCATACCCAATATTTGTTGGCATACATACCTAATAACATATACTAGTATCATGTAACATACCTAACGGCATGAAATGGTATTCTGTAAGCATACCCAGTTGCATAAATTGGTATCCTATTAACATAGTTATATATACGAGTATCCTCTTTACATATCTAGTCACATAAATTAGTATCCTATAAACATTTCCATTAGTATAAACTGGTATCCATAAAAATACCCAACAAGTCATGTTGGTATACAAAAAACATACCTTGTCACAAATAGCGATAATCATAAACATGCCTAACGGCGCAAGGTAATAACTATATACAGACCAATCTATCACATGCATTCGTAAATACATTCATAATCATAAACACATTCAAGTAGCCACATGATATCATACTATAGAATGTTCATATTTTACAACATGGCATTTTAAGCTTCTTTTAAATCTTTTTAGTTTGTAAAAACATAAATAATTATTCATTAAACTATTATTTTTATCATATCATCATTATACGTACATATCAGTCGTGATTTGATCATATAAGAGCCCTATGCATCACATAACCATTTATCAAACTTAAGAGTCTAGTTTGGAAACCAATTTCTTTGTAAATCATACTTTTAAGTATACATGCCACCAAAAAGTGTCAAAGATGGATCATTAAACTCACTTGTGTGATTAAAACACTTAGTTTTCAACCTATATCTTTCTTTAGTTGTTAATCATCAAATAGATCATAGATTTATCATGAAATCATTAGGATGAAGGAACCTTAACCTTTAATCGCTTGAATGGCACCAACATGTGCTAAAATCTTAAATGGGCTGACTTAACCTACCATGTTTGCGAAACTAGATTATGCCTTTTCAAGGTAATACTTTTATCATTACTTTTTTCCAGCCTTAAACTTTATTGGTTTGTGTCTTTTTTCTGTATTTTGTCTATCCTTGGTGGCTTTCATGTAAGCCTTAGTCTTGTCAAGTTTTTCGGTTGTGGATTCAACTACTACTACGCACCCTGACTCTTTTTGTCCGATTTCACCCCAATAAGTAGGAATTCTGCAACATAATTTGTGTAGCATTTCATATTATGGCATTCCAATGCTTTTGTGGTAACTATTATTATACGAGAACTCCATTAAGTGAAAGTAGCTATTCTAGCTCCCTCTAAAATCAATAATGCATGCGTGAAGCATATCTTCCAAGTTTTGAAGGATGATAGGTATGCTAATGTGCAATCATATTACCATTTCATCATGAAACTTCTTCTAGAACATTCATGTGAACTATGTGTCCTTGACGAAATGATGGACAATGGCACACTGTTGAACCGCAAACTCTTTAATAAATAGTTTCACCATTGTTTTTTAGGTATAAGTCTCACGAATAGGTAAAAAGTAAGCACTTTTCATCAACTGATCTATAGTCACTAGACGGTGTCATAACACTTAGTTGTTGTGTTTGGTAGGATGGTTATGAAATGCATCGTAATGTGTTACAATTTTGAGTTAGGTATACGTAAAGGCTAGATCTTTCTATAAGGCTTGTGATGCTTAGCTTTGACTTACAGATATGTTAAGTATCTGTTTATATAATTGGCATTTTCCTATTTCATTCCAGCCCATCAGTAATCCTTGATTAAGTCTTGGTGCATCTTAGTTGCTCATGGATTAATAAAGTACTTTGTGCTTTGTTTAGTATCTTGTACTCGACTTTCCCGTGATAAGGTATCCACATTCGACCAAACTTAGTTTTGATAACATATGTGTTTTCTTTTAGATTTACCGTCTGTCCTGACATTGTTTCTTTCTTGAGCTTATATTCCTATAGTGTGTATGTCCTGTACATCTATGATTTGTTTCTGGAAGTCTGGGCTTACACTTAACTGATGGGATTCTATTCTAGTAGGTTCTTATTTTCCATAGGGCTTAAAGCATCTACAAATACATTGGTATTTTTCAGATAATAAAGAACTTCACAATCAAAGTCTTTTATGAATTCTAGCCCTCATCACATGTTTAATTATTTTTTATTAAATAAGTATTTCACCACTATTGTGATTCATGTAAATCTACGTTTGACCCTTACAGGCAATGCCTGCACATCCTCAAACCAATGACAATAGAAGAGAGCTCCAAACTATGAGTAAGTTTATTATCTTTATGTGGTGTCAATTGTTGTAATGCGTAAGCTATCACTTTTTCTCGTTGCATAAGGACATACCCTAAGTTGTGATAACAAGCATACGATTAAAATACTAACTATTAGGGTTTTTGGTAAATCCTAGAATATTAAATACTTCTATAAAGTCTAACTAGGATTTCTCAAGGATGTCACACTTATGTATTACATGATTAGAACTATGTTAGATATATCTTATATTGCTAAAACTCTTGGTACGCTTACTAAAAATGAATACATATTATTAACATCCAATAAGTAGAGTATTTAAAGTATTTAAGGAAAACCATAAATTATGGTTTGACCTACACTAAATTTCCTACGCTTATTTAGAGTTTCTCAGATGCAGGTTAGATAGCAAAAATGGAAGACCACTCCTCAACAAGTGGATTGGTATTTCTTTGGTTCATGGGCTATATTATATGCTTCAAGAATCTAAATAAAAACTAATTTCATTGGTTTAGCTACAATTGGTAAATAAGCTGAATGGCTTAGTAAATTTATTGTTTGAGATTTCATTATGGCCCACCAATTACTATCAAGTATGATAATGCGTCTATATTGACTAAGGATTATAGCCAATTCTATAATTATAAGTCATGACACTTAATTGTTAGGCATACATTGATACATGAAGGTGTCATGCATAATGTCATATCATACATTGATAGGCTATCTTTTGTGCTTCAAAGAATCTAAATATAAACTTATTTTGTTGTTTTAGCTCCAACTAGTAAGGAAGTTGAATGGCTAAGAAATTGTCCATTTAGATATCATGCTAAGATACCCAAATTGTTTTTAATATGATGTTGGGAGTCAAATTCAATGTGGAAATATTAGAAGCAAAAGATTAGAACACATGTGTGATATCATCTCAATGTATGTGTTAACCCTACCTAGATAAGTATGAAGTTTAGCAACTTCAAGGGAGCTTAGACTTTAATCATGTGTACTCATTAAAACATAGAGAAAGAAGGCTAGTAAAACATAGTGTGAGGATAAGAATACTTGAGTATCTTGATGTTATGTGTATATTATATGCATATATTCAAATTATAGGAAGGGTTCATTCATTACACCCCCACCCTTATATTTTAATATTTTAAATATGTAATATATTAAGACGGAAATTCATTTGACATGACACTTTCATTTATATGATTTTGTATTTGTGAAATATTACTTCAAATGAATTAAGGAATACACTAAACAAGGAAGGATTGTTGGTAAATTAATGTCTTCAAGGTTATTCTAGTGTAATTGCATTTGCTTAAACCAAATGAAATATCAAATCAACATTTTTTGTGATTTAAAAGGTATGAAATGCACGTTCAATATAAAATGTTATAAGTTCTATACCAATAAACCTTAGTAAATCAATAGAGTGAAGCCCCCAAATTCATAGGTGGTTCTAGAGGGGCATAGCTCTTTTGGGCATGGTCCAAGGGACACAACTGGTGGGTCTAAAGGAAAAAGGTCGTGTTGTGATTAATAGTAGCTGAAGATTGGTAAAAACTACGAGCTTCGGTAAAACCTTTGGTCAAAAGCAACTTACGAATATTGATTGCTTAAAATCATGTTACTACAAATGATGGGTAATAACTTTTCTACTACTCATGGTCTATAGTAATTGTAAGGCCACGTTCCCGATCACCTCACATTTGGTCATTCATCGCATCATATGTACATAATAGTATACATTTCATAAAACAATACAGCGGAATTAATATCAGAAGTCATCCATTCATTAATAAAAACTGTTGCTAAGCAATACACCCATAAATATTATCAGTTACAAAAGATTGTTTAACTGCATTATAAAGCAACAAAATTATTAATCATGACCGGATGTCAGTCTTGCCCTGCCGAGTAGCTTTTCCCGCATGCCATCCTCAGCAATATTCACCTGCCAACTGAAAATATATAAAAGTCAGCGTTGCTGAGTGAATTCTAGTTTTAAAAGTATTAAAACACCTTGTATAATATATATATATATATATATATATATATATACTTTTTCAATAAAATACTTTCCTTGTGATCGTGAGCACGCATCAAATATACATCAAGGTAATACTTCCTTTCTTTCTTTCTTTACTGTACGCATTTGTTCATTTCGTACTTTTAACATTATCTTTTACTGTCTATATGGACCAATGTGCAATACCCCGAATATTGTGCACGAAACTAGTGCTGGACATGTGGTCTATAAAAAGACCACGAACATTATGCACGAAGCTGACCCAGTCATCTAGAGTATGTCACAAGGGTCCTGTCAATCTCAATGATTGACCGTGTGTGCATCCTTCGGGGTAGCTAACCCGCATCACAGTTGAGCTAACAATAATATGGTCGTGCACCTCCTATATATTTGCTTGCAAGACTTACATTATTTCATTTGCATTCCGCTTTTCTTTATCATTAATCTTTCGCTTTTGTTAATGATAATACTTTGCATTTGTGATCATAAATATACCACGTAAAGTCACACAATAATAATTATTATGGACACAAGAACAACTTATAATAATGCAATATAATAACAATTAAAAACCCTAAAGTCAAACTTGGGTCAAACCTTAATCATTCTGTTTTTCTTAAAATTTCAGAAAATAAGCTAAGTATTCTGGGCGCATGAGCACTATGCAGGCGCATTAGGCCTGTTTAGGCGCATTACAACTATGTAGGCGCATGGGCTTACTTGGGAGTTTTAATACTTAGACGCATGAGCCATTTCAGGCGCATGGGCACTATTTGGGCGATTGGGGTATACTTATGCGTCTGAGACTAAGTCTTAAGTGCATGAACTACTGTTCAGGCGCATGGACTTATACTTAAAAATTCTAAGGCATAATTTGGGTGCATGGGGTACTGTTTGGGCGCATGAACCCTATTTGGGCGCATGACCCTAGTTAGAACTTTTCTAAGGCAATTTTAGATGCATGACCCTTAGTTAGGCGCATGACCAACCTGTTTAACATGTTTCTAAATTATTTTTAGTCCCAAACATCATATCAACCTATGCTAAGCTTGTTATAATCATTCTAAGCTTAATTACAACACAAACAACCATATAACTCATCATACAAGCCTACTTACATACGGTTACACATGTATATAAATTATAAACACACTTCTAATACATTTCTAGCCCCAAAAAGAGTTAAAACATGTAAAAAGATGGGGTCTAGAACTCACCTTATGTAATGTTCAAGTAAAACTCCACCAAACTTGAAAACACCAAGAGTTCAACCATCTAAAACACAACTAACAAACAACCAAGCACAAAGAACACATAAAAATCGGTTCTAAGGTTGGAAAACCCAACAAAACCAAGTCAAACACAAGAAACACTTACCCAAAACCTAAATCTTCTTCTTCTTCTTCTTGTAACCGAGAGAGAAAACTTCTATTCTTCTTTCTTTCTTCTCTTAGCCAAAAAATGGCAGTAGTAGGGAAAGCACGGGCGCCATGCTACAAAAAGTAAATTTTTGTCTTTTGTGTACTATTTACACAATACCCCCTTGACTTTTGGCCTCTTGTTATTTCTATTTGATATTTTTACTTTCTACTTATTTTTGACAAATTTTTGGGTGTTACAGTAATATTGCTACTATTGATGGTCGGTAATAACTTATTATTAATGAAAATGTTTCTACATATGTAATAGCCAATAGTCAATGGTTATTACAGCTATAATAATCAATAATAATGTTTTTATGAAGACTTATCATGGTTCATTATAAACTTTTTGTAAGGCCCCGTTTCCGGGCACCTCACAGCTGGTCATCATCGCACTTGAAATACATCATTATATAATCGTTACAAGAATCATGCAGCGGAAACTTTGAAATAACTTTTCATTTTACTATAAATGCTTTTGCCGGTTAATACAATGTTCATCAATTACAAAATATATATTATTGCATTATATCACAAAAGCATTATACAAAAGAATGTCATCCAAAAGAGCTGAGTAGCCGCCTCGTGGCATCCTCAGCAACCTTACCTGCCAACTGAAAACACATAAAAAGTCAGCGTTACTGAGTGAGTTATAGTTTTATAATAAAACATACTTTACTTTTATTAAAACCGTTTCTTTACTTTTATGCTATCACACATCATACGTACACATTATTAATATTATTATTATCTTCATCATTCGTTGTCTTTGCTTCTATATAGATCTTGTCACACTTGCCCTCTTCACGGCACGCAGCCATGATTACGAAGGTCGAGTGGCAAGGATCTTATTTCATACTTTATCATTATACTCTTCTGTTCATTACTTTCATTCATTCGTTCTTTAACTTTCATTATTCTTTGTACCTCTTTAACTTTCTTACTCTTTCATATTTACTTCTTTCTTTACTTCACCCATAAACTTTACCTTTCTGTACCGTGGTGCTGGACCTAGGCCTATCATAGACCTTCTATAATGGTGCAACGCACCTCTTGGCCACAGCACCTAAGGTAAAGTTTAGGTGTACCATTGCCACATGCGATATCCTTCTGTATCGTGGTACTGGACCTAGGTCTATATCATAGACTTTCTATATCGGCGCACCGCACCCTCCTGGCCACCGTACCTAGGATATGCAATAATGGTTCTATACAATGGTTAATCCCAGTGTCAGGATTTTACCCTCTTCGAAGAACACATCCACGATTACTGAGGTCACAAGACAGGGATTCCATTTCGAGTCTGTTGCAACAACAAGGTCGCTCACCTCCTGTATTTGCTTGCAAGCCTTTATTATTCTCATTCATTATTAATGCATGCATTCTTTCATCATGATCCTCTTTTATTATCTTTCATTTTACATTACATAATACTTTCATTTCATTCATTAACATAACACGTAAAGCCATGGGGAAGATAAACATATATCATAATGAGGAACATCAACATACACTATAGCATTACTATACAGGGCATCATCATACATACATAACATACATCATGCATAAACATGCAACATCATCATGCCCAACATGCCCTCTAAGACCCCAACTGTCATCTTACGTGTACTTGCGGGAACTTTCTCGTCAAAACTTACGTCTGCACTTTCCCCCGAAAGTCAGTACTATAACTATGTTCGTCCTCGGGTACAACAGCCCTACTTGGGCGAATGGGCACCCCCTCAGTCGCACGGCCTCCATGCGACTGAGCATCATGCGATTGGACCTATGCGGATGAACACCTATGCGAATGAACACCCAATCGTGCAAATGGACTCTCAATCGTGCGAATGAACACTATGCAAATGGACCTCATACGAATGGGCACCTATGTGACTGGACCCTCAGTCGCATGACTCCCAATGCGACTGGACCACCAGTCATGCGACTGAACCTCAATCGTGCGACTGAACCCCAATCGCCCTCCAGTCGGCCGTATGGCCTCCAGTCGGTCGCCTAGCCCTAACTGGTGCAGCATGCAGTCCTCCCGAACCCAATCTGCTATTTTCAACCTCTAAGCTCATCCAGACCCATTCTAAGCCTAAATCAACCATCCTAAACCTTAGGAATGCATACTATAACACCATTCAAGCACACACAAGTCCAAGAACATACTCTAAACGCACCACATGCAATCACACCCAAATGGGTCAAACACATACACATACAAAAACGGGTTTACTATGTGTTCCAGCCCCAAATCAGTTGAAAACCATTAAAAGAGGGATCCTAGAACTCACACAAATAAGAAGAAGAAGAAGAAGAAGAAGAGCTTCACGTTGACTCGCTACTCGACGATTTTCATGCTCGGATCCACCCGAACAACCCCTTTTTCTCTCTTTTCTCTCTTCTTTCTCTGTTCTTCTCTTTTGGCTGGGTTTTCTCAAGAGTGGGGAGGATATGGCTGCCCTCCCCCTCTTAATCTCCCATTTTTACAAATTTTCCCCCGTTTTAGCAAGTTTGGTCCCCCGACTTTGGACTTTATTTCTTTTTCTTAGTTCATCAGCTTTAAAGAAAATATCTGGGCGTTACAAATCCACCCCCTTATATAGGTTTCGTCCCCAAAACCTGTTATTCCTCGAACAAGCTTAGGTAATGCTGTCTCATTTCCTCTCCAGTCTCCCACGTTGACTCGGATCCCTTCTTGTGTCGCCACTGTACACGCACAAGAGGAACCACTTTATTTCTCAGCCTCTTCTCTTTTCGATCGATGATCGCCACTGGTTTCTCCACATAATTGAGCCGTTCGCCTACTTTGATATCCTCCAGTGGAACAATCATATCCTCATCTGCCAAACACTTACTTAGATGAGATACGTGGAACATTGGGTGAATTCCACTCAACTCATCTGGTAACTCTAATCTGTAGGCCACTTCCTACTCGAGCAATGACTCGGAAAGAGCCTATGTACCTCGGGCTCAACTTACCCCGCTTTCTAAACCGAATGATACCCTTCCAAGGTGAGACCTTCAACATAACCCGGTCACCCACCTGGAACTCAATCGGTCTGCGTCGTTTATCAGCATACGACTTCTGTCTATCTTTGGCTGCTTTCATGAAAGCCTTGATCCTTTCAAGCTTCTCAGTCATAGCCTTAATCACCTCGACGCTCTCTAACTCTTTATGACCAATATCACCCCAACATACGGGTGTCCTGCATCTCCTACCGTATAGCATCTCATAAGGTGGCATACCAATGCTGGCATGATAGCTATTGTTGTATGAGAATTCAGCTAACGGTAAGTGGTCATCCCAACTTCCCCCAAAATCAATCACACATGCTCGAAGCATGTCCTGCAGTGTCTGAATGGTCCTTTCTGACTGTCCATCAGTCTGGGGATGATAAGCCGTGCTAATATGTAACCTCGTCCCCATCGCATCATGGAATTTCTTCTAGAATTTGGATGTAAACCGGGTGTCACGATCAGACACAATAGACACCGGCACACCGTGACGAGTCACAATCTTCTTAATGAAAGATCCGCCAACCTCTCGGATGAATATGTCTCACGCATCGGTAGGAAGTGAGCACTCTTCGTCAAGCGGTCAACAATCACCCATATAGTATCATACCCTTTCGAAGTACGCGACAGCTTCGTAATGAAATCCATGGTGATGTGCTCCCACTTCCATTCCGGTATATCCAAAGGTTGGATCTTCCCATATGGCTTTTGATGCTCGGCCTTCACTTGCAAGCAAGTAAGGCACTTACTCACATACTCCACCACGTCACGCTTCATGCCCGGCCACCAATAATCTTTCTTCATATCTTGGTACATCTTTGCAGCACCGGGATGAATAGAGTATCGAGTCTTATGAGCTTCGTCCATAATCTTCGCCCGTAGATCCCCAAAACGTGGAATCCACATTCGTCCAAACCGGGTTTTAACACCGAATGTGTTTTCACCCAACTCCGTGACCAGACTCTCATCCTTTCAGAGTTAAGATGATCTTCTTTTAATGCCTCATACTGAAACTCTTTGACTTACTTCATCACATCAGAGGTCATAATCAACTGGTACGCTTTCACCCGAATCGGCTCGGGCCTTTCCTTTCGGCTAAGAGCATCCGCCACCACGTTGGCTTTGCCCGGATGATAATGGAGCTCACAATCATAATCTTTTATGAGCTCCAACCATCTCTTCTACCTCATGTTCAGGTCTTTCTGCTCGAAGAAA
Organism: Flaveria linearis; assembly: GCA_024085815.1. Taxonomy (NCBI): domain Eukaryota; kingdom Viridiplantae; phylum Streptophyta; class Magnoliopsida; order Asterales; family Asteraceae; genus Flaveria; species Flaveria linearis. The sequence continues at coordinate 60,622,626 of CM044007.1, read as the reverse complement.
TACTTCAAGCTCTTGTGGTCAGTGAATATGGTGCACTTCGTCCCATAGAGATAGTGCCTCCAAATCTTCAGTGCAAAGACCACAGCTGCTAGCTCCAAGTCATAAGTAGGATAGTTAACCTCGTGAACCTTCAACTGTCGGGATGCATAGGCTATAACCTTTCCACTCTGCATTAACACGCACCCCAATCCCGAGTAAGAAGCATCAGAATAAACCACCAGATCTTCACTTCCATCGGGTAATGACAATACAGGAGCTTGGGTCAACCTCGCCTTCAACTCCTCAAATGCCTTCTCCTGAGCTTGACCCCACACAAACTTTACATCTTTCCGGGTCAACTTGGTTAGTGGAGAAGCGATCTTCGAAAAGTCTTGGATGAATCTTCTGTAGTAGCCCGCCAAACCCAAGAAACTGCGAATCTCGGATGGCGTCTTTGGAGACTTCCATTGCATCATCGCTTCCACCTTTGCCGGATCCACCATAATCCCCTCCGGATTAACCAAGTGACCCAAAAATTGAACTTCACGCAACCAGAACGCATTTGGAGAACTTGGCATACAGTTTCTCCCTTCCCAAAGTCTCCAACACCTCTCAAATGTGACCGGCATGCTCTATCTCGCTCTTTGAATAGATCAGGATATCATCAATAAACACAATCATTGATTTATCCAACATCAGCCGACACACTCGGTTCATCAGATCCATAAAAGCAGCTGGCGCGTTGGTCAAACCAAAAGACATAACGAGGAACTCATAATGACCGTAACGCGTGCGAAAAGCTGTTTTAGGAATATCCTGCTCTTTCACCTTTAGCTGATGGTAGCCCGATCGAAGATCTATCCTTGAAAAACAACTGGCACCTTGAAGTTGATCAAATAAATCATCAATCCTCGGTAACGGATACCGATTCTTCACTGTCAACTTGTTCAGCTCACGGTAGTCTATACACATCCTCATGCTACCGTCTTTCTTCTTTACGAATAAGACCGGAGCACTCCAAGGAGAGATACTTGGTCTAATGAACCCCTTGTCGAGCAGCTCTTGCAACTGCTCCATCAAATCTTTCATCTCTGTCGGAGTCAACCGATACGGTGCCTTGGCAATAGGTTGGGCACCTGGTATCAGATCAATCTGAAATTCAATCACTCGGTCAGGTGGCACTCCTGATAAGTCTTCTGGGAACATGTCTGGAAAGTCACACACCACCAGAACATCAGATAGCTGTGGTGTTGGCGTTTCCACATCCTTTACATAACACAAGTAGGCGCTACATCCACGCCTCATACACGTTCCCGCCACCGCCATTGAGATTACTTTCGGGATCGTCGTGACTCGATCCCCATAAACAGTTACAGAACTCCCGTCAGGTGCTATCAAACGAATCATCTTCTTTCGACACACTATATTCGCCTCGAAGTCCACCAACCAATCCATTCCAAGTACCAAGACAAAACCACCTAAGGTTATCACAAATGGTCTAACCAGAAATCTAAAATTCTGGTAAACTTACCTATGGTAGTTTCTATACCAAATGGCGTATCAACACGTTTACTACTAACAGGCAGTTTAGCATAGAAAGCAGCAGAAATAAAACTTCTACTGGCACCCGAATCAAACAACACAGAAGCTAAAGTTTGGTTCACCAGAAACATACCGGATACAACATTAGGGCCCGTCCTAGCTTCCTCTTGTGTCATAGTGAATGCCCTGGCGCTCGCCCTCGGTCCTTCACTCCCCGTCTTCTTCACTCTGGAACCCTTTAGCCCTAGGCTTCTTACAATCCTTAGTTACGTGGCCCTCCACGCCACAGTTATAGCATCAGATCGCACGACAGTCCTTTGCTATATGCCCCGGCTTCCCGCATCTGAAGCACACGTTCAACCCCAGTATGCATTCCCCACTATGCTCTCTCCCACACTTACCGCACTTCTTCATACCCGCACTCGACGTGGCCACACGGCGGTCATCCACCCGTGCCTTCTTACTACTCGTCGAGGCATTACCCGACCAAACCTCTTCCCAATCCAGTACCTATCACGACCACCCTTCCTATTACCTTCAGCCACCACCACGACAGCCCTCTCATCATATAGCCGCCCTGCCAAGTCCACTGCCGACCTAAACGTACTCGGTCGGGCAGCGATCATGTGCCTGCGAATATCCGCTGGCAAACCCTGAATGTACCGCTTTATCTTTTGTGATAGAGGCGACACCTGATCTGGCACCAGACGTGCCATCTCATTGAACTTTGTGGTGTACTGTTGGTGTGTCATCATCCCGCCCCAGCTGTAGAAAATCTCTCTCAACTTTATCCATTTCTCGGTAAGGACAAAACTCCTCAATGACCAACCTCTTCAGCTCTGACCATCTCATCCTACCAATAGCCCTGCTGCCCTCGGCTTAGTCTATATTGTCCCACCAGCATAGAGCCGAGTCCATAAAAGAATGGGCAGCAAACTTCACCTTTTGGTCCTCTCGGCACTCGCTGATGTTCAAAACAGCCTCCATTTCCCTCACCCATCGGTGAGCAGTAGCAGTTGTGCCGTTTCCATCAAAAGTAGGTGGCTTACACCTTTGAAATACCCCATAGTTACAGCCTCGTGCTGACTCCTGCACAGGCTCCTCCTCCTCCTCCTCATTATCGGAGGGTATCATCTCTATCTCTGGTTGCTCCCGACCTCCCGAGGACCGGTTCCTCTCTTGCCTTTCCCCTTCCCGTACAGCCTTTATCACTTCGGTCACCACAGACGGTAAGATCGTCTGCATGACCTGATGCACCTCTTCAACCACCGCCTCTTTCACCGAGGCCTCAAATTTGCACTCTCATCACCACCCTCCGGATGAGGGGTCTCGGGTCCCTCAGGAACCACCTTCTTAACTCTAGGTCTGCCTCTTTTGGGCCGCGATGCAGCACCAAGTCCACCACATGAGGCTTTGCATGATCTACCACGTGCCACCCTCTATCACACACTGAAAGATTCAAACACCAACACGGTCATTCAAGGGAATAGCTCAGTTCATGTCAAGTATAGTAAGTCCCTAATTACAGTGTCCAGTTGTGATTAGCTACTTACTTTACTCTTCATACCCCAAGCATTACCTGTCCTGACTACATCAGTATTTAAATCTACATGCAACACATAACCACATACCATGCGTACATAATACCGGTTATCATTAAGAAAATACCTGATGGCACGCAGCTACTCAGATTGGCATCCCTTCCCTTTCCCGTCCCATTCTCAGTTTAAGTTATGGTTTATTTTGAAATTTTACCCGTTTCACTTAAACTTTGGCTCTGATACCAACTTGTAAGGCCCCGTTCCCGGGCACCTCACAGCTGGTCATCATCGCACTTGAAACACATCATTATATAATCGTTACAAGAATCATGCAGCGGAAACTTTGAAATAACTTTTCATTTTACTATAAATGCTTTTGCCAGTTAATACAATGTTCATCAATTACAAAATATATATTGTTGCATTATATCACAAAAGCATTATATAAAAGAATGTCATCCAAAAGAGCTGAGTAACCGCCTCGTGCCATCCTCAGCAACCTTACCTGCCAACTGGAAACACATAAAAAGTTAGCATTGCTGAGTGAGTTCTGGTTTTATAATAAAACATACTTTACTTTTTTTAAAACAGTTTCTTTACTTTTATGCTATCACACATCATACGTACACATAGATAATATTATTATTATCTTCATCATTCATTTTCTTTGCTTCTATATAGATCTTGTCACACTTGCCCTCTTCACGGCACGCAGCCATGATTACGAAGGTCAAGTGGCAAGGGTCCCATTTCATACTTTATCATTATACTATTCTGTTCATTACTTTCATTCATTCGTTCTTTAACTTTCATTCATTCTTTAACTTTCAATCATTCTTTGTACCTATTTAACTTTCTTACTCTTTCATCTTTACTTCTTTCCTTTACTTCACCCATAAACTTTACCTTTCTGTACCGTGGTGCTGGACCTAGGCCTATCATAGACCTTCTATAACGGTGCATCGCACCTCTTAGACACAGCACCTAAGGTAAAGTTTAGGTGTACCATTTCCACATGCGATATCCTTCTGTATCGTGGTACTGGACCTAGGTCTATATCGTAGACCTTCAATATCGGTGCACCGCACCCTCCAGGCCATAGTACCTAGGATATGCAAAAATGGTTCTATACATTGGTTAATCCCAGTGTCAGGATTTTACCCTCTTCGAAGCACACAGCTGTCACACCCTCAAAATCCGCTAACGGGGTTTTACCGTCAGGCGTGTGACATATCGGGATTCAGATAGCATCAGTTACACCAGACACAGTAATTACAAAACATCATATTAAGCAATTAGACTTTTAAATCAATCATGAGTGTTTCAGATTTGCGGAAGCGTTTCGAAAACAGAAATCAACATGCGTTTCAACCATAAGAATCAATAACGTTTAACGAAATAAATCAGTTGAGTTGTGATGTATGCCATGAATGCATCCTAGCTGAGTTCTTAACCTTGTGCGTTTCCGTGACCTGAGAAAATATGTTAAAATGTGTCAACATAAAGTTGGTGAGTCCACATGTTTTAATCAACAAGAAATGTGTCAGAAAAGCGTTTCACATGGTTTCATCAACCAGAAGTGTGTCAGAAGAGCGTTTCACATGGTTTCGTCAACCAGAAATGTGTCAGAAAAGCGTTTCACATGGTTTAGTATATAAAGCATATCGATAGGTAGCGAGCCTATAAACAAGTTAGTTAGTGTTTCAAACCGAAGCTGACTGTGTGTGTTTAGTGGCTTTCCACCACGTCTTAACCGACCGTGGCAATCGTTAGGTCAATTTAGCACCCGTTCGACCTCCAATCAAGCTAGCGCGACTAGCCCGGGCGGGGTTTGTCAAACCCAGTAGTACTACTCAAAATTACCTCGCTAATCACGTTACTAACGGTTTGATACTGTAAGGACTTTCAATGCGTTTTCCACTAACATAACAGGCGATATCAATAATACCGGCAACCATAACAAAATAGTGTTTGCATGTTTTCTCCCCCAAAAAGGAAAGAAAGTAAAATGGGGCCGTGAAACTCACCTTGATTGCATAGCAGAGAAATAATGCTCAAGCAACAGTTAAGGTTTCGGTTAACCTGTGTTTCATTCCGTGTACATAAAATTAATATAATTTATTAATTTAAAAATATAACAATTATTCGGTTTCGCGTTTGCGACTCAGTTACGTTTTATCGGTATTTCCCCATTCCCAAGTTATTATCAACAATGCTAGATTATGTATAAAAATACTCATCATACTTTTAATTATATATCTTTATAACTCCAAACGTTTATTAAGGCGTAACTTATTGATATATATATATAATACATACAACGCCCCATTCATCCGCATATATATATATATATATATATATATATATATATATATATATATAATAAATACGAGTAATAATAATAATTTCGTGATTCAACCATTTATAGTTTATTTTTATATAAATAAACTATTTATATCATTATATATATATATATATATATATTAAGATATTACAAGAAAATAATTTGACAGAAAATAGTTAGATAATTTTTAAAATACACGAAGTTTATAAAATTGATTTTTGTAATTTTTAGAAATTTTTCTGGATTTTTAAAAGGTCAAAAAGGGCCTTTTTAAAAAATATGTTGGGGGCCGGGTTCGAAGCCAGGACCTCCAACTCACACGCCCATGCTCAAACCAGTAAACCAAGGCTCTTAGCCGCGATAGAAATCAGTTCCATATATTTTAAAGTGTTTTACCCAGTTTCCCCCAAATCCCTTAGAACCCTAGTTTGATTTGATCCGAATTGAACGTTAATTCGATGTTAACAATCAAATTAATGTTGGGGCTTTTAATCCCCATGAAAAACCGAGTCTGTGGACATACTTAATTACCCGAATGAATGTTTGAATGATAAGAACAATCGATGAACAAGCCGCGACTTTGGCAGAATCTGTTCCAGTGGAAATTCTCGATGATAATCGAATTAAACTTGCAGTAAGCTTCCTTAGTCGATGAGAAACAATAACCCTATGCCATTTCGTATAAGCAAACTCGGAAGTTCGACTTCAATTGAGTTGCAGGTCCGAAAGAAAGAGGGTGATCGAATCAGAGATTTTTGTATGCTGTAGGTCGAATTGAGAGTTGCATTCGATTTATAGGCAGATAAAGTTCGTGTGGATCGATTTAATTTGATTAAAATTTGCATTTGCACTCGTTAGGTGGGTGATAGTGGGTTCGATTAGTGGTCCATTATCACAAAAATCCGAATGCTTTTACCTAATTAAAGGTTACATTATAGTTGGAAATTCGTTCACGATCATGTTGGTGCTTTGTGGGGTTCGAAAGGCCGGGTTTTAAGGTCGTTGGTGATCGCCGGAGCCGCGCCGGAGCATCGCCGGCCGGCGACCGGAAAAGCGGGGAAGGGCGGGGGTTTGGGTTGTAATTTCATAATTTTCACAAATGGTCCTTGTGGTTTTCAATTTGTTATTTTATGTTGTTAAATTTCTTTTGTAGTTTGATAAATGACAAAACTAACCCCTGGACTTCATTACTATTATTATTATTATCATTATTATTATTATTATTATTATTATTATTATTATTATTATTATTATTATTATTATTATTATTATTATTATTATTATTATTATTATTATTATTATTAAATAATAGTGAAATGGATTAATTTACGATAAACGGAGAATGTTAGTTTAAATAGTATTAATCTAAAAGCTCGGGTTGTCACATTATCCCCTTGTTGAAGAAATTTTCGTCCCGTAAATTAGAACATTAGGTTCAGTTAATTACATGAGATTCAGCGATTTATTCCGTGTGAGTTGTAAGGTTTTGACAGAGTTGTGACATAATCCCCTTGTTGAATGGAATTTCGTCTTGAAATTTAAGGAAAAAGATATCTTAAAATGATACCTTAAGAAGTAGGTGTCTGATCGTTGAATAGTTGTGGGTACTTCTTCTTTATTTGGTCCTCACGTTCCCAGGTGAACTCTGGTCCACGCTTTGAGTTCCATCGAACGCGCACAATGGGGATCTTGCTACGTTTTAGGGTTTTGACTTCTTGATCCCTAATCTCTACTGGTTCTTCAATGAAACGAAGCTATTCATCGATTTCCAGGAACAACAAATGATTCATCAGTGTAAGGCCCCGTTCCCGGGAAGCCTCACAGTTGGTTAACCATACCATAAAATCAGGTTGATAGCAAAACATCGCAGCGGAAATAATTAAAACATTCATTTAATACTTAAAAACCATATCATGCTCAAATACATGTCCTTTTTAATTATAAACCAAAACACAATTCTTGTTCATAAAGTACAATAGAGATTTCATAAACAGGAATGCCATCAACATCTCCCAAGTAGCTCCACAGTACCATCCTCAGCATCAGCACCTACCTGCCAACTATTATGCATAAAAGTCAGCTTTGCTGAGTGAGTTCTAGTTTTAAGTAAATAGTAAATATAACTTTGTCTTTTATATAATGACCACGCATACGTAATACATACATTTCATCATAATAAGCATGTTCATTATCTTTCATTCATTAATATCTTCCACTTTAGCATAAACGAGATTGCACAAAGCAAGAGCTCCATGTTGATTGACAACAAATGCCAATCCCTGTCGGTACATATGAAAACGGTAGCTAACCCCCGACAGTTGATCCACACTGCAAGGCACATAGCCTGCTCATGAATACGGATCCATCATCATACATCAACTCACATAAGTGAAATCTATCATAGTGCTTGCAAGACTTTTCATCATCATATGGGCCCGGGGGTAACATTCATTAAGTTCCACTTCTCATTAATATTATCTTTCACTTAATATATAATACGTAACTTATTAAGTACACAACATACCAAGTACTAGTCATCATAACACGTAACCGACCCTCCGCGGGACAGCGGGGGTTCGGGGGCGGCAGCCCCTGATAGCAGGGTCCTAGGGGCAGCAGCCCCTAGTGGGGTCCAAGGGGCAACGCCCCTGGCTGGGGCCGGGCTGCCAAGTCAGCGCGCCCGAAAATTATTTTGAGCTATTTAAATGTCATATTTTACTTTAGAAAAATGTATTTTCTTGTTAAAACACCTTGAAATCCTTATCTTGAAAATCTTATGTTTACTATGCATAATAGCCCCAAAATCATGGAAAAACGTTTAAATAAGGGGATCTAGAACTCACCTGAACTTAGCAAATAGCTTAAATCCTAAGTTACTTAAGATATGGTCCGAATGCTCTGGCTGCACGAAAATTAATACACAAAAACATCATTTTCTTCATAATTTCGCCAATAGTTTCGCTGGCAGTTTCGCTGCCAGTTTCGCTGCCAGTTTCGCTGGGCAGCATTTCGCCAGTTTCGCTGGACAGATTCGCTGCCTTGAGCGCCCAACTTTCGTTGGAATTTCCTAGTTTCGCAATATCTAAGGGTCAACCTGGGCACTGGCGAACATATCAGCGAAACAGTAGTTTCGCCCCAGCGAAACTGTAGTTTCGCTGGAACTTCTCTTAGTTTCGCTGCATAGTTTCGCTGGATGAGTGCACAGTTTCGCTGGATCGGGGCACGGTTTCGCTGGATGCATATCAATGACGAAGTAGCCCGTTTTTAACCCAAAATCTTAACTTTTTACATCCAAATCCTTGGTTTACCTTCCATGAAACCATTTCTAGCATTTTTACACATTTTCATACGTAAAAATTCGACCTTTATGTGTTTCTTTGAGACTTTTAAAACCCCAAAATCCTAGAATCCGGGTTTGATCAACAGAGAGGTTTAGAGGTCGATTCTTACCTTGTTTGTTGCTCCTTTCTTTGAGATTTGATGCACAAACACCCAGATCTTCAATCCCTTGATCTTAGAAGCTTCAAATCTTGTGATTTCACCACTTTCTCTCTCTACTTTCTCTCTCTACGAATTTGGTGGCTAGGGTTGATAATGTTAAATGAATCTGATCATGCATTGTTTAAGGGCTGATTAGGGCCCTTAAACCCACCAACACATAGCCCATTAAGGCTAATTTGGTCCATAGCCCACCAATTTATCCTTATTTCTTAAATTAATCCCCTAAAAGCCCATTATTATTACATGGCTTGTCTTCGGAAAATTTCAGGGCGTTACAATCAGCAATACACTTTCTTTCCAAATCATACAATCCCTTTCCATGGAGAGACTTTGAGTCAAACGTGATCTCATTGGATTCTAGAGACTTTCGACGAATCACCTTATCCTGATAGTCTAACTTGGTTTCATGCTTTGATAACCAATTCATACGGTATTAATTCTATGTCAAAGACATGATCTTCGTGTACTTTTGTGTAACCTCTAATTACTACCATTGGTCACTTTAACCGAGTAAATAAGGGGTTAATGCTAAGTTAAAGAATAATTCTAGTAGAATCAAAGCTATTATCAACCCTGGTATCAAATAGATGTGTAGCTATGATGATAAGGTACGTACATGTAACAACATTTAGTCTTGTCGAATGTGGCTTGCTTCAGCCGTAAATGTATGACCGCGTGATGTATTTCCTTGACTTATATGACCTTTATTTCCATAATTCAACTGTTTTACTTTCTAGCTATAGCCATTTCCTAATTCTGATTGTTTCTAACTTGTCCTTGGTCCTAATCGACCTAGGGCACACTGATGGTAATGGTCGGAACTCAACCTCCTTAATGTCCCCGTTTAACGCATGTTAGCTTAATCGTATTAACCAACATAGCTAGGTTCACAACATTAGCATTCTTGTCTACCTTACCGCTAGATTTCTTGTTCAACCCTCCAACTTCTTTCTACTACTCACTAGATTTTCCCAGTGTCCTTAATTCTATTTGGTCTAATGTCATAAGAATTACAATTCTAACTTTTGCATTTCATTCCTTAAGTAATAGTACTCAATCACCAAGGTTTTGAACTCACCTCAATAACCCTATATATAAGCATCACCGGTATACTAAGAATGTGCTTAACCGTTACACGACATCCTAATTTTCCTTAGCATCATCCCAAAAAATAACGTAATGTATGTACAGAGAGTATCATCACTCTTCTATATTTCCTGTAGTCCACTTTTATTCTAAGCATTCAATCAGTTCCTCAGTTACTGAAATACTAAGTGGAGGAATGTCTCTTAAATTAATGTCATGATTGAAATACCATGAAGGCTCTAAGTAGGGCAGGACTTAAGTAATGGCAAGCGTTAGTTATGTTTTGTTACCCTTAACAAGGTCTTACTAGAATTATGATCCTAGCACCCTAGGGTATAGAATAGAAACTTGTAATACTCATGATCGTTATCTCATGGTAAGATTAGACAGACTTCTTATGACAGAAAATTTCGGCTTGGTTTTTAGATAACCAATCGATGCCGACGACTACATCAAAACTACCAAGTGTGACAGGCATCAGATCTATACTTAACTCATGTCCAGATAATCCTAGTTTACATCCCTTAATGATGTGAGTTGCCTCAATTAGTTTCCCATCAGCTAATTCTACAGTGTAACTAGGTTCCATATCAACTAAGGTTACGTCTAGGAGTTTAATAAGCTTGTTGGAAACAAAACTCTTATCAGCACCGGTATCAAACAGTATAGAAGTAAAACGACCATTCAGAGGAAACGTACCAGTAACCACATCCTGATCATTCCTTGCCTCACCAGAGCCAATCACAAAAACTCGACCTTTGGCGCCATTTCCATTGTTGTTGTTTCCATTATTGCCCCTGTTTCCATTCTTCAGTTGTGGGCAATCCTTCCTATAGTGGCCCTCCTTGCCACACTCATAACAACCCTTAGGTGTTCCTCCCGGTCTTTGTTGTTGAGGTTGTTGCCTAGCCATTAGATCACCCCTGCAATCCCTAGCAATATGACCCGTCTTGCCACATCTTTGGCAACGAAAACGATCACACTGACCATAATGATGGAAGTTACACTTGTTACACTTTGGGTTTTTGCCAACGTAGTTGCTCGATCCCTGACCATTGTTGTTGTTGTTCTATTGTTGTTTGTGAAGCTTCTAGATGAATCAAACTTTCTGATTGGTTGTTGATCGGAGATTGAAGACTTACTATTGTTACCATCACATTTCCTTTTGTGTTTGAATGGTCTAGAGGTGGCGCCACGTTTAGGTAGGATACCCTGTGCCACTGCCTGATCAGTGATTTGTGAGCCAGTCGAATAGCCTGCAGAATAGTGGCAGGATCAGCAGCCATAACACTAGCTTGGATTTGAGGAGCTAGACCATCAATGTACTTCTCAATCCGTTTGTAGGCCGGGGTCACCATCTGGGGACATAGAGCAGCCAACTCGTGTGAGCGAGTCGTGTACTCCTCTATTTCAGAGCCAGTCATTTTGAGATTCCAAAACTCTGCTTCTAGCTTCTGGACCTCATTCCTCGGGCAGTATTCTTCCTTCATTAGTATCTTGAAATCGTCCCAAGGCATACTGTTAGCATCATCAAGTCCTAAGGTCTGGACCTGTGAGTTCCACCATGTCAAAGCTGGTCCTTCCAGCGTGCCAGAGGCGTATTTGACACGACTTCCAGTAGGACAGTTGCACATGGCGAACACTGACTCGAGCTTCTCTAGCCAGCGAAGTAGTGTGACAACACCCTCAGAACCACTGAAAGAGTGAGGCCTACAGTCCATAAACATCTTGGAGGTACAGGCTGTTGGGCCTCTTGATTCAGATTCTGGTTGTTCTGGTTCTGGTTGCGGATCTGTTCATAGGCTGCGAGCGCATCAGCAACACGCTCATTGATGATGGCATCCAACTCAGCTTGAGTCAGGTTGATGTTTCCGTGTCCCCTCGGGCGTCCAGGTCTCCTTCCAGACATGATTCTTCAATTCATAATACACGACAGTCACTATCGAATAATAACTATTGATAACAATAATTTGTTTCGTACTAGTAGGAATGGAGAATTTGTTTGCATATCGATAGTGAGGTTTCATGAGAACCGAGACAAGTACGATGGAGTTAGAGAAGTAATGTGTGTTGTTCTCCTTGTTTGTCATCGTATGTGTTTAGAAAAGAGTTTTGCGTTCCCAAGTGGTAATGGTAGATTCGGGTTCTCGTTGCTTCAACTCCGAGAGTGAAGAATCATGTGTAGATGTTGGAAGTGAGCGAGCGGAACTCCCCATCCCTCTGTTAGTCGAGGATGATACAGGTGACATGATATTATCACACTCATCCCAGAAATCCCCAGGTAAGCATAACTGGTCTCACAATGAGATTTATGCGATATGCTTGCCTTAGCCCGAAGGCCTTTTGCCAGGACATCCAGAATACAGGTGTCTATGTGTCAGAATACAGGTGTCTATGTGTCACACAAATTTCTTTGGTTCATAGAATAAAACTTTAGAGAGAAATTAAAGGCACAAGTTATCAGTTTCTTTTCCTCAGGTATGTGTCACAGAAATATGTTAAAGCAACAGTTCTCAGGCATCCAAAGTTAGTAAGTACAGCTTAGTAATCTATGTGTGTGTAACTAATGCAAATCCAGCTATAATCTAAAATACAATGCAAATGAGATGCAAAGTCCATTTTAGTTTGCTATAACTAATGCTCTGATACCAATCTGTCACACCCTCAAAATCCGCTAACGGGGTTTTACCGTCAGGCGTGTGACATACCGGGATCTCAGATAGCATCAGTTACACCAGACACAGTAATTACAAAACAACATATTAAGTAATTAGACTTTTAAATCAATCATGAGTGTTTCAGATTTGCGGAAGCGTTTCGAAAACAGAAATCAACATGCGTTTCAACCATAAGAATCAATAACGTTTAACGAAATAAATCAGTTGAGTTGTGATGTATGCCATGAATGCATCCTAGCTGAGTTCTTAACCTTGTGCGTTTCCGTGACATGAGAAAATATGTTAAAATGTGTCAACATAAAGTTGGTGAGTCCACAGTTTTAATCAACAAGAAATGTGTCAGAAAAGCGTTTCACATGGTTTCATCAACCAGAAGTGTGTCAGAAGAGCGTTTCACATGGTTTCGTCAACCAGAAATGTGTCAGAAAAGCGTTTCACATGGTTTAGTATATAAAGCATATCGATAGGTAGCGAGCCTATAAACAAGTTAGTTAGTGTTTCAAACCGAAGCTGACTGTGTGTGTTTAGTGGCTTTCCACCACGTCTTAACCGACCGTGGCAATCGTTAGGTCAATTTAGCACCCGTTCGACCTCCAATCAAGCTAGCGCGACTAGCCCGGGCGGGGTTTGTCAAACCCAGTAGTACTACTCAAAATTACCTCGCTAATCACGTTACTAACGGTTTGATACTGTAAGGACTTTCAAATGCGTTTCCCACTAACATAACAGGCGATATCAATAATACCGGCAACCATAACAAAATAGTGTTTGCATGTTTTCTCCCCCAAAAAGGAAAGAAAGTAAAATGGGGCCGTGAAACTCACCTTGATTGCATAGCAGAGAAATAATGCTCAAGCAACAGTTAAGGTTTCGGTTAACCTGTGTTTCATTCCGTGTACATAAAATTTAATATAATTTATTAATTTAAAAATATAACAATTATTCGGTTTCGCGTTTGCGACTCAGTTACGTTTTATCGGTATTTCTCCATTCCCAAGTTATTATCAACAATGCTAGATTATGTATAAAATACTCATCATACTTTTAATTATATATCTTTATAACTCCAAACGTTTATTAAGGCGTAACTTATTGATATATATATATATATATACATACAACGCCCCATTCATCCGCATATATATATATATATATATATATATATATATATATATATATATATATAAATACGAGTAATAATAATAATTTCGTGATTCAACCATTTATAGTTTATTTTTATATAAATAAACTATTTATATCGTTATATATATATATTTATTAAGATATTACAAGAAAATAATTTGACAGAAAATAGTTAGATAATTTTTAAAATACACGAAGTTTATAAAATTGATTTTTGTAATTTTTAGAAATTTTTCTGGATTTTTAAAAGGTCAAAAAGGGCCTTTTTAAAAAATATGTTGGGGGCCGGGTTCGAAGCCAGGACCTCCAACTCACACGCCCATGCTCAAACCAGTAAACCAAGGCTCTTAGCCGCGATAGAAATCAGTTCCATATATTTTTAAAGTGTTTTACCCAGTTTCCCCAAATCCCTTAGAACCCTAGTTTGATTTGATCCGAATTGAACGTTAATTCGATGTTAACAATCAAATTAATGTTGGGGTTTTAATCCCCATGAAAAACCGAGTCTGTGGACATACTTAATTACCCGAATGAATGTTTGAATGATAAGAACAATCGATGAACAAGCCGCGACTTTGGCAGAATCTGTTCCAGTGGAAATTCTCGATGATAATCGAATTAAACTTGTGTAAGCTTCCTTAGTCGATGAGAAACAATAACCCTATGCCAATTTCGTATAAGCAAACTCGGAAGTTCGACTTCAATTGAGTTGCAGGTCCGAAAGAAAGAGGGTGATCGAATCAGAGATTTTTGTATGCTGTAGGTCGAATTGAGAGTTGCATTCGATTTATAGGCAGATAAAGTTCGTGTGGATCGATTTAATTTGATTAAAATTTGCATTTGCACTCGTTTAGGTGGGTGATAGTGGGTTCGATTAGTGGTCCATTATCACAAAAATCCGAATGCTTTTACCTAATTAAAGGTTACATTATAGTTGGAAATTCGTTCACGATCATGTTGGTGCTTTGTGGGGTTCGAAAGGCCGGGTTTTAAGGTCGTTTGGTGATCGCCGGAGCCGCGCCGGAGCATCGCCGGCCGGCGACCGGAAAAGCGGGGAAGGGCGGGGGTTTGGGTTGTAATTTCATAATTTTCACAAATGGTCCCTGTGGTTTTCAATTTGTTATTTTATGTTGTTAAATTTCTTTTGTAGTTTGATAAATGACAAAACTAACCCTTGGACTTCATTACTATTATTATTATTATCATTATTATTATTATTATTATTATTATTATTATTAAATATAGTGAAATGGATTAATTTACGATAAACGAGAATGTTAGTTTAAATAGTATTAATCTAAAAACTCGGGTTGTCACAACAGCCACGATTACTGAGGTCACAAGACAGGGATTCCATTTCGAGTCTGTTGCAACAACAAGGTCGCTCACCTCCTGTATTTGCTTGCAAGCCTTTATTACTCTCATTTATTATTAATGCATGCATTCTTTCATCATGTTCCTCTTTCATTATCTTTCACTTTATGTTACATAATACTTTCATTTCATTCATTAACATAACACGTAAAGCCATGGGGAAGATAAACATATATCATAATGAGGAACATCAACATACACTATAGCATTACTACACAGGGCATCATCATACGTACATAACATACATCATGCATAAACATGCAACATCATCATGCCCAACATGCCCTCTAAGACCCCAACTGTCATCTTACGTGTACTTACGGGAACTTTCTCGTCAAAACTTACGTCTTCACTTTCCCCCGAAAGTCAGTACTATAACTATGTTCGTCCTCGGGTACAACAGCCCTACTTGGGCGAATGGGCACCCCCTCAGTCGCACGGCCTCCATGCGACTGAGCATCATGCATTGGACCTATGCGGATGAACACCTATGCGAATGAACACCCAATCGTGCAAATGGACTCTCAATCGTGCGAATGAACACTATGCAAATGGACCTCATGCGAATGGGCACCTATGTGACTGACCCTCAGTCGCATGACTCCCCATGCGACTGGACCACCAGTCATATGACTGAACCTCAATCGTGCGACTGAACCCCAATCGCCCTCCAGTCGGCCGTATGGCCTCCAGTCGGTCGCCCAGTCCTAACTGGTGCAGAATGCAGTCCTCCCGAACCCAATCTACCATTTTTGACCTCTAAGCTCATCCAAACCCATTCTAAGCCCAAATCAACCATCCTAAACCTTAGGAATGCATACTATAACACCATTCAAGTACACACAAGTCCAAGAACATACTCCAAACGCACCACACGCAATCACACCCAAATGGGTCAAACACACACACATACAAAAACGGGTTTACTATGTGTTCTAGCCCCAAATCAGTTGAAAACCATTAAAAGGGGGTCCTAGAAATCACACAAACAAGAAGAAGAAAAAGCTTTGTATTGACTCGCTACTCGACGATTTTCGTGCACGGATCCACCCGGACAACCCCTTTTTCTCTCTTTTCTCTCTTCTTTCTCTCTTCTTCTCTTTTGGCTGGGTTTTCTCAAGAGTGGGGAGGATATGGCTCCCCTCCCCCTCTTAGTCTCCCATTTTTACAAATTTTCCCCCGTTTTGGTAAGTTTGGTCCTCCGACTTTGGACTTTATTTCTTTTTCTTCTTTCATCAGCTTTAAAAAAATATCCGTGTGTTACACTTTTAACCCCTATGTAAAGGATTCATTTCATTGCATTTTAGGTTAGGCTTAAAACATGAATTTTCACAAGAAAATAACATCTTGTTCTTGATTTGACTTTTTTATCTTATCAGATTGAAGATTTTATATACGTGCAAAATACTTTAATTGAAAGATATTTATACACTTGATTCAAAAAATATATTCAGTCATTACAAACTTAAAAAACACAATGTGTGTGTTGCGTATAGGCGCGTTCTATTTATGACTACGAATATGTTGAGTATTACAACGAATTGCGTTAACACGTGTTTTTATATTATCTAAAATTACCAAAATGAATATAATTTTAATATTTTTATGATTTATTTTTAAAAATACGATACGTATAGTATTTTGTAAAAATACATATATACATATATGTTATATGTGTATATATTCATATTTTTCTAGTTTTGTTAAGAAAATTTTAGTGGGGTGATAAAATCAAAGAAATGCATACAAGTTATCCTAGTCTCACCGTTCTCTCGACATACTTTACTTCTTAATATAGTGTTCCCCTACATACATAAATACATACATGCATGCACTCATACATACATACATACATACGTACATACATAGATACATACATACATACATACATACATACATACATACATACATACATACATACATACATACATACATACATACATACATACATACACACACTCATACACTCACACACACAAGTACACGCCTACACGCATACATGCATACATACATATACATTTCATGGTCATGATGAAAGCAAAATGTCTCTTTTCAAAGGAAATTTCAAAACTAGTGGACTTAATTCTACAGGTATACATACATATGATGGGGAACTTTCTCAATTACCAAAAGCTACAGGTAATAACCAATATTTATCTTCAAGTTTTCAAAAAGATATTTCTAATTGTTTTTTAAGAAAGAAATTCTAAATTCCATTTTTGAAGAAATTGGTAATGATGTGTTCACTTTGTTAATTGATGAGTTTAGTGATGATTAAAAAAGGAACAAAAGGAAATTATCATAAGAAATGTTGACACATATGGACTTATTAAGGAGAGATTTGTTGGATTAGGTCATATGATGAAGACATCTTCTTTGGCCCTCAAGAATGCAATTGACACATTTTTTGCTAGATTGTGTTCTAAAATGATAAAAGTTAAGGATACGATGAGGCAAACAATATGTGAGGTCATGTTAATTGTTTAAAAGCAAAGATAATAGAAGAAAATAGCTCGGCATATAATGTACATAATTTTGCTCACAAACTTTAATTAGTGATTATGACAGTTGCAAAAAAACAGTAGGTGTTGTCTAACTTTTTACAATTTAAGCATTTGATTAATGTGGTTTTCTCTTTTTATACTTCGATAAAATGTAAAAGAAAGAGTGGTAAAACAAAGTAGTAATGGTATACTTGAAGAAGTAAGTGGATTAAAAAAAGAGTTTTCTTTCATATGACGTGGAGATACAATATGGAATTCTCATTACAAAACACTTACATGTTTAGTTAATATGTTTCCATCCATAATTAGAGTCCTTGAATATGTTAAAGACAAATGTGCTAGCACTTCTACCTAAAATCAAGCATTTAAAATGTTATTTTTTTTAAGCTAATTTGAATTTTTGTTTTATTTACATGTAATGTTGCACATTTTAGGGCTCACAGATAAACTATCAAGAGCCTTCTAACAAAAGATCAAGACTTTATGGAAGCCATTTTACTGTTGAAAACAACTAAAGAAAAGTTGCAAGTGTCTAGAAAAATTTGGTTTGATCTACTTTCTAAGAAAGTTTATTCATTTTATGGAAAACATCATACTCAAATTTTGGACCTGAATGAAAACTATGTCAATGATACAGGTTATAAATCTAGAAGACAAAGGTATGATATTATTTATCAACATTAAGTTAAGTTTGATAGTTTTAATACTGTTGGTGATGTGGGAATTCAAGAATTTGTTAATCGCTTCAAAACATGACGACTTTTAACCCATATGACTTATTTTCTAAGTTTGATACATTAAAGAAATTGAGGTTAAGTGAACTCTATCTGGATGATTTTGAGAGTGGGTAAAGAATTGCTCTTTCATATCAACTTGCTTATAGATTGACAATGTGCAAAAGATGACCGTGAAGGGTAGCTAGAGTTATGATAAAAACAAGAAAACAGATTTCATTTTATTTAGTTTACCGATTACTAATGTTAATACTAGTTGTAAACGTTACAACCACAACTGTTAAGAGTTGTGTTTTAGGTAGTGAAGATTTTAAAATAAATTTGCACAAACCGAATTGCTGAAGTGTTTTTGAATGATTGTGTCGTTTGGATTGTTGCAAAAAAATCTCTATGGCATGTTACGATTGAAGCTGTAATTGATTGTTTTCAAAAGAAATTACGTAGATGAAAATTGTAATATGCATTTTGTTTTACTATATCTAGTGACGTTTACTTTTGTAATTTATATGACATGTTCTTTTAACATATTTTTTCGCTTGCGTTAAGTAAAGATCCTAGATCTACCACCGTACATACATACAAAGAGGTTCAAGTTCATTGCAGAACACTATTATTACAAGAACAAATCTAATTTGTAACACCCGGTTATTTTTAACAAAAAAAAGGAAAGAAAGAATAAAGTGAAGAAAAATAAAGAAAAGATATTTTACCCAAGTTGAGGGGTAAAAAGTGTCAAAAAGGACAAAAGGTTGGAAAAGTGGGTGTAAAGTGGGTGTAAAGTGGGCATGGCTGCCCACTCTCTTCTTACAACCCCAAATCATCATATTTTTTTTTAGAAAGAGAAAGTGCAGATTCGGATTTTAAAGAACAAGAGCTGAAAAGTCGAATTCAAGGTAAGAAATTCGTGGTTTTTAAGTGTTCTTAACTGGTCTTGCCTCGGTTGTATGCTTATGTGTGTTGTGTGTGTTCGGGTGTGTGTTTTTAGTGGGTTTCTAGGCGGTTGAACTCAATTGCAAACGAGTTTGGGAGAAGCCATACTCAAGAGCTGCAAAGGTGAGTTATAGAACCCCTCTTTTACATGTTTTTAACTGATTTTGGGGCTGAGATGCATAATTGAACTTTTTATAAAACTTGGGTTTCATACCCATATGTTGAATGTGTGGATGTTGCGTGTATAGTGTGATTTTGATCTATGTTCATGCTTGATGATGTTATGGTTGTGTTTCTAAGGCTTAGAATGTATGATTTAAGCTTAGAGTATGATAGATGGTGTTTGGGACCGAATTATGATGATAAGTATGCCCTAGACTGCTCATGCGCCCAAACAGTAGTTTATACGCCTGAATTTAGAAAACTGCCTAAGTATAAAAAAAAATGCGGATGAACAAAAAGAGAAATGCGGATAAACACTTAGAATATTTTCCGAAGTCTTTCATCGACATTGCTCATCCGCATTTGCTACAGTTCCATCCGCATTTGCTACAGTGTTATCCATATTTGCTACAGTGTCATCCACATTTGCTACAGTTCCATACGCATTTGCTACAGTGTCATCCACATTTTCTACAGTGTCATCCATATTTGCTATAGTGTCATCCATATTTGCTATAGTGTTATCAGCATTTCTTTGGACACTTAGAATATTTTCTGAAGACTTTCTCCACATTTGTTCTTGCTCGTCCACATTTGTTTTGGGAAGTAGAATTTAAGTGCTAAGAAATGATGTCTCGGGGCGGCTTATGCTCATTTATGTTGTGTTTGCTTTCTGTGCTACTATGATGATAGTGTTGCATATTTATGCGTGATGTATGTATGTTAAGTATGATGTTGCCATGTATGATGGTGATGACTGATGACTGGTAAATGTCGATGTTCCTTGTTTCGATACGTGTTTATCTTTCCACAACTTTACGTGTTATGATTAATAAATGGAATGAAAGTATTATGTAATGTAAAGAGAAAGATAATGAAAGAGGAACATGACGAACGAATGTATACGTTAATGTATGAACGAATGAATGTAAGAAAGGCTTGCAAGCAAATGTAAGGAGGTGCACACCCAATGAAGGTGTTAGCTTAACGGTGTGCGGGTTAGCTACCCCGAAGGATGCACACTGGGGTCCAATCTTTGTGATTGACCATATGTACGGGATCCTTGCCGCTTACCCTAGGTGACTGGATCAGCTTCGTGCATAATGTTCGTGATTTAATTACCACAGGTCCAGCACCAGCACTCGTGCACAATGTTCGGGGCATAGCACATGGCATTGGTCCAAAATAAAAGAGGAAAGATAAGTGGTACATGTACTTGCCCTAGGTGACTGGATCAGCTTCATGCATAATATTCGTGATTAATTACCACAGGTCCAGTACCAGCACTAGTGCATAATGTTCAGAGTATTGTACATGTCATCGAAAGTAATAAACGTATGAATGAACGTAACGAATGTACGGACGAATGTAATGAATGTATGAATGAAAATAAGAAAGTACGAACGAAAGAAAGAGTTTATGAATGAATGTGAATGTTAACGATGAACGGTAAATGAACGAAAGCTAATGAATGAATAATGAAGATAATAATGATATTATCTAGGTGTACGTATGTTGTGTGACCGCATGTATGTAAGGAACGGTTTAACGAAAGAAAAATATGTTTATTTATAAAACCAGAACGCACTCAGCAACGCTGACTTTTTATGTGTTTCCAGTTGGCAGGTAGTGTTGCTGAGGATGGTACGAGGCGGCTACTCAGCTCTTTTGGGTGGGTCCATTTATAGAATGCTTTTGTGATGTAATACAACAATGTATTTTGTACACTAATTGACAATGTATTATTTGACAAAAGTATTTATAATGAAATGAGATGGCTTTTAAAAGTTTCCGCTGCATGATTTTTGTAATGATTATAAAATGATGTGTTTTAAGTGTGATGATAACCAGCTGTGAGGTGCCCGGGAACGGGGCCTTACATAATTATTTTTAGTTTTGTGATTAGAGGTTTATATTTTTTATTGAGTAAAATCTTATTTTTATCCCTTACGTTTTGTTGAATTTATTATTTCAATCCAAAAACTTTTTTTATCATTTAATCACTGTAGTTTATCAAATATTACCATTCCATCCAATCCACTAATACCGTTAAAACCTTCATTAAATATAAGGATATTTTAGTCTTTTTCAACACACTAATTTTCCAATTAAAGTAAATTAATCAGTTAATATTCAATTAAAACTAATAAAATACATGAAACAACTAGTGAGACCAGGCGCTTCGATTAACCCTAATCCATGATGTTTGATTGAGGTCTGGTGTGAGATGTTAATTTTCTTCACGTTTGTTTGAACAGGTACCATTGTTCGATTGAGGTATGTTATGGGATTGAGGTCTATTGTTGTCATGCTTTTTATTAAGGTTTGTCATTATCTTAATTTGCTTCATTGGGGTTTGCACTTATCACGCTTTGTTTAATTTAGGTCTGCTATTGTCATGTTTGCACAAAGATGACAACATCAGACCTCAATCAAACAAAACGCGACAACTGCAAACCTCAATCGAACAACTGTACAAGTTCGAACAAAACATGAAGATTAAAATCCAACAGCATGAGTTAGAGTTAATCAAAAAATTTAAATTGACGCGCTTAGTCTCACTAGTCGCTTCATGTGTTTTTTAGTTTTAATTGAATATTAATTGGTTAATTTGTTTTAATTGGATAATTTAGGTGTTAATAAAGACTAAACTACCCTTATATTTTATTACACCCCGGCTTAAGCGGAAACACCAAGGCGTGATGAAATTGAATCATAACACAATGATAAAGAATACTAAAGAAAATTACTTATTAAAACCGATAGTTGATTACATGCAATTCTAAATACAAATAAACCAAACAGGTAAATAAGTCTTCATTTTATTTAAAATCTAACTATATTTAACTAAAGCTTATTATTGAAACTTAGCGTGAGCAAAGCAATGAACTTAGTTTTCATTACCTGAAAATATGCTAAATTATTCAACTAAAAAGTTGGTGAGGACATAGGTTTAGAAGTATACATATAGTAGATAACCATGTACAAACCAATTAAACAATTTTACGGATACAAGTAATAAAACTATTATACATGAGTCCACAACCAACCCTAATGATCGAATGTCATCCCGTCTAACCCCTTGACACAAGAGGTTACTAATAGTATGTTTGTGTGCAGTTTCTAAACATCCAGTTCCTTCCAAGTCAAAAAGAATACGTTGACTCAAAAGACACTCGGTATTGATTAGCATGCATCAACTCGAATACTAAATAGGCTTGTTAAACTAATAAATCTATCTACGTACTCCTGTGGCTTCCCCAAGTTAATAGTTGTGTAGATTTTAGAACAATAAAGGTACCTTATAGTAAAAACTATCTCAGAATATAACATGTATGATCAGTTTTGCTTTACCAATATTAAAAATTCGTCAATTGAGTTTACAAAATACTAGTTTTGACTTTAGAATTTAAATTCTCAGTTTGATAAAGATAGCATGTTTCTACCTCAAAATGCAAAAGAAAACGGGGCTATGAACTCACCTTGTAAAGTAGATGGATTAATCTTGTAACTTGTAGTGAGGATTGCCCTAAGTAAGTTAATTTAGTTAGTTTATTGTATTTATTGATAGTTGAGGGGTTGCTATTATATACTGTTCAAGATTGGTTGTCGTATACTAAAATATATCATTTCAGAGTAGCATATCCAACAAAAGAATTCCCAAAAAAGAGTTGGTGATTTTCATCACTTAAGTACACCATTTTTTCTTAGTCAAAACATTTTAGTTGCCCATATAACTACATACCAGAAGAAATGATTCTAAATGTATACCAGACCAAGTGAAATGTGCATTTGGTATGTTTAGGAAATATATAGAATAAGTGTAAATATAAAACTATCAAGGATGGGAATGAACAAGTTGTATTGTAGAGGTTTACAATTGAAAATATAAAGAATCGTACTAGGAACATGATTAAAAGCTGATAGATAATTATTAAAATCATTGAAGTTTGGATTTTTATTGTTTAAAGCATGTTTATATTTATTATTTTATAATAAAAATTGTTGCTTTATATTATATTCATAAAAATATTGAAAAGTTATAAAATTTAGAGCTTTTTATATATTCGAGCACTAAACTTGCATGAGTTGTTTGATGGGTCAAATCAAAGAGTTAGAAGACTTTAGGTATATGATTTGAAAGATAAAATTTGAATTTAATTTTAAGAAAAAAGAATCATCTAAAAATGATTTGTTGTGAGGGAGATATGGTTGTGCAAGGTTGGCCCTGTGAATCTGTCAAAATCCAAAAATTTGAGTTTGATGTTTTTAAGCAAAGTTTTGATGATTTCATATTTTTTTGATGTTTGGATCCAAATTAGATCTATTATTACTACAAAAACATGTTATATAAGCATATATCCCATTTTTTTATGATTGAATTTGATAAAACAAAATTGAAAATGTATGAACATGAAAAATACTAAAACTTACTCGATAGGAAAAATTTCTTGGATATTCATGAGAGATGCTATGAGTTGATATTTGATTATATGAAAGCTCTAGATTTAAAGTTTCATGTGAAAAATAATAAGAATAATACCTCTATTCATAGTTGTAAAATTAGGGTTTTAGGTTTTCAGTTAGTTTAGGCTTTCTTAATATTTTATAATAAAAATCATATTTTTAGTAAATGTAGCGAATGAATGAAATTTTATGATAATTTGAAGTTATAGAAGTTTGATTTGTTATTTATTGAAAATAGGATAATTACTAGTTAATTATTTAGTAATTTATTACATATATATCACTTAAATGACTTAAATACTACAATAATAGATATACATGATTTTGTAATTATCCATGCATATATATATATATATATATATATATATATGGATATATATATACACACATACATACATACATACATATACATACATACATACATACATACATACATACATACATACATACATACATACATACATACATACATACATACGTATGTATGTATGTACGTATGTACGTATCTACGTATGTACGTATCTACGTATGTACGTATGTACGTATGTACGTATGTAGGTATATGTATACACGTCTATGATCATTATAGAAACAGTTTTTATCTCAATAACAAAAAAATAATTCATTTACATAATTATAAATTAAGTCTGGTGATACTTGAGGTGTTTTATATATGTGTATACTTGAGGTGTTTTATATATGTGTATATCAGACATGAATAATAACTATGTAAAACAAGTCATCGATGTTTTATGTATGAAAAGGATCTACGGGGGCAAAACTGAAATATCTTTCAAGTGTTGATTTTTTCAGGTTCTCCTACATTTTAAATACATATAACTTTTTACATGATGTTATTTTTCAAAATATTAGAATATAAAATTGAGTAATTTCAAGTAAAGTCTTGTTATTCTGTAAGGCCCCGTTCCTGAGACGCTTACAGCTGGTCAATCATCAAACATAAAACATATATTTTATCCTCTTACATAAAAGTTGCAACGGAAACATCTAAACATACATTTCATTTCTATATAAATGCTTGTGCAAGTTAATACAATCATTCATTACAAAACATCGTTTGTTCGCATTACAATGCAAAAACACTATACAAAAGAATGCCATCCAAAAAGAGCTGAGTAGCCACCCCGTGCCATCCTCAGCAACATTACCTGCCAACTGGAAACACATAAAAAGTCAGCGTTGCTAAGTGAGTTCTAGTTTTTAAAGTAAAACATACTTTACTTTCGATTAGAAACCGTATCTTATATTCTTACGCGATCAAGCATCATACGTACACATAGAAAATATCATTATTATCTTCATCATTCGTTCGTTAACTTTCGTTCATTCAACGTACATCATTACCATTCACATTCGTTACTTTCGTTCACATTCATTCATAAATTCTGACTTTCATTTGTACATTCATTACTTTCATTCTATGTTCATTACTTTCATTCGTACATTCATTACTTTTGATAACATGTACAATACCCCGAACATTGTACACGAAGCTAGTTACTGAGCCTGAGGTCTTTCATAGACCTTGAACATTGTGCACGAAGCTGACTCCAGTAACTAGGGCAAGTACATTCACCACTTATCTTTTCTCTTTCATTCCGGATCAATGCCATGTGCTATACCCCGAACATTGTGCACGAAGCTGGTTACTGGGCCTGAAGTCTTTCATAGACCTCGAACATTGTGCACGAAACTGACTCCAGTACCTAGGGCAAGCGGCAAGGATCCCATACATATGGTCAATCACAAGGATTGGACCCAAGTGTGCATCCTTCTGGGGTTGCTAACCCGTACACAGTTGAGCTAACACCCTTCATTGGGTGTGAACCTCCATACATTTGCTTGCAAGCCTTTCTTACTTTCATTCATTCATTTATTAATGCATGCATTCTTTCATTTTCTTCCTCTTATCATTATCTTCCATTTTACGTTACATAATACTTTTCATTGATTCATAAACATTCAATGTAAAACCACGGGAAAATAATCATACATAACAGGAACGTAACCATAAACATAAACATACCAAGTCATCACCATACAAGGCACCATCATACATACATAGCATACCTCATACGTAAACATGCAACATCATCATGCCCAACATACCCTCTAGGACTCCAACAATCATCTTACTCGAACTTACGGGAACTTACACGTCAAAACTTACATCTGCACTTTCCCCGAAAGTCAGAAGTTTAAACTACGCTTTTCCTCGGGTACACCAGCCCTACATGGGCGTACGGGCACCCTTCAGTCGCATGGCCTCCAGGCGACTGAACATCATGCGAATGACCAATATGGATGAACTCCAATGTGGATGAACACCCCAATCGTGCGAATGGACCTCATGCGGATGAGCACCAATGCGAATGAGCACTTATGTGAATGGGCCCTCAGTCGCATGACTCCCCATGTAACTAGACCCCAATCGTACAATGAATCTCAGTCATGTGAATGAACTCCAATCGCACTTTATTCGGCCGTATGGCCTCCAGTCGGTCGCCTAGCCCTAGCTTATGCAGAATGTAGTTTATCCCGAACCCAATCTGCCATTTTTGTCCCCCAAGCTCATCCAAACCCATTCTAAGCCTAAATCAACCATCCTAAACCTTATGAATGTATACCACGACACCATTCAAGCACACACAAGTCCAGAAACAAACTCCAAACGCATCACACGCAAACACATACAAATGGGTCAAACACACACACATAAAACGGATTTTCAGATGTGTTCCAGCCCCAAATCAGTTGAAAACATGTAAAAGAGGGGTCCTAGAACTCACACAAACAATCCCGCCGAGTAGAGCTTCGATTTGACCCACTACACTTAGATTTCACGCTCGAATCCACCCAAACCAAGCTTTTCTCCCTTTTCTCCTTCTCTTCTCCCTTTGGCTGAGTTTTTGCAAGAATGGGGAGGGTGTGGGCTGCCCTCCCCCTTTTATACCCTCACTCATCCAAATTTCTTCCCGTTTTGGCAAGTTTGGTCCCTCGACTTTAGACTTTATTTCTTTTATTCTTTCGCCGGCTTCAAAGAAAATATCCGGGCGTTACAAGTCCACCCCCTTATATAGGTTTCGTCCCCAAAACCTGTTACTTCTCGAATAGTTGCGGGTAATACTGTCTCACCTCTCCCTTGATCTTACACATAAGCTGAAATCCCTTTAGGCCTCACTGCGTTCACACAAGTGAAACCACCATTCTCCTTAACCCTTCTCTTTTCTTCTATCAGAAACAGCCACCAGTTACTTCTCGTGGTGGTATAATTTGTCCATCTCCGTGTTCTCTAGTGACACAGCCATATTCTCGTCGATCGAGCACTTTCTTAGATGAGATATATGGAACGTCAGATGACTTCCTCTTAACTCATTGGGTATCTCCCGTCAATACGCCATTGTTCCTTCCTGAGCAACCATCTAGAATGGTCCCATATACTTCGACGTTCACTCTCCTTGCTTTCTGAATCTAATGATTCTCTTTTCAAGGCGAGGCCTCCATCATTACTCCGTCGTCGTAGGTTGGCACCGAACTCTTTTCGGACGTGTTTAATCAAACCACCTTCCTACAATACTCGATGATTGCCTTATTGGGTGTCAGTTCATTCATCTTATGGTGTACGCCTATCCACCCAAGTCTGTCCCGAATGGTCTAGCAGGAACAAACGCTTTCTCAATTCCATCACGCAACCCTCTAGGGTATCAGGTTACCTAGTGGATTTATTAATAACATTTCCTGCATCGAAGGGCTCATTGATGTTCCTTCTCCTAATGTGCAACCTACAACAGAAGGCAGTAGGAACGATACTACTACTAGCATCGCGTTCAAAGCATAGATGCACAAATTTAAATTACCAGAAACGTATCTGACGTCAAGTCGAAGTCCGCTCTAGCCTCCTCTTAGTCATGGCAAAAGCTCTAGCCTTCACCCTCTGTTCTCCTTCCTCGTACTGGAACTTCCTGCCTTCGACTTCTTACAATCCCTGCTTAGGTGTCCAGTCTCGCCACAGTCGTAGCACTTAGCCATGCGGCAATCCCTCGCCCTGTGGCCTTCCTTCCCACACTGGAAGCAGACGTTCAGTCCCCACTTGCACTCCCCCTCATGGCCTCTACCATATTTCTTGCATACCTGTCCACCCCTTTATATTCTATTCTGATCATTGTCCCCCGTCACCTTACCTTCAGACATTAATCCACCATCATTATCTCACCTTCCTTTCCCCTTCTTAACATAGGCTCTCTCCTCTCTTCGTCCGTTATCGCCATCGCCTCCCGCTCGTCGTACAACTTCCCGCTAGATCGACCGCCGACCTATACGTGCCTGGTCGGGTAGCGATCAGATGTCTGCGAATATCTGTCGGCAGACCTTGAATATACCTCTTGATCTTCCATGACACAGGCGTCACTTGGTCTGGCACCAGCCTTGCCATCTCATTGAACTTTATCATGTACTGCTGGTATGTCATCGTTCCCGCCTCCAGCTGCAGAAGCTCTCTCTCAACCTTGTCCATTTCCCTATGAGGACAGAACTCCTCGATGACCAACTTCTTCAACTCTGGCCACTTCATTCTCCCGATTGCTTTGGTACCCTCGGCTTGGACAATGTTGTCCCACCAGCACATGGACGAGTCCACAAATGAGTAGCAAACTTCACCTTTTGATCTTCTTGGCACTCGCTGATATTGAGTACCGCCTCCATCTCTATCACCCATCGGTGAGCAGCAGCAGCAGTACCGTTACCGTCAAAGGTAGGGGCTTGCACCTTTGAAAAGCCCCGTAGTTACAGCCTCGTGTTCACAGGCTCTTTCTCCTCTTCCTTATTATCGGAGAGAACTGTTTCAGTTTCAGGTTGCTCCTGTCCTCTTGAGGATCGGTTCCTCTCCCTTCTGTCTCCATCCCGTACGGCCTTTATCACTTCGGTCACCACAGACGGTAAGATCTTCTGCATGACCTGGTGCACTCCTCCACAACAGCCTCTTTCATTGAGGCTCTCAGGTTAGCACTCTTGTCACTAGCCTCCGGATGAGAGGTCTCGGGCTCTTCATGAGCCGCCTCTTCAGCTCTAGGCCTTCCTCTTGTGACCCGCGGTTCAGCACCACGTCCACTACAACCTCCACCGCATGAAGCCTTCGACGATCTACCACCGGCTATCCTCTAACACACACTGAAAGATTTAAACACCAACACGGTCATTCAAGGAATAGCTCAGATTATATCAAGTATTGTAAGTCCCTAATTACAGGCCAGTTGTGATTAGCCACTTACTTTACTCTTCATACCCCGAGTATTACCTGTCCTGACTACATCAGTATCAAAATCTACCAGCAACACATAAACCACATAACATGCGCACATAATACCGGTTAACATTAAGAAATATACCTGATGCACGCAGCTACTCAGACTGACATCCCTTCCCTTTCCGTCCTATTCTCAGTTTAAGATTAGGTTTTGAAAATATTTACCTAATTCACTTAAACTTTGGCTCTGATACCAACTTGTAAGGCCCCGTTCCCGGGATGCTTACAGCTGGTCAATCATCACACATAAAACATATATTTTATCCTCTTACATAAAAGCGTTGCAGCGGAAACGTCTAAACATACATTTCATTTCTATATAAATTTTTCATGTTAATACAATCATTCATTACAAAACATGGTTTGTTCGCATTACAATACAAAAACGTTATACAAAAGAATGCCATCCAAAGAGAGCTGAGTAGCCGCCCCGTACCATCCTCAGCAACGTTACCTGCCAACTGGAAATACATAAAAAGTCAGCGTTCCTGAGTGAGTTCTAGTTTTTAAAGTAAAACATACTTTACTTTCGATTAGAAACCGTATTTTATATTCTTACGCTATCAAGCATCATACGTACACATAGATAATATCATTATTATCTTTATCATTCGTTCGTTAACTTTCGTTCATTCAACGTGCATCATTACCATTCACATTCGTTACTTTCGTTCACATTCATTCATAAATTCTTACTTTCATTCGTACATTCATTACTTTCATTCATACGTTCGTTACTTTCATTCGTACGTTCATTACTTCGATGACATGTACAATACCCGAACATTGTGTACGAAGTTGTTACTGGGCCTGAGGTCTTTCATAGACCTCGAACATTGTGCACGAAGCTGACTCCAGTACCTAGGCAAGTACATTCACCACTTATCTTTTCTCTTTCATCTCGGATCAATGCCATGTGCTATACCCCGAACATTATGCACGAAGCTGGTTACTGGGCCTGAGGTCTTTCATAGACCTCGAACATTATGCACGAAGCTGACTCCAGTACCTTGGGCAAGCGGCAAGGATCCCATACATATGGTCAATCACAAGGATTGGACCCCAGTGTGCATCCTTCTAGGGTAGCTAACCCGCACACAGTTGAGCTAACACCCTTCATTGGGTGTGAACCTCCATACATTTGCTTGCAAGCCTTTCTTACTTTCATTCATTCGTTCGTTAATGCATGCATTCTTGCATTTTATTCCTCTTATCATTATCTTCCACTTTACGTTACATAATACTTTTCATTGATTCATAAACATTCAACGTAAAGCAACGGGAAAATAATCATACATAACATGTAAGGCGCCGTTCCCCGGCACCTCACAGTTTGTCATTCACAACAATGATTGCATAAAACGTTACATAATACAAATTTAAGCAGCGGAATTAATTTAACAAAAGCCATTCATTTCATTATAAACACTGTTGTTAAGCAATACACCATAGTTTAATCATGTTACAAAATAATAGTTCAACTGTATTACAAAACAACAGTATTATCATGTATGAATGGATGTCAGTCATGCCCCGCCGAGTAGCTTAACCCGCATGCCATCCTCAGCAACATTTTACCTGCCAACTGAAAATTGCATAAAAGTTAGCGTTGCTGAGTGAGTACTAGTTTTATAATAAAACATACTTTACTTACGTTTAAGAACCGTTCTTTACTTTCGCATGCGATCACACATCATACGTACACATAGGTGATATCATTATTATCTTCATCATTCGTTCATTTCGTACATTTTATCATTATCTTTCCGAGTCTTTTGCGACAACAGAGTCGCTCACCTCATTAGCAATCTCAAGGATTGCACGTCATCTGAGTCTTTTGCGACACAGAGTCGCTCACCTCATTGTCAATCTCAAGGATTCACCCTGTGTGCATCTTCAGGGTAGCTAACCCGCATCACAGTTGAGCTAACGACAACAAGGTCGTGCACCTCTTTACATCTGCTTGCAAGACTTTTGTTTATTCATTTACGTTCCACTTTTCTTTATCATTAATCTTTCGCTTTATTAATGATAATACTTTATGTCTCGATCATGAACATACCACGTAAAGTCATACAATAGTAATATTAATAACACTAATAATAGGGCTAACCAAAATGATAATAATAATAATAATAATAATAATAATAAATATAAAATACGGTCATCATTATGCTTGGAATTACGCATTTAATAACCCTAGTCAAACATTGTTCAAACCCTAATTGCACAGACTCCCGTAATATTCCTGAAAAAAATTCTAAATGTTGGGCGCATGGGCCCTGTTCAGGCGCATGGGCCCTGTTCGGACGTCTGGCCCTGTCATCCTGAGCAAACTTCCTAGACGGTTGGGCACTATTCAGACGCATGGGCCTGACTTAGACGCATGGGCACTTAGGCGGTTGGGCACTGTTCGGACGTCTGGGCCTACACTTATCCATTTTTCACTTAGACGCATGGACCTGTTTAGGTGCATGGGCCCTGTTCAGACGCATGGGCCCTGTTCAGGAGGTTGGGCACTTTGGGCGGTTGGGAACACTTAGAAAATCAAGCCTGTTGGATGCATGGTCCACTGTCTAGACGGTTGGGCATAAAATGTGCACTTAAACAACATAAATCAGTGCTAAATTTGTCCTAAACCAAATTTCGTGCATAGTACTAACATTCTAAGCATCATAACACATTCATAATCATGATCATCTCATCATTTACCCCCAAAACATACACCTATCCACATACATTCACACACACATACGGGTAGAAACATAGTTTTATAAAAACACATACACATGCATTTTCCAGCCCCAAAATTGTTTAAACATGTTAAAAATACGGGGTCTAGAACTCACCTTTGCTGCTTTTAAGCTTATAACCTTCTCTTGAGCTTTCTCAGACGTTTCCAGCACCTAAAACCCACACACATATACAACCCGAACACACAATCACATTTATAGGCACATAACCGAAACTAGAAACATCTAAAATATCATAAAACTGAGAATTCTTACCAAAAACTTCGAATTCTCTTCTTTCTCTTTACAAATCCGAGTTCTCTATGGTTTCTCTCTCTAAATCCAAATGATAGGTGAAAAGTAACATGGCATGGGCGGCCATGTTGCTTTATCCACCAACTTCTCAAAGTTTTTGTCCTTTTGGACACTTTTAACCCCTCTACTAGGGTTAAAATACATTTTCTTATTTTATTCTCCTTTTACAATCTTTTTAAAATATTCAGGTGTTACATAACAGGAACGTAACCATAAACATAAACATACCAAGTCATCACCATACAAGGCACCATCATACATACATAGCATACCTCATACATAAACATGCAACATCATCATGCCCAACATACCCTCTAGGACTCCAACAATCATCTTACTCGAACTTAGGGGAACTTCCACGTCAAAACTTACATCTGCACTTTCCCCCGAAAGTCAGAAATTTAAACTACGCTTTTCCTCGGGTACACCAGCCCTACATGGGCGTATGGGCACCCTTCAGTCGCATGGCCTCCAGGTGACTGAACATCATGCGAATGGACCAATACGGATGAACTCCAATGAGGATAAACACCCCAATCGTGCGAATGGACCTCATGCGGATGAGCACCAATGCGAATGAGCACTTATGCGAATGGGCCCTCAGTCGCTTGACTCCCCATGTGTCACACCCTCAAATTCCGGGTCTGGAATCTATCACGGAGGGGTGAACAAACAGGATCGAACACAGTAGTTACACATGAGATGCAAATATCTATATGATGGTTTTTAGATAATTATTACAATAATGTTCAGAGTAATATTATGCGTAGCGGAAGTAAATCTAGATTGTTTCATGACAACATGTCTTAATCATATTTCAGATGATAATAAATAGGTATCTTGAGCTCTTATATGATCCTACGTGCATGTCCATAAGCTCCTAGTAGATACCTGAGAATACATGTAAATCAAGTGTCAACACAGGGTTGGTGAGTTCATAGGTAAGTAAAACATACTGATAAATCATCAATTATCATCAATTAGGATTTACTGTAAAAGTGTGAGTTTAATTTACTCACCGGTATATGAATAGCCTGTCGGAACCCTTTTTATTAAGGTGAACCCGCTATCCCACATACCTACTATGTACAAGCCCAACAAGTCTTTCACATAAGATTTGTCCATGTACAATAGTTTAATATCCTTTTCATATGTGTATATATTATCATAATAATTTCAAATCAAAGGGAGCAAATCCTCCTTTACATTTATCCTCATATGGGTTGTAAATGGAACTATAATGGCAAACTTAACATAGTGCACATCTGCCTTCTCACACCAGAACAAGTCATCCCGAATGACAATAAGATCTTTGTGCATCTTGGTAAGGACCACATGTCCAAACCTTTGTGGGGGTAAGTCACTCCCTGATAGTACTATCCAAAAGATCCCTGCTAGTTTATAGTCCAGTATACAGAGAAGGATTTTCATAGTAACCATATGTAATTATAAATGTGATCAAATTATTATTTAACATAATACACAAAAAAATAATTTGTAAATTTAATTACAACATGTATTCCAGCCCCAAAATATTTAAATAATTAAAAAGGAGAATAGTTATAAACTCACCTCAGTCCTTGTGTGGTGTTGACAAGCTAGTAAATTCCTGCTAAGGAATTATATTTCACGTAAGCAAACAGATACAAATCCAAAACCTAAATAAGTTAAATCTTGAACCTGGTGTTCAATTGATCTAGGATTTGGTTTTCGGGGATTGTTATAAATATATAATTAAATCATTTAGTTATTTTGTTAATTCTTTAATAACTAAAGATTTACATTTCATAATATTTAATTAGTTTAATAATGATTTTTAACATATCATTATGTTCCAAATAAATCTTAGATACTATTTAAACATGTAAGTCTATATTTAATTTTGTAAGATTTTATAATTTAGTTTATAAAATCTAATTTGTGTTTATCATGTTTAAAACACAAATAGGATACTTTGATATTTCATAATTTAATTTATAAAATCTAATTGTAAGATTTATAAATTGACACAAATTGTCTAAACATTAGATTTATATGATAAATTTTATTTTTAATTGGACATATAAATAATAACATATTTATATGATAAACATAATATAACTTATCGAATTGTTAATCATGTTCAATAATTAATAATTATAACATAATAATATAAATTATCTAATTATTAATTATGTTATCCATATTTACAAATAATAAATTAATAATTTAAATTGTTATTTAGGATCTTATTTTTATAAAAATGACTATATATAAGATTTATATTTAATTTTGTAAGATTTTATAAACATTTAAATTTATAAAATCTAATTTGTATTTATATTATCAGAATTAATCCATAAATAATATAATGTTCATTAACAATTTGATGATTTAAATTATTATTAAAATCCATTTTTATAAAGATAACAATCTTATAGCATATGTAATAATTATTTAAATAAATAAATAATTAAATTTTTAAAGAAATAAATTTCCAGAAAATAATTTAATAACCTTTAGAATATACAGAGTTTATAAAAACTTTTTTATAATTTTTAGAAATTTTTCTGTATTTTTAAAAAGTCAAAATGGCATTTAAAAAAATAATAGGAGGTGCCCGGGGTCGAACCTGGGACCTTCTGAATGGCAAATGGACTCTGAACCGGTGATCCAAAGGCTTACAGCCGCACCAGGACCCGGTTCTAATTCATTTTAAACAGACCAAACCCAGTTTCCCCAAATCACATAAACCCTAGAACTGTAATCGATCAAATTGAACATGTAAATGTTGTTGTTAACGAAAGAAATCATAGGGCTTTTAATCCCTGCATAAAAACGAGTTTATTGATATGTTCAATTACCTGTTTCGTTGTGCAGAATGTCAAGAATCAATCGAAGAACAGGTCGGCCCAATGTGGAATTCAAACGATGATCAAACACGGATGATAATCGAATTGGTTGCACAGAAATCTTCTATGGGTGTTGGTGATCAAAAGCCCTCTATCAATTTCGTGTTTCGAAGCTGGATTAGGGGTGTTCTAATGAGTTGCAGGTCGCGGTATATGAGGAAATCGAATTCAATGATTGTGCGTGTTCGAATGCAATTGAAAGTGCTATTAGTTCAGGAATCTTATAGACAATCGATTGAACTACTTTAATTGAATTATTGTGATGTTTTAGTGCGTGTTCTTAGTGGTGTCGGCTGAAAGTAACTTGTGGACCATTAATCGCAATTTCGGGTAGCTTTTTCCATAAATTAAGTTCACGTGAACGTTCCACTTTGTCCCACGTTTGATTTGGTGCGTCGTGGGGTCAAAATCATGGCTTAAAACCCGACCTTTGGTCTCTCCGGAGGGCCGCCGGCGACCGGCCGGATCCGGCGCCGGAAAATCGCGAGAGAGGAGAGAGAGAGCAGTTTAAGTTTTATATTTACATATTTGGCCCCTAAGGTTTTACAACTTATTATTTCATGGTTTAAAGTTTATAAAACAAGTTTCAAGAATTACAAATTACCCCCTGAACTTTATTAAATCAAGTTTAATAAATTTTTATAAATTATTAATAATAATAATAATATCATTATTATTATTATTATCATTATTAACATTATTATTATTAACAATATCATTATTATTATTATTATTGTTATCATTATTTTTATTATTATTAATATCATTATTAAATAATAATAAAAATATAAAAACTAAATTGTAAAATCACATAAATACTATGTTAATATATGAAATAAACCGGGAATTTTTCCGGATTGTCACATCATCCCCCTGTTACAGGAATTTTTGTCCCGAAAATTAAGAAGTACTGGCAACATTCTTGAACAGGTTAGGATACTTGCGCGTCATTTCGTCCTCTCGTTCCCAAGTGAACTCAGGACCACGCCGGGAGTTCCACCAAACTCTGACAATCGGAATCTTGCTATGCTTTAGTTGTTTCACCTCCCTATCCATGATTTCAACTGGTTCCTCGACAAACCTGAGTTTCTCATCTACTTGCAGTTCCTCTAAAGGCACAACAAGTGATTCATCAGATAAACACTTCCTTAGATTAGATACGTGAAACACATTATGCACACCACCAAGTTCAGCAGGTAGATTTAATTCATAGGCTACTGGGCCGATCCTTCTGACAATTTCAAAAGGTCCCACGTAGCGAGGGTTCAATTTCCCTTGTTTTCCAAAGCGTATAACTCCCTTCCAGGGAGATATCTTTAGCAAAACTTTATCTCCTTCCTGAAATTCCAGTGGCTTGCGGCGTTTATCAGCATAGCTTTTCTGGCGATCCCTGGCAGCAGCCATGCGTTCTCTTATCTGGACAATTTTCTCATGAGTTTCAAAGATCATCTCTGGACCAGTAAGTTGACTATCTCCAACTTCTGCCCAGCAAAGCGGTGATCTACATTTACGTCCATATAAGGCCTCGAATGGTGCCGCCTTGATGCTCGCATGATAGCTATTGTTATACGATAATTCCACCAAAGGTAAATGACCTTCCCAGTTCTTTCCAAAGTCAATAACACAACCCCTAAGCATATCCTCAAGAGTCTGTATGGTTCTTTCACTTTGACCATCAGTTTGAGGGTGATAGGTTGTGCTCATATCTAGGCGAGTGCCTAGAGCTTTCTGAAGTTTTCCCCAGAAGATTGATGTAAACCGTGCATCACGATCAGAGATAATAGACACTGGCACTCCGTGTCTAGAGATAATTTCTTTGATGTACACCCTTGCAAGCTTCTCCATCTTGTCATTCTCACGGATGGGTATGAAATGAGCGGATTTGGTGAGACGGTCAACGATAACCCAGATGGTGTCATTGCCCGTTTGAGATTTGGGTAAACCAGTGACGAAATCCATGGTTATCATTTCCCACTTCCACACGGGAATTTCTGGTTGGGTCAACATTCCTGAAGGCTTTTGGTATTCGACCTTGACTTTAGAACAAGTCAAGCACTTTGAGACATAGGTTGCAATATCTGCCTTCATTCTCGGCCACCAGTAAACAAGCTTCAAGTCGTAATACATCTTATCTATACCTGGGTGGATAGAGTATCTAGACTTGTGGGCTTCATCCATGATTAAGCTTCTAAGATTCCCGTATAGGGGTACCCAAATCCTTCCTGCTATAAAGCGTATCCCATCAGAATGAACTTCAAATTGTTGGTCTAGTCCTCGAAGGTTTTCATCTTTAATGTTCTCTTCTTTCAGGGCTTCAGTCTGAGCATTCAGAATTTGTGCTGGTAGGTTGCTTTGAATAGTAAGTTGTAGAGCTCGCACTCTATGAGGTTTCACATGTTCTTTCCTACTCAAAGCATCAGCCACAATATTTGCTTTAACAGGATGGTACTTGATGGCACAATCATAATCGTTTAGTAGTTCAAGCCATCTCCTCTGCCTCATGTTCATCTCCTTTTGATTATACAGGTGTTGAAGACTCTTGTGGTCGGTATAAATAGTGCACTTAGTACCGTACAAGTAATGTCTCCATAGTTTAAGAGCAAACACAACAGCTCCCAGTTCTAGATCATGAGTTGCATAGTTCTTCTCATGAGCCTTTAACTGTCTTGAGGCATAAGCTATGACTTTGTCGTGTTGCATCAAAACACATCCCAGTCCCTGAACAGAAGCATCACAGTAGACTACAAAGTCTTCAATACCGTCGGGTAGGGACAATATAGGTGCACTGCATAACTTCTGTTTCAGTGTTTGAAAAGCAGCCTCTTGCTTGAATCCCCAATGATATGCTACTCCCTTTTAGGTAAGCATGGTCAATGGTTGAGCTATCTTGGAGAATCCCTCGATAAATCTCCTATAATAGCCGGCTAGGCCCAGAAATTGTCTAATTTCTGTTGGATTAGAAGGTGTAGGCCAACTTTTGATGGATTCAATTTTTGCTGGGTCAACATGAATTCCTTTAGCATCAATCACATGACCAAGGAATTGAACTTCTTTAAGCCAGAAATCACGTTTCAAGAACTTAGCATAAAGGTCCTCTCTCTTTAGTAGTTCAAGGACCAATCTCAGATGTTCTTCATGCTCATGCTCATTTTTGGAATAGATTAAGATGTCATCAATAAAGACAATGACAAACTTGTCTAGATAAGGCTTGCATACACGATTCATGAGATCCATGAATACGGCAGGTGCATTTGTTAGCCCAAATGGCATAACTATGAATTCAAAGTGACCGTATCGAGTTCTGAAAGCCGTCTTCATAATATCTTCGTCTCTGACTCTCAGCTGATGATAACCGCTTCTAAGATCTATCTTGGAGTAAATGCTTGAACCTTGCAGTTGGTCAAATAAGTCGTCAATACGTGGCAAGGGATAACGGTTCTTGATCGTCACTTTGTTCAGTTCCCGATAGTCAATGCACATTCTGAAGGTTCCGTCTTTCTTCTTCACAAATAACACTGGTGCTCCCCATGGTGACGAGCTAGGTCGGATGAATCCTTTATCAAGGAGTTCCCTAAGCTGGTCAGATAGTTCTTTTAATTCAGAAGGTGCGAGACGGTATGGTGCCCGAGCTATAGGTGTAGCTCCAGGTATTAACTCGATTGAAAA
The DNA here is from genome assembly GCA_024085815.1 of Flaveria linearis. Taxonomy (NCBI): domain Eukaryota; kingdom Viridiplantae; phylum Streptophyta; class Magnoliopsida; order Asterales; family Asteraceae; genus Flaveria; species Flaveria linearis. The sequence continues at coordinate 60,583,714 of CM044007.1, read as the reverse complement.
CTCGACCTCTCTTTTAGGGGGAACCCAGGCAGTTCATCAGGAAACACTTCAGGAAATTCCCTGACGACGGGTACATCTTCAATCTTCCTTTCCTTCCTCTCTTTGTCAGTGACTAAGGCTAGGATAGCAGTATGTCCTTTTCGAAGACATTTTTGAGCCTTCAAGTAAGAAATAACTCCCATCACAACACCAGTCTTATCTCCCTCCACACATAGGACTTCATCATTCGGTAGGGGGATGCGAATCATTTTGTCTTTACAGATAATTTCTGCGGAGTTTTTGGATAGCCAATCCATACCAACTACCACATCGAAGCTTCCCAAAGTAATGGGCATGAGGTCTATTGGTAGGATATGACCTGATAAGTCTAGTGTACAGTTTTTCAGGACTTGTGATGCGGTCAAGGATTTACCATTTGCTACCTCTACAACATATGGCTCATCTAGGGGTACAGGTTTTACATTCAAGTGCTTATAGAAAGTATTGTATACGAAACTTCTATCAGCTCCCATGTCAAATAATACTATGGCATAAACATTATTCACCAAAAATTTTCCCATAATAACGTTAGGGTCTTTTAGAGCCTCACCTTTGCCAATCACGAAGGCTCTGCCCTTGGCTGTATCTTTCTTTTCCCCAGTGCAGTCTTTAGCAATATGGCCCTTTTCTCCACATCTGAAACAAATAACTTCCTTCTTTCCACCATTCTGCTGATTACCATCCCTTTTTCCTTGATCTTGAGTCTTGGTCCTACATTCAGGAGCAGTGTGCCCCCTCCTGTTGCATTTGTAGCAGATGATTGCAGTACACTTGCCATGGTGACGCTTGCCACACCTCTGACATCTAGGCGGAATGCCCTGATTGTCATGGAGCTTTTTCTGATCTGGCTTCTTGCTTGTACCTTGACTCTCACTTTCTTTTGCATATTCAAACTTTCTCTTCCCTGAGCTTTCAGCAGCAATACCCTTACCCTTGTTTCTTGGTGGTAACTTCCCCTGAGCCACAGCCTCATTAGTCAGCTTGTGAGCTATCCTGATGGCCTGTTGGATTGAAGTTGGGTTTGAGAAAGTGACCATAGACTGAATAACCGGAGACAGTCCACGGATATAGCCTTCAATTCTTCTGTGAGCAGGCTCCATCATATGAGGACACAAAGTTGCGTACTCATGATTTTCGGTGGTATACTTTTCGATTTCAAATCCCACCATTTTGTGGTTCCAGTACTCCGTTTCAAACCTTTGTACTTCTTCTCTCGGACAGAATTCTTCCATCATCAGTTGTTTGAATTCCTCCCAAGCTATAGCATTGGCTAGGGAGAAAGTAAGCCTTCAAACTTCTGTCTTCCAGAACGAGAGTGCAGCTCCACTCAAGGCTCCGGAGGCATACTTGGTCCTACTCTCATCGGTACATTCAGATATAGCGAAGATGGATTCGCATTTCTCAAAACATCTTATGAGCCCAATGGCCCCTTCTGCCCCAGTGAAGATATCTGGTTTGCAGTCTAGGAACTTCTTATATGAATAGTGATGACCATTCTGAGCAGCCTGAGTGGCTAGGCTGCAGCAACACCTTTATTGACCAAGGCTTGTATTTCTTCAGGAGTCATCCCTGTTGGGACAGTTCTCCTAGCGCGTCCTCTACCTCTGCCTCTGCCCGCTGGTGCGTCCATCTATCATGAAATTGTTTGGTGAGAATTCACACTTTGATATATTCAATAGATGCATTTTATATCAAATATTCAAAGTATGGACAATTACTGTAGGACAGATGGGAATTTAAGAAAACTGGGTTTTTCGATTAAATTCGGCAAGGCACGAGTACTAAGGAAACAAGTCTCGCTTTAGGTTAGGACAAGCGTAGCTTAGATTGCCAAATGGAACATATCAAGGTAATTTGACCTATTTGCCTTAAAGACTTGTGTATGATCGCAGTAACTTCACGTGCCATAATAACAGCAATCTTACGGCCAGAGCTTCTAGACTGTGAACGGATTTGTCAAGAAACCATTTTGAAAGATCATTAAGAATTTTCATGGAAATTGGGTAATATGAGCTATTCAACACGAAAACGACAGTCGAGAATTTGGCATAATAGCAATGAGATGTTTCAGGTGTAATCGTTTGATTCGTAAATCAAAGCGAGTACGTTGACTAATCAAAGTATTGAGCCAATCACAACTTTGTTGAAGACATGCGTACCTATAAGCAGATACTCATCCCAAGGGTTCCCAGGTAAGGTAAACAGGTCCATCGGTTGATTTGGATTTATGCGAATACCTTGCCTAGACAGAACACCCCGAGATACAGGCATCACGCTCTTCCAGCATTACATGTTTCAAGTTGTAAGACACAGACTTTGACGAATTTAAAAAAAATTTGATTTAGGCACGATGATAAGTGTAGATCCCACATGTCGTTGAGAATAAGTTTAGGAATTATCGAAAAGAGTCAAAGAGTCAAGTTATGTTTAGGAAAACAACTATCTAAGTTTAAGCATATAACTTCTTAATCCTATTCGATCTCTAACTAAAGCAATTTACTTTGTGCAACTATTGTGTGTGGCTATAGGCTAGATGCAGTTCCTAACTCAATATAACCAATGGCTCTGATACCAATCTGTCACACCCTCAAATTCCGGGTCTGGAATCTATCACGGAGGGGTGAACAAACAGGATCGAACATAGTAGTTACACATGAGATGCAAATATCCATATGATGGTTTTTAGATAATTATTACAATAATGTTCAGAGTAATATTATGCATAGCGGAAGTAAATATAGATTGTTTCATGACAACATGTCTTAATCATATTTCAGATGATAATCAATAGGTATCTTGAGCTCTTATATGATCCTACGTGCATGTCCATAAGCTCCTAGTAGATACCTGAGAATACATGTAAATCAAGTGTCAACACAGGGTTGGTGAGTTCATAACTATTCCCCTTTTTAATCATTTAAATATTTTGGGGCTGGAATACATGTTGTAATTGAAATTACAAATTATTTTTATGTATTATGTTAAATAATAATTTGATCACATTTATGATTACATATGGTTACTATAAAAATCCTTCTCTGTATACTGGACTATAAACTAGCAGGGATCTTTTGGATAGTACTATCGGGGAGTGACTTACCCCCACAAAGGTTTGGACATGTGGTCCTTATCAGATGCATAAAGATCTTATTGTCATTCGGGATGACTTGTTCTGGTGTGAGAAGGCAGATGTGCACTATATTAAGTTTGCCATTATAGTTCCATTTACAACCCATATGAGGATAAATGTAAAGGAGGATTTGCTCCCTCTGATTTGAAATTATTATGATAATATAATATACACATGAAAAGGATATTAAACTATGGTACATGGACAAATCCTATGTGAAGGACTTGTTGGGCTTGTACATAGTGGGTATGTGGGATAGCGGGTTCACCTTAATAAAAAAAGGGTTCCGACAGGCTATTCATATACCGGTGAGTAAATTAAACTCACACTTTTATAGTAAATCCTAATTGAGGATAATTGATGATTTATCATTATGTTTTACTTACCTATGAACTCACCAACCCTGTGTTGACACTTGATTTACATGTATTCTCAGGTATCTACTAGGAGCTTATGGACATGCACGTAGGATCATATAAGAGCTCAAGATACCTATTGTTTATTATTTGAATTATGATTAAGACATGTTGTCAAGAAAACAATCTATCTCTTATTTCTGCTGCTCTGATTATTAATGAAATGTTTATCTAAAACTTATCATATAGATAACTGCATCTCATGTGTGACTACTGTGTTCGATCCTGTTTGTTCACCCCTCTGTGATAGATTCCAGACCCGGAATTTGAGGGTGTGACACCATGCGACTGGACCCCAATCGTACGAATGAATCTCAGTCATGAAAATGAACTCCAATCGCACTTCATTCGGCCGTATGGCCTCCAGTCGGTCGCCTAGCCCTAGCTTATGCAGAATGTAGCTCATCCCGAACCCAATCTACCATTTTCGACCTCCAAGCTCATCCAAACCCATTCTAAGCCCAAATCAACCATCCTAAACCTTATGAATGCATACCACGACACCATTCAAGCACACACAAGTCCGGAAACAAACTCCAAACGCATCACACGCAAACACATACAAATGGGTCAAACACACACACATAAAACGGATTTTCAGATGTGTTCCAGCCCCAAATCAGTTGAAAACATGTAAAAGAGGGGTCCTAGAACTCACATAAACAATCCCGCCGAGTAGAGCTTCGATTTGACCCGCTACACTTAGATTTTCACGCTCGAATCCACCCGAACCAAGCTTTTCTCCCTTTTCTCCTTCTCTTCTCCCTTTGGCTGAGTTTTTGCAAGAATGGGGAGGGTGTGGGCTGCCCTCCCCCTTTTATACCCCCACTCATCTAAATTTCTTCCTGTTTTGGCAAGTTTGGTCCCTCGACTTTGGACTTTATTTCTTTTCTTCTTTCGTCGGCTTCAAAGAAAATATCCGGGCGTTACATATTCTCTTTTTTTTAAATCGACTCTTTTTAGAGAACGACTATGTGATGTACATATTTTTATGATTATCATATAACTTGAGCAATTAGTTGAATAAGTTGTGTATTTTTTTTTTGTTTAATGAAATCATACTTATCGCCAAAACTATCACATAAGTTGCTCTTCAAACAATAACATTTCTCTCTGAAGGTTTAAATGTGAAAACCATGTTTATAAATTGAAAACTTCAAAAATCATAAGTTATGTATATTTAACTACGTGTTAATATGTATACAATTATTGGTTACATATATGTAACTCATACAAGATACGTATATGTAACTCGTTTGTCATCATCTTCATTCCTTGGAATTAAATTAAAAAATATATAACAACCTTAAATAATGATATTCAAGTTTACTCGAATACACTTTAAACAATAAAAATAAATAATTTATAAATTATGTGATAGAGGCGGTTTTCAGATTTTAAATTACAAATATGGTTTTTACTTAATCTTTCACCTATATATAAACAAGTTCCCCTAAAAACAATTTTTTGTCTAACAGGGCTAAGAAGTTGCCTTCTTTCTTTTACATAATATTGTATTTTTTAAATAGGGTAAACTTTATACTATCTTATTCAAATTTGTAATGTCTTTAAATCTGTATTGTATTCATCAGATGTTCGAAATACGATTTATAGTTAGAGGGAATGGTATACAAATATCATGATGCTCGCTAATTGGCTTAATGCGTCCTCGCCCTAGAACGCCGTAAAAAGCAACCGACTCACGATTTTAAACCAAGCCAATGCGTGAGATTCAAACTAATAACTATACCCCGTTATTGCACAACGCTCTAACCTTGATCTGACATTCCCCAATTATCATCGCAGGCTAGCCATCCGAGGTGTTTATCATGAAAGGATTGAATCCGGGTCTCCACTAGAGAACGCAATTGTCCTACCATCAAAGCACCTTATTAACAGTAAAATCATAAGATTTGATTTACATATTCCATTCAGTCTTCTCTTCTTTATCCATCTTATCCATTGTTCTTCATTATGCGTATTCGAAATTGGTTTTCCTTCTTTATTTCTCTATTTTTAGATTAATTTATCCTTTTCCTTTTTAATTTTCTCATTTTCTTAAATATAAAGTCACTCTCATGCATGTATTCATCTCCATGTATCAAATATTTTCTCATTGACTTGTACACAAAAATCTAATCTTTTCTTATGCCATCATTAAATCTTTGCCTCCACTTAGCTTGCGTCATTCCAATCGTATTATAGCCTTCTAAAGGTGCTATATCCTGTCTTGAAATAGAGCAACGTGTCACTATTAAATAAATTTACAAATAAATGATATTATATCTATGTTAAAGAGTTTGAAAGACAAATTACAATCAAAATTCTTTCGTTCTTTAATTTGCACTCCTTACTACATGTCCGAAGTCCCAAACCTACCCGAAAAAAACGAAAGAAAAAGGAATTGTGGTTTTTGACTAATAATATTTTGTTTGTCACAACTGAAATATCTTATTCATTTATCTCATATATGATTTGTATAGTTACAGCTTTACTTTTTGTTTTTACTTATCTATACAAGTATTAACACTACTACTGCAATAACCAATTATCCCATATATAGGTCTAATAGTATTAAAAAAAAAACTCTTACCCATTTGTTGATTATTACTGACAAATTGTAGAAAAATCAAGCTTGATCCAAAGAAAAAATGTAAATTTTTAGTGGTAGTTAGTGAACTGTCGTCTAATCAATAACAGATGAAACAAAAAACCTGTAAAGAAAAAGAAATTTTAATTTTCTCAGATATTACAGGCAACTCATTGATGATTACCGACATATCACCTGAAGATCAAACAAAATTTCATAAATAAAATTTAATTTTTTTTAAAGTTCTCAGTAGTCCTTTGATGAAACTTTTACCCGCCTCTAGTTTACACAAAACTTCATTATCACCGACTCTTAATATCTTCACTAATAGATCATATCATTGATGAAAGTCTTCTTATATATGTATCTTGTAACATCAACCCGATGTACTTGTCCTCTATTAGGTCTTCTCAATTAAGATTGGATTTTATCATTCCCCTTCTCAGGCTTATGTTTTTTAAGACAACTATTTCGTACATTTTCTAATCTTGCTATTAAATGTACATAATCGTCCATCATAATAGTTAAACCCTCAACCACTTGCCCAAAAACATCTTTTCAATACACTTTAGTATCACTAAACCGCACGTCTTTTACTTTGTTAACTTGGTTCTACCCGTATTTTAGTTTCATATTGATGTGATAGGGAAGAGATGATCATGAAATTCTCTTTTTGACTTTTTTTAATGGCTTTTGTATTGTAATACTTTTTATACCATGAATGTGCTATGTGTCTAAATGTTTGAAGAAAACCAGGTTTTATTCTAATTCCAAATAAGGCCACAACATTGACTGTAAAAATGGGAAAGACAATAAGATAAATAAGGTTATATTTTAACTTTTAAAAAAGGATTACCACATTTTAAGTAAGATTTCTAAAGAATAACTTAAATTGCGTTAATTATACGAATAAAAGTTTTCATCCGAATTTTTATTACTCCAAATTCATAATCTTTTTTTTATTGATCGTTTTCTGTTTAACTCCAATTAGATAAAACTCTAAAGACTAGACCTTAATAAGAATGAGAGTTGAACAAGCACTAAAAGAAATTTTATCTTAGCATGACATCTTAAATTATTAATATTAGCATGTTTTTGTTAATAGTTTGATATAGAAACACATAAATTACGTAATAATCCAAATAGAAATGAATTGTTTAATAACAATTATAAATTATTAACACGTAATTAGGTATGTTATTGACAATGTCATACTTTCATCCCCTACTTACTACAAGATATTTGAAAAGTTTTGCTTAAAAGTTGGAAATTAAATAGTCCTATTTGAGTAGCAAAATAAACATAGAATCAAACGTATATTATCTAGTGTTGCTTCTTAGCTAGGATCATAGGAGAGGTGAGCAGCATAGAATTTGAATCTATCTTTTGACATATAATATAGAAGGCTAGAAATCAACGGGCAACGGTCTGAACTGAGTAGTCATCCCTTATCCAACTCAAGAGTACTATTTCTTGTCTTAAATGTGATGTGTAATTACATAACTATCGAGTGATAGACTCATGACTATTTCATGGGGGTCAAAAAGTTTGGTTTTTATATGTCTAATCAAGAACGGTTTTTTTGGGTCAAGTCGTTAGTTTTTTTTACCACGTTGAAACAAGGTTAAATTAGGTCATTAAACGTTTTTTACCCGTTAAAGTATTAGTTGCCATGTAATAATATAAATGCGAACTATGTTAGAAAGCATGAATACATACCTTTGAAAAAAAACCTAACAACAACTTATTAACCAACACAACCAAACCAAACAACAACAGCAACAACAACAACAGCAGATGAGTTGTCTGAGTTTGTTTCTAAAACCAACTATTATGGTTCGGTTTTGATTATTTGTGGTTTGAAGATAAACTGACTGAACTAACCTACACGACCCAATTAAACATAATCAGGAATGTTTTAAAACTCATTAACTTAAGTTGGTGACGAAAAGAAAAAGGAAATAATATAATATGAAGTCATGGATGACATGTGATAAACATGGAATTATTAGTAATCAAAAGTGAATGGTATGGATAACATGGAAATTAAAACCCACGTGCCTGGACAATTAGTTTGAATTTTAAAAATCTATAATCTATAATATATAATAAAAAATATTTTTAGTGACACGTGTTAATATTTAGCATATCGAATGACACGTGTCATCATTTTAACATATCAAAAAAATTATTTTCTCGTCTCTCTCTCATAATAAATACGAAAATTATAAAAAACAATTAATTTCCTTTTTTTTACTAAAATATATTAAAACAAACAAATTTAGATTTGTGGTTCTTGACTATCATATTAAATGATAATTATTTTAAACAAGTAAACTAAACTATCAAACATTTAAAATATAAATATTTTTATTTTATTAATTTATTAATACATATTATTTTATATGATTTCAGACATATTTTATCTTTAAATATAGAGTAATAATTTCTAATTTTATTATTTGTTATAATCTTTAGATATTCATTATATCTTTATTTCACCAATTGTTAATGACGTTTACAAAATAAAATATTTCTAAAACTAATGGTTTTAACATGTTATATTTATTCTATCCATATAATACATGGGTTCTAACTTAGTTAGATTAAGTTAGAAAATAAAAGACACTCCCACTTCTTTCGTTTTTGGTGTAGCCCCATGAATTATTGTTTGATTTCCTTTTAAATACAAAGCAACCAGGTAAACAGAAACCAAATTAAGAATATTTGAATCCACATTTATTTAGAAAGATTTCACAATAATACCAAGAAGATTTTAATTGTTTATTCTTTTACACAAATTACTTTTATGAGTGTCGCTATTAAAAATTCTTAGAGTGTTGCTCAGGTTTTGGTTACCTAGATTGTATATATTAAAATTAATTCATATGGGATTGGGTGACACCCTACCCCAAAGGCTAGATCCATCCCCTGTAAATATCCCGTCTATGACTTTGTAGTTTAATAATAACATTGAAGATTGTCTTTTAAAAATATAGTATGGGCTCAAATCCTTGCTGATTAGATAGTATTTAGGAGTAAATAAATTTATTGTTACAAAAACTTACATTAGTATCTCGTTTTCTCTCCCACTAAATCTAGTATACATTGTTTTGACCAAAAATTAATAAGTATAATTTTGTGAGTTGTGTAACGAATATGACAATATGAGTAAAGAAACAACACAGTTGTTTACGAGGAAAGCCCTTAATCCATGAAGATTTCCAGCATAAAACCTCGAGAGGTGACAAATCGTCGTCTATCGCTTGTTTTTCTTATTGATTGCAATAAAAATATAACTCGAGAGCTACAGCTGATCGATCCTACGTGTTACAGAGAGAGTTGTGAGTGGCAATTGTGTGTTTTATCCGATCGTTATGCCTCTATTTATAATAAAAATAAACTAACTCCCAAGATTTCCGGGGATGACGCAGTCTTCACTTCTGTAGTGGTCTCTTTCCATACGTTTACAACAACTAGACTCTAATTCTTTAAGATTGACTGAACAACAGAGAGTCACCTGCGAGAATAAGTCAAAGGTAAAAAGAACAATAGCCAGTTAACAACAATAAAATTCAGAATACCGAACTTACTCAAAATCCGGGATAACAGACCATAAAAGTCACCCATAACATACAGTATGTATAAATTATTTTTTTTCTTGTTTTTATCTTCTTAATATAAGTATTGTATTGAAAGCGCACACATCATAATAGTTTGGGTCATGACATAGATATGGTCTAAAGTTGTTGTTATCTTTACTTTTTAAGCGTGGATATGGTTTGCAAATGTGATAAATTCATTTTTTTAGATATAATAATTTTATACAAAATTGTAATTTTTCTCTTTAATTATACTAAGAATCAGCATAAATTTAGTAACAATAGAGACTTGTCAAAGATAGAAATTTAAGTAGTTTTCACATCATACAACATTTATAAACATAATACTATCATTTCCCAAACCACCATGCGTGCCGAGTGGAAAGGTATAAAGACGACAAGATATCATTCAAACACTTCATAAAAATCTTTTATGTGTACTGATGTAAATAACAACCACCACTTTGTATAAGAAGAATAAACTTTAATTAAGATGATAAAGTGTGCCAAAATAGACCTTGTGACAACCAAGTCTTGGATTTATGTTTCAAACACACTAATGAGCGATAAAGTCTTTGACCACTTAGTGTTTGGTCAATTACATGGTTTTAGAATTGAAAATGAGCATGATCGATGATTAGAAACGTGTCCTAGAACTACACGTGTGCGAAGAAGTAAGTCGTGCTTGATGGCGAGTCGTGCTTTGATTCGATCCGTAAAGGAGATACTAAGATTAGTTGTTTGGCAACTTGTGCTTGAGTGCTAGATATGAGCTTTGACCATCTAGTAGTTAGTTTGAAATGGAAAAAAGTCCAAATTGTCCATGAAAACCTAGAAACTTTAGAGACAGGAAGACATTGCTTTTGTGAGTGGGTGTTACCACATGTCAACTTCCAAAAATAAGATAACTCTATAGGAAAGATGATGATGACGATGACAAAGATGTAAAAAAAAAGGCAGTTTTACGGTTTTACCTAGATAATATAGGAAATGTGTTGGAGCTTTAAACGAAAATTATTTAATAAATACGAATCATATAAATCAGCTTTTGACCATTCGATCTTATTTCATGAATCAAGATCATTATTAGTTTTTGTCTTCTCATGATATATTAAATGGTAATTTGTACTTTATATACACCTTGTTTGTTCGTACACTTAAATCGTATATATAAAACAACTAGGATCTTAAATGTCTTTTTATGAAGGCTTGGCAAAAAAAATAAAATAGAAATAAAAATAGAAAAGAAAATAAATAATAAATAAATAAAGAAGATAAGATACATCCTAGCAAACATTTAGATAAAACTCATTTGGAGTGGAACATTAGCAGTGGACATTATTTACTTTTAGGATCAAAGTAGTTGAGAAATTAACTATACGATTAAATGAAATATAAAATGTAACGAAAATAGTAATATCTGTCAAAATAACTAATATTATAGACTTAACAAAAATAAAAAAAAAAAGGAGGACCAAAATAGAACTATTTATTAAAAATCTTTAGTGATCATCTTTTTCATTACAATATTAAATCAATCATCTATCTTTTTCCTTATTTCGACTTGTGCACTTATGAGTCGGTGGTTCAAGCTATCGATCTCTCAATCACTACCATTCTACTCTCCTAAACAATTATGGTTTAACAAAAAAAACCCTAACATTCAGCTAAAGAAAGATTTCAGTGGAAGATAATCGGTTCATGAGTCGTGTAGCAAATAGTTGTTTTTTCATTTGTGTTAAGCGAGCTATGATCTCTTCAAATGGACATAACTGACACGACTGAAGTCAATTCGGTTAGACATTTTATCAAACAGTTATAGCTCGCAATTTCTTAGCATGAAGGACATACTGAACAACCTGTTGAAGTCAAGTTAAACTAAACAATCTGAAATTTGCAGAACATCAATTTAACAATTAACAATCTTTTGAACAAAAGGTTACCTTTTCTTTTCTGTTCTTGCAAACCAAAATGAAGAACACGAGCAATCAATCAAACCAGAGATTAATACTTGGATAACTTAAACCATTTGACCGCAACTATCAATGTTTAATTGGATTATAAACTGAGATTTCGAGAATCTAGATTTTGTTTTTCGAGAGACCCGTGCGAATGATAATCAAAAAAAAAAAGAAAAAAACCCAGAGAGAAAACCTATAACCGAGCGACCTGTTTTGTACATTCCAAAAGAAACCGTCGATTGGAAGTTCCTTTCTTGTCCGGTAAGAATTCCGACCGTGGAGCCCCGACAGGCCACTAAACAATCCCCTGTTCTTTCTTCTTTCTTCTAGATCTGATTGCAAATACTTTTATTTGCATATTGGCTTATATTTTATATATTTTAGTTGGGTTTGCAAGGTTAATCCAATTATTATTTATTTAAGCCCAATAATATTAACATCCAAGCCCAATTCAATAATTCAAGACATTTATATTCAAGTCCAATAATAATTTAATTGTATTAGTGTAAAACGAGTCCGCACTCCCACGTCACCTAACTCGTTTTGGACTCGTTTTAACTACTATTACAATTCATCATATCGTCAAATTAATCCAACACTACTAAAATTATTAACATTCCTCCCCCATTTTAGTGATATTCATGATTAATTTAAATCTCTCGAATAATATAAACTTATGCATAAATGAAAATATCCTGTGGATTGAATTTTCATCTTAGTATACACATTCAAATATTAGAATATCAGGATGTCATAATGGATTGAACCCTTGCTATCCATATCAATAACTGAATTTAATAGACAAACAAGTTTACAAATTTAGATTCTCACTTGACACAACATTTTACTAGCCTGTGTCCCAATCCTTCAAAGAATACATCGAAGCTAAGTCCAAACTTCTTGAAGCGGCTAAACTTCATATTCTTATAGGTAGTTTCTTTTAATCTTGCACCTGCAAATGCAATTTGTCAAAAAACTATTAAGAAGATAAACTTCAACCTACTTTATCTTGCAGTCCAAACACAAACCTTGGGATGATGTATTGATGTGTTCCAATTTCTACATGACAAGCTTTTCACATTGAATTCAGCATCTAACATTGTATTAGATGGAAATTGAGTGTCTTGACACAAGAAATTTAAATGGACTTTAAACCCATTCCTATTGCTGATCTTTTCACGAGATCTCTTCCTAACCCTTTTGTTAGGTGATCAGCCAAATTGAATTCAGATTTCACAAATTCAACAGATATCAAATCATTCATGATTAATTCTCTAATCATACTATGTCTAACACCTAAGTGTCTGGACTTCCCATTGTATACTTGACTATATGCTTTAGCCAAAGTAGCTACACTATCACACCTGATAGAGGTAGATGATATTGGTTTTGACCATAAGGTATCTCAAATATCAAATTTTTAGCCATTCAGCTTCCTTACCAGCCGCAGCTAAAGCAACAAATTCAGAATCCATAGTCGAATTAGTTATGCAAGTTTGTTTCTTTGATGCCCAGGAAATAGCACCACCACCAAGTAGGAATACCCACCCACTTGTCGAAGAGTGATCTTCCATATTTGTTATCCAACTTGCATCAGAGTATCCTTCTAAAACTAAAGAAAAACCTGAATAACATAAACCATGATTTATGGTTCCTTTCAAGTATTTAAACAACCTATTCACAGCTTGCTAGTGATGTGTGCTTGGATTACTGGTTAATCTACTCAGTTTTCCCACTGCATATGCTATATTAGGCCTTGTGCTTATCATAGCATACATAAACATCCAATTGCTTTTGAATATTCCAACTGTGAAATAGAATCACCTTCATTAGGCATAAGCTTTATATTAGGATCTATAGGAGTACTCACCGGTGAACAGTCAAAGAAATTGAATTTCTTCAATACCTTTTCAATGTAATGAGATTGAGTTACTGATATTTCATTATTGTTTCGTTTTAGCCGTATACCTAGGATAACTTCTGCCTCCCCCAGATCTTTCATATCGAAATTAGAAGACAGTAATTTCTTAGTCTTATCTACCTGATCTTGGTCAGTACCAAAGATCAACATATAATCAACATACAGACAAAAATTACCCTTTTTCTAGAGGAATTGAATTTACTGTAAACACACTTATCTGCTTGGTTTAAGAGAAAAACATTAGATAAGATAACCTCATCAAATTTTTGATGCCATTGTTTGGGAGCTTGTTTTAGACCATACAGTGATTTAATTAGTTTACATACTTTATGTTCTTGTCCTGGCAAGACAAACCCTTAGGTTGTTTCATGTATACTCCTTCATCCAGTTCACTATTCAGAAAAGTTGTTTTTACATCTCTGATGAATTATAAGTTTATGAATTGAAGCTAAAGCAAGTAATAATCTTATAGTGGAAATTCTAGCAACCGGAGCATATGTATCAAAGAAATCAATTCCTTCCTTTTGTCTAAAACCTTGGATAACCAATCTGGCCTTAAACTTGTCTATACTACCATCAACTTTCATTTTTTTTAAATATCCACTTACAACCTAGTGGTTTACACCCAGGTGGTAAGTCAGTCAATTTCCACGTATTATTATGCATAATAGAATCCATCTTATCTTGAATTGCCTCTTTCCAGAAAGCAACATCTCCAGATGCCATTGCTTCATTATATGTCTTTGGATCCTCTTCGATATTAAAACAATATTGATATTGATAGATGATATCACTCCTGGATCCTTCAACCAAGTAGAGATGAAAATCAGAACCAAAGGATTTAGCCTTTCTAGTTCTTGTACTTTTCCTTGGTTCAGGAGGACTAGATACTGTCAGCATTAGACAGTGCTTTAACCGAATCAACTACTCTATTCCCAATGGGATCAAGAATTGTTGTTTGAGAACTGTTGATGTTGTCCTTAGGCTTAAGCATAGAAGTGAATCTATCTTCATCAAAGATAGCATCCCTTGATTCTATAATAGTGTTTACAGACATAAAGTCATTGGGTTCTATAACATAGAACCTACAGGCCTTTGAGTTTTCAGCATATCCAATAAATATACAGTATATTCCTTTCTCACCTAAGTTCTTTTGTTTAGGTTCAGTAAGTGATGGGTGGCCCATAGGACAACCCTTAAAGCATGTAAAATTGATAAAAATCGGTCGATTATCCATTGATTTTCCCTTGAATTAGATAACTACGGTTGCTTATGTTTCAGGTATGTTTGGGAGCTAAAATGGATAAAACGCTGCTTAGCATGGAACGGAGTGGACATGCGTAGAAAGAATAAGAGAAGAAACAAAACATTCAGGGCTCCACCGTAACTTATGGTAGCCACCGTAAGTTATGGTGGCTCCACCGTAACTTATGGTAGCCACCGTAAGTTATGGTGGACCTGAAATCCTGAATCTCCCACCGTAACACAGAAGAAAACCACCGTAGCACTTTTGTGGCTACCGTAACTTACGGTGGCTACCGTAAGTTATGGTAGAAGTGACGAAAAAGTGTAATTTGCCATATTAAAATGGTTTGAGTGGTGCCTTCTGCTCATAATCTGGATCTGACGATTCCTTTCCAGAAAAAAGGCGAAATTAGCTGTTCTTGCTTCATTCCAAGCATTTCAAAACATTTGATTTGTTTTTTTGATTCATATGAACATTAATTGGTGTATGGTGATGATGGATCAAGTCATGCTTGGCTAAACTTGTGGTGATCATCCTAGATGTAAGGTTTGCTTTTGAAACACTATGTTTGTGCTTGAATTTCTAGAATGATAACTTTGAATGTTTGTTTGAGTTATTATGGTGTTTGGATATTTGTTTGTAAGTTGTTGATTATTGTTTGATGTTAACCCAAACCATACGTTCTTGGTGCCATTGGCAATTGAGATATCATGGGAGGGATTAAGGTTGGATAATTGTCAATGGATCATCGAGTAACAACCTCGTATTTTACGATCCGAGTACTTAGTTCTCTTTCATCACAAACGACTATTCAAGCACGAACCATGTCTATGTGGTTCTTTCTAGTAAGCATAAACATAAGTGTGGATTAAAACCTGAAATCTAGGGTGGTCACTTGTTCTTAATCTGTTACAAAAGTACGTTTTGATTTGCAATCTATTTAGTTACTATTAGTTCTTAAACCAAAACAATCCAATTCTTGATATTTAATTTTTGCATTTTAGGGCAATTGTAGTTAATTTACATGACTATAAGATAAACACATATTCCACAAACTCCCTGTGTTCGATACCTTTTTACTACTATCTTTGAGTTGTAATTTGGATTAAATTTACGTGTACTGCGACAGCACGTCAAATTTTGGCGCCGTTGTCGGGGAGTTGTGCGCAAAGTGTGTTTGCTTATTAGTTTGTTTTGTTATTTTGGTGTTACGCTGGTTGTGTGTAGTGTGCAGGTTTTTGTTTCAGGTGTATGCATACCAGAAACTCGAGCTCATCATCATCATTAGTGTTTGATCCAGAAATTGAGCGAGCAGCTCGTAGAAACAGAGTATTACATCGACAAAACAAAATCAGTGGTTCACCAATAGCACCTACATCACCCGTTACACCACGGAACACAATGGATCCGCTTTCACCGCCTCCTACTACGGGTCAAACAACACCATCCGAGCCTTTACCCAATCCTACAGTACCACCTGAGACTAAACCAACCCATACTCCATTGCCTACAAGTACCCAAACCGAACATTCTTTTAGCTTTGACCCATCAGCACCCATTTCGCCCTTTTCATATTTCTTCCCAACAACCGGTCAATCATCATCGTCTAAACCAGTACCAACACCACAACCATATCAATCCAACCCATCCATATTTCATACTCCCTCTACCTCTCAAATGCAAATGGATACACAATACCAACAACCTCAAGTTGTACAAACATCAGGAGTAGGAGGAGCTGGTGTTGATGGTGGTTATGGTGATGAATTTAGGAGATATGAGGAAGAAGGGTACACGTACGAAGGATATGCTGATCAAGAAAATTATGTTTATAGTCAAGGACGGGATATGCAAGGATATGGGAGATCACAACCACAAGTTGTGCAACAACAAATTATACCACAACAAATACAACCCCAAGTGAGGCCACAATTTCAAGGGCAGATTCCTCCACAACATGGGGGAGCAATCTTTCAACCACTGTTTCAATAATTCGTGCCTCCAGGACCACAAGTTCAAAGACCAATGGGTCCTCAGCGACCAAGAGTTAGGTTGGGTGTCCCACGAAGACATAATTGGGACGCTGCTAGAGGTATTGAGGCACACTTTCGTCCAATCATCATAAATAATCCTTCACCTGTGGTCATCCCTCAAAACAATCAAGGGAGAACGTTTGAAGTCCGAACAAATTCACTTCAAAGTTTGCCAAAATACAAAGGGTTAGCAACAGAAGAACCCTATTTTCATTTGGAAGCTTATGACTCAATTTGTAACACAATTAGTGGTCAAGGATTCTCTGCGGATGATGTCAAGTTGGTGTTGTTTCAGTTTTCATTGGAGGATAAGGCAAAGAGGTGGTTCTATACTTTGCCATCCGCTTCAATTTACACATGGGCTGAGATGCAACAAAGGTTTTTGGAAGAGTTTTTCACAGCCCAAAAGACTAATGATGCTAGGAGAAGCTTGAGAAGCTTCCAACAACAACAAGGTGAGTTGTCTCATGAGGCTTTTGAGCGGTTTAACTTGATGATCAAGAATTGTCCTCATCATGGAATTGAGTTATGGGAGTTGTTGAATGCTTTTCACAAGGGGCTTCATTCTGAAGATGCCCGAGATTTGATGTCTATCACAAATGGTACATTTGGTACAAATTATGAGCAAGACGATTGGGCATTTTTGGAACAAATGGCGGTTACATCAAAGAGGAAGGCGCAATCATCAAGACGAGCACGACCGATCATTACACGAGCCCCAGTTCATGCGGTGGATGATGATAATGTACAAGCTACAAATCAAGTTTACAATGTTTGTACAAATTGCAATGAGTTGGGGCATACTGTGGATTCTTGCACGATAATGTTTGAACAAGTGGAGGAAGTGAATGCTATTCAAGGTCAAGGGTTTGGTGGAAGAAATTACAACATGAATTCAAATACCTACCATCCCGGTTTGAGAAATCATCCCAACTTCAGTTATGGGAATCCGGCCAATCAATCCAACCCGAATTTTCAAGGAAACACCCAAAGTAACTATGTGTCTCGCTAACAATTCAATAGTCAACGCAATTACTAGGGTGGGAACAATCAAGGTTTCCAAAGGTAATCCTAACAATCAGGTAATGAGCAAGGTGGTTCATCGGGTCATGTTACTTCAAGCGGGAATGAAGTTATGGATATTCTTATGATGATGCAACAGGAGATGCAAAAGAGAAATCAATTGGATGATGCTCGGGCCCAAAAAGATGAAATTCGTGACAAGGCCATTCAATCTTTGAGCATCCAAATGGGCCAACTCGCAACAGAAGTAGCAAACTTGAAGAAGAACAAAGGAGAGCTGCCAAGTGATACTGTGGTGAATCCTAATCACCAATCTAGTTCCAAGAGCTCAAAACAAGTACACATTAATGCTTTGGAATTCACATCTCAGGTAAGTGTTTCTTTGTTAGATAAATTACCCCTAAAACTCCCAGATCCAGGAGTGCCCTTGATTCCAATTCATATAGGAGACCTTAAAATTGACTGGGCACTTTTAGATCTAGGAGCATGTGTTAGCATCCTCCCCGGGCATTTATATGACAAATTTGATTTTGGTCCATTAAAATATGTTGATACCCTAATAATGTTGGCTAACCAAACACCCATTAGGCCCAGGGGTATGCTAACAGATGTCATTATAAAGGTGAGAGATTGCAACTGCCCAGTGGATTTTCTGGTACTGGATTACACTTCTTCTATTAAGAATGCACCACATTCAGTCATCTTGGGTAGGCCGTTTCTAGCTACTGCACAGGCAGTCCTAGATTGTGAGCTAGGAATGGTGAACATGAATTTTGGTGAGAAGGTTTTGAACTTAAATATGTTTTCTATTGTTACTAACCCTTCCATCAAGGAAGCATGTTTTGCTGTTGACATGTTAAAGGAAGTGAAAGAGGTTGCAGCTAAAGAAAAGAAGAGAAAGAGAAAGAGAAGAGCGAAGAAAAAGAAGGTGGAGAAGACGGTTGAACAAACTGAGATGGATAGTGAAGGTAAGAAGACTGGATGCAGCACACTTGTTGCACAAGTGTGGGGATGCGGGAAGGTGTGTCAAGTTTCCCGACAAGAGTTGAAACATCCCACAAGGCCACCATAAATCAAGCTATTCAGGTTGCATCTTCTCTTGTACAGTTTGTTTCTTGTTTTCTTTTGAGTAGTTCGGTTGGATGGTAGGGTGGAGCTTATGATATGTTAATGTTTATGTGTCGGGGTTGAATTAAGGAGGTGTTAGTGTCATAAAAACAAAAAAAATATTTTCAACTTTTTGAGTCTTTTGTTTTGTAAATTTTGTTCCTTTCAAAACCATACATTGGGGACAATGTATCCCAAGTGTGGGGATGAGGGGAATTTTTAATTTTTAGCATTTGTGTTAATTTTTTTAGCTTTTTCAAAACTAAAAAAAAAGAGAAAAAATATAAAATGAAAAATACCAAAAAGGAATCTATTGCTTAAGCTTATGAGCTTTCGGTTTGTTTAAGCGATCAAATCTTCCTAAAACCGTACATTGGGGTCAATGTACTCAAGTGTGGGGATGGGGAGAATTTTGAAGTTTTTAAAAATTCAAGCAAAACATTATGAGAATTTGAACACCTTGGATTAACTCCGAATGATGCATCGGCAACCTTTAATCATTCTTATTCTTGGTGAGAGTTGAAACCACACTAATAAATGAATAATATTTATCTTTGATGAGAGTGGCAACAGGTGGGGGTGCATTAGAACTTGTGCTTGAATACGATTCGAGACTTTAGTTGGATGTGAATGTGAAAAGAATAAGGGCATTTAGGTAGCCTCGTCTTTGATGTGTGCGAGTGTGGGATTTGGGGGGTTGGACCTCATAAATTATATATATGAGCTTGGTTGCGAGAGGGACAGGGGTTTGGACATTTAGTTGCCTAATTTTGTGCCTAAAAGCCTATCGTTTGTTACCCCTTAGCTAGTTACTTTAAAATTTACCCAACTTGACCTGGTCTTATAGTGTTAGTAGTTGTTTAGTAGTTGTTTAGTAGTTGTAATCATCTTCAATGCTATGTTGAATGTTTGTGTGAAGATTTCGTGTTTGTTTTATTGTTATTAAGGAAAAAAATATATAAAAATTTTTTTGGAAAAAGCGATGAAAAAAAAAAAAAAATGAAGAAAGAAGAAAAAAACAGATTGAAATTGAGTATCTTATGCATAGTAGTTAGGCTTGGTAGTTAGTTGTTTATATTATTGTGTAATAAAAGACCAGGTTAAGTTTTCGCTTCTTCATATATATTCCATTTCCTATCCGTACACCTAGCCACGTTACAGCCTTAAAGTCCCTTTGATATGCATTCATGTTTGGTATTTGTTAAGAGAAGTGTTGATTTAGGTATAAGCTTATAGTTGTGCAACCACCCATTTGCCTTTTGTGTGTCTAGCTCATGGACGCTAGTGCTTACTTGTCGTCGAGAGGAGGGATATAGCGAGGGGTGTGTCATTTTGGGTGTTAAGAAAGGGTTAGTAAAAGTATTACATGTTTATGCTTGGGTTACGTTGATCGCTTGTTTGAAAATAATTTGATATGTTGCTTGGGACAAGCAACGGTTAAGTGTGGGGATGTGATGGGTGGCCCATAGGACAACCCTTAAAGCATGTAAAATTGATAAAAATTGGTCGATTATCCATTGATTTTCCCCTGAATTAGATAACTACAGTTGCTTATGTTTCAGGTATGTTTGGGAGCTAAAATGGATAAAACGCTGCTTAGCATGGAACAGAGTGGACATGCGTAGAAAGAAGAAGATAAGAAACAAAACATTCAAGGCTCCACCGTAACTTATGGTAGCCACCGTAAGTTATGGTGGACCTGAAATCCTGAATCTCCCACCGTAACACAGAAGAAAACCACCGTAGCACTTTTGTGGCTACCGTAACTTACGGTGGCTACCGTAAGTTACGGTAGAAGTGACGAAAAAGTGCAATTTGCCATATTAAAATGGTTTGAGTGGTGCCTTTTGCTCATAATCTGGATCTGACGATTCCTTTCCAGAAAAGAGGCGAAATTAGCTGTTCTTGCTTCATTCCAAGCATTTCAAAACACTTGATTTGTGTTTTTGATTCATATGAACATTAAATGGTGTATGGTGATGATGGATCAAGTCATGCTTGGCTAAACTTGTGGTGATCATCCTAGATGTAAGGTTTGCTTTTGAAACACTATATTTGTGCTTGAATTTCTAGAATGATAACTTTGAATGTTTGTTTGAGTTATTATGGTGTTTGGATATTTGTTTGTAAGTTGTTGATTGTTGTTTGATGTTAACCCAAACCATACGTTCTTGGTGCCATTGGTAATTGAGATATCATGGGAGGGATTAAGGTTGGATAATTGTCAATTGATCATCGAGTAACAACCTCGCATTTTACGATCCGAGTACTTAGTTCTCTTTCATCATAAACGACTATTCAAGCACGAACCATGTCTATGTGGTTCTTTCTAGTAAGCATAAACATAAGTGTGGATTAAAACCTGAAATCTAGGGTGGTCACTTGTTCTTAATCTGTTACAAAAGTACGTTTTGATTTGCAATCTATTTAGTTACTATTAGTTACTATTAGTTCTTAAACCAAAACAATCCAATTCTTGATATTTAATTTTTGCATTTTAGGGCAATTGTAGTTAATTTACATGACTATAAGATAAACGCATATTCCACAAACTCCCTACGTTCGATACCTTTTTACTACTATCTTTGAGTTGCAATTTGGATTAAATTTACGTGTACTGCGATAGCACGTCAGTAAGACGAACTACTGCTCTACAGCCCCAAACTTTTAAATAGTTTAAACTAGAAGGCTTCCTTTTTCATAACTCATATGGAGTTATTTTGTTCCTTTTGTTAGGAGTTCTATTTAATAAATAGCAAGCAGTTAGCATCGCTTCTCGCCAGAATCCATCACTCAGACCAGAGTATGATAGCAAGGAATTAACCGTTTCTTTTAATGTCCTATTTTTCCTTTCAGCAACATCATTCTGTTATGGTGTATAGGGGGTTGTTGTTTGATTTATTATTCTAGTGGACTGAAAGAACACTGGATCATAGTACTCCTCTCCCCGGTCAGTTCAAAGAGTTTTAATTAGATTACCATGAAACAATTCAACTTCTTGTTTATAGACCTTAAATTTATCAAGGCTTCATCTTTAGTATTAACCAGATATACATAACAGTATCATGTTACGTCATCTATGTAAGTGACTACATACTTTTTATTACCAAGAGAAGGTGTGCTATGAAAGTCACATATCAGAATGAATAAGTTCTAATACCTTAGATTCCCTCTTAACATCCTTAAATGGTTTTCTAGTAATCTTGGTTAATTTACAAGTGTGGCAATTGTTATCATGCATGTCAAAAGCAGGTATCAAACTCATTTTTGACATATATTTCATTCTAAAGAAATTAATATGACCTAGTCTAGCATGCCATAATTTAAAAATGTAGTCTACTTTATTAGATGAAGAGGAAAAAATACATGCAGATTCATTAGCAAATGTAACATGAATATTAAGTTTAAACATGCCATTGGATAAATACCCAAATCCAACAAAGGTTCCATGTTTTGATAAGATAAATTTGTCTGACTCGATAACCTGTTTATAGCCACAACTGTTCAACATAATTCTAGACAAGAGATTCTTTCGAATCCCTGGTACATACAATACATTATACAGTATTAATTGTTTTCCAGAAGTAAATACAAGTTTGACATTTCCAAATCCTTTGATAGGCTCAGTTACCACATTTCTCATTCTCAAAACAGATCCATCTTCTACTGTTTTAAGATCCTCGATCCACCTTAGATCCCTGGACACGTGACTTGTAGCACCTGAGTCTACCCACCATGTAGTTTCATCATCCTGGACATAGAATGATTCAGAAATCAAGGAAACATAATTCTAAATAGAATTAAAAACTGAGACAGGACACAAACCTGGTTTCCCACTTGGGTCTTTTGACCCACTTGGACCAGCTACATTAGCCTTACTTCCACCTGATATTTTCACCCGACAGTCTTTCTTGAAATGTCCCGGTTTTTCACATCTCCAACAAGCAGGTTTTGCCTTCTTATTAGGATGTTTGGTATCACAACTAAACTTGCGTTTATTACCCGTTGACTTGTTAAACCTTTTGAATTTCCCATCATCTTTAACATTATTAACCGAGGACGATGTTGGGTTTTTACCCTTGGTTTTATACAACTCTTGAGCCCGAAGAGATTCTTAATACGGATATGACTACCCAATTGAACCAAAGTCAAATCCTCCTTTTGATGTTTTAGAGTATGTTTAAAATCCTTCCACAAAGGTGGAAACTTGTCGATTATACTCGGCACATAGATTGACTCATCCATATACATATCATGTTGTGCATATTGACCCAAGATATGAAGCTGTTCATTATATTGTTCCATTACTGGCCTAGAATCTGTCATTTTGTAATTATTGAAATTACTTACTAGGAATTTCTTGCTTGATGCATCCTCGGCCATGTATTTTGCTTCGAGTGAATCCCAAAGGTCTTTGGCAGATTCTGCATTCTGATATACATCGAATAGTGAATCAGTCATCCCATTGAGTATGTGGCCTCTGCAGATGTAATCATCATTTTCCCACTTGAGTCTCCTTCGTTGTTGATCCAAAGTTTCATCTTCCACTATGTATGGCATCGACGTAGAGAGTACATACGCAACCTTCAATGTTGTCAACAAGAAATGCATCTTCATTTTTCATCGCCTAAAGTCTTGACCCTCAAACTTTTTCAATTTTGCAAATTTACTAGACATGTCACGAACAGATTCTCCACTTCCCATGTTTAAATCAGATTGCCTTTTCATTTGGTTTTCCACAAAATAATATTCCAATTAGATGTTCTTGATGAACACACAACCGACTCAATTGATTGTCAAAATAATTAAACACAATCGATTATATTGAGTCCCAATTTTCAGATTACAAATAATCCAGACTTCAGATTGTAAACAATGCCCAAATTCAGATTTACATATATAAAAAGACTCAAAAATTTTAGATTATACAAATCCAAAATTTCAAAACATGAACAGAAAATGGTTTAATCCTTGTTGAAGTCAAGTTAAACTAAACAATCTGAAATTTGCAAAACATCAATTTAACAATTAACAATTTTTTGAACAAAATGTTACCTTTTCTTTTCTGTTCTTGCAAACCAAAATGAAGAACACGAGCAATCAATCAAACCAGAGATTAATACTTGGATAATATCTCAGAATCGTGTTGGACACTATCAGATTAAACCATTTGACCGCAACTATCAATGTTTAATCAGATTATAAACTGAGATTTCGAGAATCTAGGTTTTGTTTTTCGAGAGACCCGTGTGAATGATAATCAGAAAAGAAAAAGAAAAAAAAAACCAGAGAGAAAACCTATAACCGAGCGACCTGTTTTGTACATTCCAAAATAAATCGTCGATTGGAAATTCCTTTCTTGTCCGGTAAGAATTCTGACCGTGGAGCCCCGACAGGCCACTGAACAATCCCTTGTTCTTTCTTTTTTCTTCTAGATCTGATTGCAAATACTTTTATTTGCATATTGGGCTTATATTTTATATATTTTAGTTGTGTTTACATATTGGGTTAATCCAATTATTATTTATTTAAGCCCAATAATATTAACATCCAAGCTCAATTCAATAACTCAAGACATTTATATTCAAGTCCAATAATAATTTAATTATATTAGTGTAAAACGAATCCGCACTCCCACGTCACCTAACTCGTTTTAACTACTATTACAATTCATCAGATCGTCAAATTAATCCCATAACACTAAAATTATTAACACAACCATGAGTTCGTTGTGCATTCTGTAAAGTATGTTTAAAAGTGATTCATATGTTAAATTGATAATAACATGTAAGCCTCATTAGTTTCCCCACTCAATGACACTAAACTTTAAAAAGATTACAATAAGCGATTCATTCAATACACAGTCCGGTGGGTCATCTAACGACTTGTTTTCGTATCTGATAACTCAAAAATTCAGTTACCTATTGGTCGGGTTCAATCAGGTTATCTATGGTTCGTTTCAGTCGCTAATGGCCAGTAAATCTTATTGTACCCTTTATAAATTACAATCAACGTCAACCAGTCGCCAACCAAAATTTACATAACGCAATACCTGCATATATATTGTGCACTTAATTTTGTAAACTAGACCTCATGCACACGCGAGAACCATTGTGTTAACTCACTCAGATATGCATTATTTCACGTATATATCCTAATTTTAAAAAGAATGACAACAAGCTCCTACAATAAAAACAGATCAGGAAGTTACACAAAATCACAAGGAATTAATGATACAAAGCCGACCCTGCCCATGAGCCCCCGTTTGACTTCAAGTTCTCGATAAACAACATGCTATCCTATATTTACTCGGGGAAACACGAAGGGTCCCACGCCTCTTTGTACACTCGTAAACGGGTCCCGCGTAATGTTGTCATGGCAGAGTTGCATGTTATGATTATCATGATGTCCCTTGAACTTTGGCACTTTGAAGATTTTGTTGTTGCATTTGTGGTTCACTTGCAAGGCCCAGGGATTGTAGAGTCGACCTAAAAATGAGAGGTTATCATGATCAAGATTCGGCACAAACACAAGTTAAGCTCACAGATTTGAATATCCGGTAATCAGTTTTAAATGTTCTTAACAAGTACTGGTTTTGATTCTGATATTCCAATTATTTGGAGTCGAAACTACGTGTGGAGCTGCACATGAGCTCGAATCGACCCACGTTTAAAAGAGCTTGAGCCCGGGCTTCTTGCACAGAGTTTGATTAGATTCGCGAGCTTAAACGAGCCTGTTATTTATGCAAATATGATTTTACTTGTATTATATATTATAATATTAGACTACAGAATTAATATCACTATTACATGGAAAAATCATAATAAATAAACCAAAAAATAAAAGATCATATCAAATCAAAATCATAATAAATAAACCAAAAAATAAATATCATATCAAATCAAAAAACTAAGGAAAAAAAAGAAAAATGGGTCATACGAAAGTCTATTTTTTATGCATATAAACTCCTAGCATGCAAACATTTAAATTTTTGGAATGTTATTGTTTCTATAATATTCAAAAAACTAGAAAGGAAAAGTACTTGTAGTTCAACCTAATCCAGTCCATTTCGACCCACACTAATAAATGACCCATTAACCACCCCGGCTAACCAACCATATTGCCACCTCTAATTCGGTGACATGGTATAAAAGCAAAAATCATCAAATAAAATATGATCCGAGAATGTTTACAATTAGAGATGTTATTAGTTCTATGGTTGTATGAAATATACCTAGGCAAGGAGGCTTTAACACTAGGTTGGTTGGCATATGCAGCAAGTGGACCCCGTAGGTTACCGTACTTATTTAGAACACCCTCCAATACTGGTGATGGCAACTGCAACAACGGTTGGATATTGAAATCTAAAATTTACAGCGTGAAACACAGAAACGACCCAATAAAAGGCCAAAACAATGATTAGAACAAAACATACTTGTACTAATACACAAAAAGAATGAGGTTGTGTTTGTGAAATGCATTTCAGAAATCCAACCCACAATTTTGGCATCCTCCAAACCTGGAACAAACACACAAATAGTTATACACCTACACAAAATTAAATATTTTTTTGAAACCTAATACTATGATTAAAATCTTTCCATCTTATTTCCTATACAAACTGATCAGAATGAATGACAAATAAGTTAGTAAATAAATATTCTCCACAGTGCAGTTTCAACCCATCTATGAGAAAACGGGTCAATTTAGGTTAGTCTATTGTGTAAGGATCACATAGGATAAAAGAAACTGGGCAAAACAGAAAAATTTAAATGAACCTTAGCTTAAATGTTATACTACCTCCCAAATTGCTTTATTCGGAAAGTTTAGGGCATTTTTATTTAAATTAGTTTTTGAAATCATATATAACATATATCAATTATATATAAAGCTAAAGATGAAGGTAATACCTTGAAAACAACTTTACCACTAATGAAAATTACGTTATAAATAGCATAAAACCACACACCTGTTTGCTTACAAGTTTGGAAAGTATCTCCATAACAAAGTCAACCTGGATATGGAAGCGTGAGGTTACAAACAGATACAAGATATTACAAATAACTAACACACAATCAAATGCAAACGGATAATAAGTTCAACAGATAAATATAACACCAAATTATTTTAAATTCTCCATAGATGTATAGATACCAGCTTGGGGAAAGCATCAATCGCCTGGATTACTGTCCTCATGAAGAGAAGTGGTAATGGTGTTTGATCAACCTAAAAGTTATCAAAGTTAGATATATAAACACATACTGTGAACCAATTTAAAAGTTGAAATCGAAAAATAATAATACCATTTGGTTCAATGCTTTTGCAAGGACTTGTTGCGTGAAAACAGTGCGTTGCTCAAAACAGGCTGAACAAGCATCCATTATCTGCAATTATTTAGAAAGTATAAGTGTAAAATAAAAACATGATTAACATTGCTCATGAGCCAACGAGCATGCATGCCTTTTTAAGTGGAACACCATCTTTCTCCGGGTTTATGTCATGAATTGCCACCAATACTTCTGCTGGAGTTAATGCGGGCCCCATAAGAGCTGAACCCTGCACATAAACAAGATTCTAAGAACTTTCCTCATAAATTTAAAATGCTATCAAAGATTCTTAGCAGAAACTCGGGATGGAAGTATAGTTTAACACCTAGAGGTGGGAAAAAGGGTGGGTCGACAACATTGGCCAACTGGTCAAGACAAGTGGAGTTGAAATGGTTATCTCAGTACGTGTAAAACAAATTGGGACGGCTTGTGTTGACCAGCAAATGGTTCTTTGCTCATTTTAAAAAAAATACAAAAAGTTCATGTGCTGAGTTGCTGACTATGGTTACAAAAAATACTATGAATGATTGAATAAAACAATTTAGAAGGTTGTAGACATAAAAATATATATTTTGAGCAACTTTCAGCTCGCTCCCCTTTTATCTAAATCTTTTGATTGACACCCTTGACCAGTTTGACCGATTTGAGATAAAAAATAACCCAAATTGACACATTCATACGTAACTGGATCGTAACTGTGTTCAAGATTTATAAACTGTGCTTCGTACTAAACCTAAATATACAGCCCACAGGAAAGCTAATTTTGTTAAACCCTAAGTTGCCATAACTTACAATATAATACCACCCACATTACTTTCTTAAACAAGAAAAATGCAACAGTTCTGACTTTCCTATCAGGTTTTTGTAGGAGTTTGTTCTGAAGTCTAAATAACATCTCTGACATTGAGTGAAAATATTATTGAAGAAACAAGAAGATGCAACAAAATCATGAATCTAAAGACCTACACAATGTTAATTGAATATATAATAAAAGATCATGTTTAGTCAGAGTAGTGTTATATGTTACTCCTATCCCAATAATGTGGCTCTTTCTTTATTGCTTTGCCCCAAAACTTGGAGGGCCTACCTTCCAGGTATAGCTATTTGCCCACTAAAAATCATTAAAATATATTGGAGATTAATGGTGATCCAGAAGCTTTTTCATTTTTGTCTTATTTAAAGATCATTTTGGGTATCTGATTATTAGTCAGAGACCTATGTAAATTGTGTGTCACGTCAAACACTGAATTTTCAGTGACGGAGCAATTTCATATTTGCTCATACCAATTGTACCTTTAATAAAACACTAAATAAATAAATATTGGTTAATATTGATTGTCCTCTGCTAACTTGTTCATTCATTGTGTAACATATACTAAATAAATGTGAGACAAGGATAACTGAAACCTGTAGTATGTGAGCCAGAGCTGTCTGGAACTTGTCCAACGGAAGCTGGACAAGACGGGGGAAAATAGGTAAAACCTGAAACCAAAAGCCACATTAGTTCAACTTACAAAAACAAAAATCTGAATTTCATGAAAGTGAAAATAACGTTCAAAAATTGAACTGTGTTACGATATCAAAAGAGATCATTATAACATAAAAACCTTCCAATTTTTATTTTACCAAGTTACCAACCAATGAACATGTTAAAAGGAAAGAGAAGGAACCTCATCCTTGGTAAAGGAATTCAATATTGGAATAAGTATTGTAGCATCCTGCAAAAGAGAAATATAAGATAAAGACAACATTGTAAAAACACATTATGTAAAATATCTCAGCAAAAAATCATAAAAATATATCACCTTAAGTTTAGTTTCATATAACCGCTTAACAATTGCAATCAGATCAGCTGAAGGAGTCGTCCCTTCACACAGAACTTGCAGCACCTTGTAGAAACCCATAAATTTATATCAATAAATACTTCACAAAAAGACGAAAACCTAAAAAAGCATAAAAGTACAAACATTAATTGAGGAAATATACACCTGTGTCAGAAGGTTTTCACTTCCTTGGGGTGGATCAGATATTATCTTGAGTAAATAGGAACACGATGGACCTAGGGCCCGAACTAGAATAGGAACATGGCGATGGACAGCCTGCATTTTTCAAGAAACAAAAATAAACAGTGAAATGTTTTTAATATAATTTTTAGCATACAATAACATAACCTGAATAAATGATGTACATGAGTCTAGATAGCAAATCTACTACACTTCTCACCTGCTTAACAGCTTTAGGAGCATGATCATATCTATCAAATATAAGTTGAAGAAGACTAGGTTTCTGCACAAGAACAAAAACAGAGCACAGAGTATGTTTTGAGACATCAACATTGCTAACAAACTGAAATTTAATATGGGCAACTCCGTGTATAGCAATAATTTAGCTGAGAAGATGACCTTGGTACATAAGGCAAAAAACAAAGAGAAATGTTGCTGAGCTTGAGCGGGTGATATTGACGAATCACTTTGTGAATCAGATTGTGAGCCCATTGTTGAGTCATTCTCAGAAGTCCCTGGCTCTGAAATTTGAGAACCATTGATTGATGTTTCTTCACTTCCCATCTGAAAATGATGATGAGGAAAAAGAATGATTTAAAATCATTAAAAAAAGTAGGAAATGGTATATGAAGCCTTGAAAATTCAAAGACATGATAACAAATTAATTCTAAAGAGAACACACCTGCCCTTCTGTTCTTTGTTTATTGGTCCCTGATACTGAAAGCTCAGCATCTGATATGGGCCTGTTAACAGCTGAGAGCAACTTGTTTGTAGCAAAATCCTCAATTTTCTCTGAGATGAAATCAATTACAAAAAGTTTGTTTGCCACCTGTTGAAAAAAAAAACAAAATTTCAACCATGAAGGAATGTATTATTTACTAATTTTTCCAATATAAAACTACAACAAAACATGCACTCTGGATGGGTCTTGTCATATATGAAATTACAATATGAAGCCAATTAGTTTCATAAAATAATTGTGCAAACCAGATATTGTAGCTTCCTAGTTTACAGAAGTTACTTATGCATTAATAAGATGGTGAATTAGAACCATATAAAACACAACTTTAACCTTTTTCCCATTTTTCATGTTTCCCTTTGAAAGTAAAGAGTTTTGTCAAACAACTTTAAGTTTTCTATCAATCAAAAATCACACAGTCATTATAATTTTCCTTACCAGTCGAATAGCTTTTGCACGAATTTCATCTTTTGGATGAACAGCACACTGCATTTCAAAAATGCATCAAATGTGAGAAGTAATACAACAGTCAGCATTGAAGCATGTGATAAATGGAGAACAAAAAACAATCAAAAGTACGACAATCATTTTGTGTAACTTGTAGAACAAGTTACCTTCAAAGCAATATCCAAAAATTCCTGACGGTTATTAGGGCGTCCTAAAATTGAGCTCCACAAAGAACCAAGACCTTGATGTACACGATCACCGTCCCGAACATCTTTTCCATAATTATTATCTGAGCAACACATTTCATCAAGAAGCTTAAACGCTGACTCAGGCAAAATAGGTGCTTCACAGAATAATCTACTGAACGATTTATCATTTGCTGGCAAAACATCCAGCAAAAACTTTGCCTACAAGATGAATTAGGATCCCAGTCAATTTCAAATTTATATAAATTTACAGTTAGATGTCAATTTTCTATTTTTTTTACCACTCCCAGAAAGAATTTCTCATATACAAAGGCTGCTGAAGAATCTTGAGCTGAATCTGAAATTGTGAGAGCATGCAGGTGGTATAGCACATGCATAACGAGCTCATGTCCCTGGTGGAAATGCAAATAAATATTAAAAAAAAGGTTTTCAAAATATGTAAAGATATTTAAAACATATACCTTCTGATTTTGGTAGTCTGAGACAATATGCTTTTGTATCATTAGAATTACATCATCATCAGCAGCATCAACCTGCAGCATAATAAATGCACAAGAGATGATTATAATTTCTTTCTGAACTCACCCTAGAGTGAACAACTGAAAAACTTGAAACCCAATGTGAAGTGTGATACTGTCACTTTTAAAACTGTATTATAGTGTGGAATAATCTTTACATGAAAATAACACATTAAATGAAATAACTTTTGCTTGATCCTCACTGTTCTATAACTATTTTTTTTTTCAGTTTGACTTACTACTGCTCAAAGGAATCAGCAGGCTTAAATTCAGAAAAATCCTCTCATTTGTCGACTCGATTTAAGATCTTTAATAACAGAGTGATAACTAAACAGATTTTTTATTATCATTGGAACCAAATATATTATAATTGTATCAATATCACTGATTTTTATATTCGGGGTTGGTCATTAGGGTTTGCACGATAACATGAACACGCCACATTGAAAGAACCACATTACACTTGAACGTTAATTCTCTTGTAATAAAATATGTTATTTCACATATAAAAACTGGCATGGTCACTTTTACAAAGGTGTCATACAATATAAATAAACATCCAGTGCACATAAGTAATAACAGGTCAAACAATGTTAGAAACATTATCTCCCCAAAGGAAAAACATAAAAAGCAGTCATAGTCAACCCCCACCTGAGCAACTAGCCGAGATAGCAATGCCATGCGTGTCTGCATAAACTCACTACCACTTAACTCCTTATTAGAGTCTATAATCCTTTTGATTGCCAAATTCTTTATATCTTTTTGTTGTTCTTCTGTTAACTCCACATAAGAAGGAACCGCAGGTAAATCAATAGAGGTTTCCTCCAATACAGGTGTGCCAACTGTACTTGGTGAAAGCTGATCAGCTTCCACCAATGGCAGTGATTGGTCATCATCTGTCATATCTATATCCATCGACTGCTGTGCATTTGACTCCTTGTTAACAAAATCAACATCAGCATTAACTTGCATGGCTTGTTCATCTGGAACCTGTTCTTGAAAAACTGTTGAATCGTCTCGGATATTCGACTTGGTTTCTGCTTTGGGCATATGATTATCCAACGTATTATCAACACTTGGCACTACAGGGGATGGAGGTTGTCTCTTAATCAGGCCATACACATCAACCTCTGACTCTGTTAAGCCAGATTGTGCCAAATTTGAAACATCTTCCGCAAAATGCTCAGATTGCGTTCCTACTGGTGATGTCACACGCCGTGGGTCAATACGACGAGGGTCCTGTAAAACATTCCATTAGCATTTACATCGATGAAGGGGCAAACTAGAGGCAGTAAATCAGGCAATAATTTTGCATGACGGGTTGGGCTGGGCCAAAATACTTTGTCCAAATAATTTTATGTTTGATAAATAATTCTTGTGTCAAATGATTATAGTCAGTAATAAACTATCTTAGAAACATTATTATCGTGTCAAAAATCATTAGAGAAACTAATTTATTTCAGTGATAAACTATCTAGATAGATTTACGTATAAAAAAGAGACTTTCAGCAACATCTGACTTTTTTGGTGAACGTCGTCAAGTTGTTGACCAAAATCACTTATTCGTCAAGTTCCATTTCTTAAAAAAACCATGTTGATTACAGAAATATACTTACTTCAATAATAACCTAACCTTTAAAATAATAAGATTTAGGAGGTTTTAAAAATCAACTCCAGCCAAGTTTTGAACCGCTTACTTTCTAACTAATGTGTTTGATCTATCGGAACGCAAATCAACCCATTCATAAGTACATTGGTCGAATATGCCACCTCTAAACAAAAAAATACACACATATGGGTAAACTCACCCTTCTAGAATCACGTTTGAGGTCTGTTTGGAGGCTAATTGGTGTTATTGTAGCAGATAACGATGTGCTAACTGCATTTGTAAGCATGGGATTCTGTGTAGCTGGTTCAACATTGGAAGAAGTGTTTGAAAGACCACTTTGTGGGCTGCTAATTTTTGTTAATGGGGGAGGATTTTTAGGCAAATGTTTCATATTTGTGACAACAATGTCAGCTAGAAGATCTGGATGTATTTGAGATATCAAGATTTCAAGAGATTTAGCACCTCTTTCTCCTTCAGCAAGTAATGCACCAATCATCGAAATTATTTGTTCAACAGGTGTTGGACCAGAATCTAATGATGGCACCTTGGTGGGCCCTCCATTTACTGAGTGATCATGTCTTGAATCACTTTGAATTGCAGTACTTGCGTTACTATTAGAACCATAACGAATCCTCTTTGAAGCTAAATCATTGGAAACCATGTGATCTGGATCCATAGGTGTTGATCGCTTAAGCATGTGACTTGATGGTTGTTCATCCTGAGAAAAAAATTTAAACAAAATAAATAATCAGTACGCCAATAATCAGACAAGGGAGGGTACAGAAGTGTTTGGCTGTAGTGTTAAGAAACTGATTATTGAATTATTGTGAATACAAGTATCAATAATAAGTTTCTAATGTTTGCATGAAGTAACTATGTTTATGATTATCTGATTATTCAGGGTCAAACAATCAATTTCAGGTAATCAGTTCCCTGCCAAGAGCAACAAAACTGATAATTTAAGGGGAAAAATTAAACTGCATGCTTAACCACCTTGTTACCCTATTTAAAGACTTCTTACTCATCTCTATCATTTGTATAATCATTTGGGAAAAAGAAAATCTGTTGAAATTGTAGAAGACAAATGTCTTTAGAAAATTGTTAATAAATAATTATTAACTCATAAGGAACATTATTATAGTTTATAAAACAATACGACAATTTAATGTCTTTCCAAGTCAAAATACCTTGCTTCCACGAGAAGCACGCTCGCTATTCCTTAGCATTTTGTCAACCTGCCTCATCACCTGGTCAGCTGCGTCTCCAGCATTCATTGCCCTTAAGACCTTGAGCAATTTTTCTCTCGACTGATTTAATATTAGAACAATTAACCACGTATCAACAAACAGCACTATCAAGAAAAAGAAGTATAGTTTATGGCTCATTAACTTTTTGAATCATCATTCTCCAGGTTTTGGTAAAAAGTTAATTATCACTCTTGCAAAAGATATCTAATATGCAAAGAAAAAAGACAATATTGGACAAAATTATGGAAATATAAATTCAATCAGTCAATTATGAACAAGCATATCACCTAGAACATGCTGCATAAAACATTTACCTCCAGGATAACAGGGTGTGAAGATCTCAAAAATCCCAAGAAAGCAGTTCTTAGAGCATACTGTGTGCTGGCATTGTGGGCCCCTTTCGCTATGAAATTAGTATCAAAATCAAGCAGTGCAGAAAGAACAGAACAGTAGTGTGCCTGCCTCCTTCGACCAATCATAGCAAGACTGAAAATGAAATACAAACCATAAAATCATTTTGTACTAACATGTTTATTTTGTGCTAATAAAAACGACCATGCCACAAGTAATTACTAAGATGATGATCACAACCTTAAGCAATATCAATAATGTCTGTAAACAAAAGCTATTTCATGTATAGTACCAGTTAGCCAAGATTTTAAGGAAAAGATATCAAACTTTGCATGAAATGCTGAGAGTGACACAAAGAACCAACAACTAATCATGTAATAACACTATGCCACATCACACCATAATAATTTGAGAAGAGTTGATACCATCAAAACAAAATACCAGACACTCAAAGTGATTCTATTGATATAAACAAAGAACAATGCAATGAGTTATAAAGTAATAGCAGCTCATAGTAAATCTGCAGGTTAACTGTTAACAAATAAGCATCAACTTATAGCATCTGTACAAGAACCAGAAACAATTATTAGTTGGTATTGCAAGCTACACAATTATAAAGTCTTTAATCTTCGCTTTGAGGAAGCTAACTTTAATTTTTACAAAAGTCTGACACAAATTAACACATGAAGAACAATCAACTACAATCTATTAATGAGCATAAAGGTTGTTCTATAGTTTTGAAATTTTGGTAGTGGCATGAACAGCTGTAGTAACAATCACAAAAGATCGTACACGATGTCAACTTAAAACATATTCAAAGTTCATGCAATTAAGCTTAATACTAAATTATGTTAAATACAATTTGTTTTTCACTGTACTTTTAGGGTTAATTTGTATTTAAGTTAGACTTTCTGGTTTCTTTCCAGAAATTTATTCAGTTAAAATATCAATCACTTCAACATGTATTAGAGCTAAGGCTCTCGTTACAAACGCTAGGTGCTGCCACTTCCAGGAACTAATCCAATCTTGTTCTTTCACAAAACCTGTTCCAGTCCCTCAAGAAACTTGCTCCAGTTCCAGATTCTTGTTCTTTCAATGAACTTGTTCTAGTCGAGATTTCCTGTTCCGGTTTCCCTGCTCTTGTCCATATTCAGATTTCCCAGATTCCTGCTCCTATCCCATTCTGGTTTCCAGCACCTTTTTGGGTTTTGGTTTTCCAATACCCTCCCCTGTCAGGCGGATTCCTGATACCTGCTCGCGAAATCTTTTTTCGAGGGACCGTTGCACATCACCACCACCATCACCTTCAGTCACCTCTGATTAAGGGTAACTTGCAAAAACGCCATCAAACAGCCATTCGATGCGCCACCACAGGTCACCACTGTCTCCGCCACTATCACTCACGCGCTGGCGTGTGTCAAGTCGGATCTCTGCCAGATATAGGACCTGTTGTCATCGTTCCAGTTCGACTACACCCTAATTCCTGTCATCGTTTATAATGCAACCGGC
The DNA here is from genome assembly GCA_024085815.1 of Flaveria linearis. NCBI lineage: Eukaryota > Viridiplantae > Streptophyta > Magnoliopsida > Asterales > Asteraceae > Flaveria > Flaveria linearis. Next base: position 60,547,690 of record CM044007.1, on the reverse strand, counting down.
AAGCGGAATCCTATGCCAGCTATCAGGAACTACTGCCTTCAGCCGGAATCTCATCCTCGCCATCTTCTTCAGGTCCTAGAACCACAATGGCTTTTTTCATCAACATTTACTGTTTCAGACTACTGCTCCAAGAACTGCCATACCAGCCCCCAATACTCCCGCAACCATGTGTGTTCACCATGTTAGTATTCACATGTTACTGTTCACCAAACTTTCCTGTTTGAGTGTTTCCTGTTTCATTCTTTCTTTTCGCCGCTTCCATTTAAGCACATTAACAATATATGCACCAACTTGAGAAGGGTGTTAAATATAGTTATTTGTATTTAACCCAAGGCCCAAGTTGGGTTTCTAGTTTCTTTCCCATATATGTTAATGGTTCCCCACCCCCACAATTGTAATTGATTCAGTTAAAAATATCCACAATTTTTACCAATTAATTTTACATTTGTGCTTAGCTTCTTGTTGTTTATACATCTTGAACCCGAATGATGCAACTTATTTCAGAACAATGCTACCACTTGCACTCATAAACAATGCCTCGCGTTATCACTTTTGGTTGATAGCCTGTTAAAAACTATTTAGCAAACTTATTATAATAAAGACAACACCATAAAGCAAGTTGTTACAGGTGACCAAGGAGTCACATAACAACAAAAGATATATTTGATTAATCATAAATATCCAATGTATGCAAAGGTCAATTAAGTTACATTTGTACAAGGGTATGTGTAATTGTATATACAGTTGGATAATGAGAGAACGGTAGATCTTAAACAGTTTAAAACCTATAAACTGCAAGGTGATGCTACTAAAGCACTCAGCAAATAAGCTACCGCCCATTGCTAGCTAGGTGATTGTGCTGACATCAGCTAACTGTTATCTCCCATTATCTGAACCACCAATTCAGCAGTTTCATGCATACATCCAATCTGATTAACCTTGCACATCGCTGCCAAACATGCTGCAACAATATTACAAACAAGTACTTCAAGGTGTACTGATGACACCTTCAGTTTGTTTCGAGGGCATTTTATTTTCATAAATCCCACAAATTATATTTCTGACTCTCATTGAGAAACCCATAAGATCATTGACAGCAACCATAGACAGTAATAAAGGCACAGATAACTTCAGTAATTAACATTCATAAAGACAAAACCAATTTGTATCAACTGCACATATTTTTCCCATAATTCAGCAGTACATATATAATTATAAAAAACGAAGCACATAATGGTAGCCATACTTAGAACAAAGATAGACATTCTAATCCAACAAATAACAAACACAAAATGAATATAGATAAGGTTGATATATTACTCAACCTAGACAACAAAATTTAGCAAATAAAAACCTAAAAGTAAGTGCATAGAATTATGTACTTTTTTCCCATGTATATTCCATAAGAAGCAATTGAATGGTATTTCTCACAAGTCACAATACAAGAGATATTTTGACTCATAAAAAGCATATGGCTCTTGGTTATAAAACTACTTGGCTTCCATTTTCAGGTAATCACTTCCAACAAAAATCTTATACATTGTCAATTACTTTTTTTTTACTTTTACACTAAATATTTATCTTTACACAACCAAAAGAATATGAAACATATGGTAAAAATGAAGAAAAACTCAATGTTAATGCGCGCATGCAAGGAAACAGATGAGTAGTATCTCACCTATTAATAACAGAAACTGTAATGGAACCTGGGAGGCCACTAGACAATCTCAAAAGATCAAATAAAATCATGAAGCATCTATTTGCATCAGACTGGAGTGCAACTGAATCCAGAACAGGATGACCACCAGCCAGCCACAAAACATTGAACATATGTGCGTTTCTACCAGCTGCCATAACAAAAACAATGTGGCAAAGATTTAAATGTGAATGATTAAAAACCAAAATAATAGCCAAGTTAAACAGAATTAAGAAATGCGACATGAACACAAAAATTTAAACCAAGAAAAACAATACCTTCTGTAACATGCCCTCTATAATCACCGTCAGGCGTGAAGAGTAACACACAAGTTTCCAAAAATTTAATAGCAAGCAACCTTGGACCAGCAGACCTAGCCTACAACAACACATACAAGTTTAAGTGTTTAACGAACTTCAGAAAACTAGATTGCAGTTATTGGGGCCTGAAGTTATACCTCCAACGCAATCTGAAAGACATTGTCCTTAAACTTGATCATCCAAGACCAGATTTCTTCAAGCCATCTCTCCACTAAACCTTGCCGGTGAAACTGTAATTTATCAGAACAGAGTTTCAAGATATAAAAACTATACAGACGCCATGCGCAAAGCAGGAAGAAAGAAAACAGAAAACCGTGACAGATATAAAACATTAAATTTTGCTCTTATTTCTTTGCTTGCATTAAATTAAATTTCAAGCCTATGTGTTGTATGCTATATAATATGATTGCTTGCTATTGTTATTGCTTTTGTTATCGAATCAGGGGTCTCTTTGGAAGCGGTCTCTCTATCTCCCAAGATAGAGGAAAGACTCGCCACCACCTATCCCTCCCAGACCCTGCTCTTGAGTGGGATATACTGGGTTTGTTTGTTTGTTTGTTTCTTTACTTGCAAATGAGCGGCAAAAATAATGTCATGAAGAGATAGCCACTGGCATTAAATTTTGCTTGCACATGTGATCAACTGATGGACTGTATCAAAAACTATTAAATTTTGCTTCTAGTTTCTTTACTTGCACATGAGCAGGAAAAAGAAGTGTCATGACGAGATATACACTAGCATATTATTATTTTAGATTCATGTGATCAACTGATGGACTGTAACAAAAAATCATTCTCTTTAGCACCATCAATGGCAAAATTTTAGGTATAAATCAAGCTCCAATACGAGAAACTTAAAATATAAAAAAACATGGAAGTGATGTCCTTGATCTCGGGTTATCTTAAAAAACAAGAGTGAATTGCCGTTTTCCTCCCTATGGTTTGGTCACATTTGTCGTTTAAAAATTGGCATCTGGCTCCTCAAGGTTTTAAGAAGTTTCCATTTAAATCAAAGTTAACACCATTAATTTAAATTGCTAAAAATGTAAATTGACAAAATTATCCTTTAAACTACAAAACAAAATCCCTTAATTATTTAACTATAATAGAGTGGAGCTGAATCACAATATAGTGGAGATGGCGACTAAAGGCGATGGTATCTATTATACAACCCATTCGCAATGGGTTCTCGACCGCCACCAAAAACCAGGTCTATTCTCCTTCCCCACCGATGAAGTCGACAATCTCATAATTCAATCATGATGCAAGATTTGAAGTTATATGTCCGATATAGGTTTCGTGAATGGAACGATAACATATGAAGTTAACATAAATTAGGATTTTGTCTTTATATCCAAAATTACACAATTACCCCTTAATGATAGATTGTTTAACATTTTAAATTAACGGCATTAACTTTTTGGATGAAAATGACAATTTTCTAAAACCTTGGGGAGCAGATGCAAAATTATAAAAATAATAATAATAATAATAATAAATAATCATTAGGTGGAAATGACAAATTTGACCAAACCACAAGGAGGATAACGACAATTCACTCTAAAAATGAATATCATTTCCCATTTTCCCTTAAACTTATCAACAATATCATCAGGATATATATGCAGAAGGAAGTTTGAGAGATACATGTTACATAAGCACCAGCGTAACTAGATATTATAAAGTAAACAAGCAAACACCAAGGTATATTCAAGCAAATAAAATTAGAACAGAATTAAAGCAGCATAGCTCATTTTCAATGCTATACTTGAGTATCTAAAAGTAAGAAAAGAAGGAAAAAAAGACCTGCAACACTAACTCCTCTAGCACTTTGCAAAATATATGTGTGCCAGCGACAATAGATTGTCTAGCAACAACAGAATCATCATCACTTAATAGTGTCAGCAACACTTGCATCAGTATTGGTGAATACTCCATTGTTGTTAAACTGATTTCCTCAACCGTCCTACAACAGCGTAAATTCATATTAGCATGAATAAAATCAAGTTTTGACGACAAAACTCAAACAATGCTGAAATATCCCACTTTCATATATGTGCCACTTGACAGTTGACGCCACCCATGTGACAGCAGCAGTGTAAATACAAATGTGCATAGTTGTTAGTTAAATCCATGTATACCCAATTATTTTAGTAGGTCTTGCTGGCAAGCTAATATCAGAGTCAGATGTATAAATAACCAAGCTAGTGGGCTGGTGATATATTAGTGAAGTATAAACAAAAAAAAATATGTCCTGTTACTAAAGTGGCCTCTCTTAATAACTTTACCATATACGGAAACTTGCAAACAAACAAACAAACATACATACCCAGTATATCCCACTAAAAAGCAGGGTCTGGGAGGGGTAGGTGGTGGCGAGTCTTTCCTCCATCTTGAGAGATAGAGAGACCGCTTCCAAAGAGTCTTTCCATATCTACCTAGTATATATGGAAACTTGTACTATAAATAAAGACTCTTCAAAGGTCAACCAAAAAAAGACCATCTTCAAGACGTCTGTTCATGGCTGTTGGCTGACTCAAATCATTGACACGTTGATAAACATGCAGCGTCTATCATTCATGTACTTCATAAGTGAAAATTTGATAACAATCATGAAGGGGGTTGTCATGGACTCACTGAGAATGCAAGATGGTAATATTTAAAAAAGGGCCCATACAAGTATGGCCCTTCTTTGTATGCAAGAAAGCCACAAAACAGTTTTCTAGCGCTATTTGTAACATGGGACTTATTCCTACAAGATTTAAGCCATTGAAATCTATACATACATTAAACAATACCCAACTCTCGTTCTATCCTCTGAGTTTATCATATACCCATTCTTCCCAAACAAAAGAACAAAAATTTATCACATTATCCATTCCAAAGATGAATACAACTCTGATGCTTTAGACTTCAAAACATTCCTAATGGCCACACTGGTATCTAAACAATACCAGTAACCTTAGTAAGTTAGAATACAGTATAAGCCAATTTGACATCCTATGTCAAACGAACATTTATGAGAACACAAGGACCATTAGAACCATTCCCACTAACCCAATCCCTTGTAATTTGAAGAATTACACATGACTAAATTAAGACAATACATCATTAGGGCTCCAATACAAACATCATTAATCACTAATTTCGTTAGAACCATCAACTTATCCAGAATCCTATCATCCATCACATGAATCCCCAAGACAGATAATTTGAAACAAGACACTGTTAAAAAAAACCACACCAACAAACCAATTTCACATAAAATATATAAGATAGTATTACATATGAAAACTCACTCGACTAGGGTTTTTCGAACAAGGGCTTCATGGGAAGATTGAAGCTCAACAAGATACGGAAACAATTCAGCAGCAATCAACGAAAGATCCGCTGACAGTAAGATGTCTTTGGCTTGCTTCAAAGACGAAAGCTTCACCGCCAAATCGCCGTGATTGTTTGCAGCGGCGAGAAGAGAGAGCGTTTGCTCTCTCTGCGAAACAGCCATTGTTACACCCTGTGAGTGTATGTGTGTGTGAATCGTCTTACAATTTACACCTAATCAATGTGTGGATAAAATTGGGGGTTTTCTCTGGTTTCTAGGGTTTTGAAGAAGAGGAATGAGATGACGGGAACCCAAATTTGTGTTCGTGCAGACCCTCCTGCATAATATATGATATCGGAGATTTCGAACTCTATAACCCTATACTTTGGTGGTACATCGCGCATAAACAGTTGTACCCTTAGGGGTGAGTATGAAAAACTAACCATAACCGATTAACCTCAAAGTAACCGAATTGTGTTGGAGACTTGTGTTTTGATTTAACAAAAATTGCCTAACTTTCGCTTATGGTTAAGGGTGGTGGGGTTGCTCACACCACATCATACCACATACTCATCTCACGTCACACCAAATCATACCAGGGGAGGGGGTGCTCACACCGTGTCGAGATTTCTGCGTGAGGAAGAAGAACGGGTTCAAAATGGGGGTCAAATCACGTTGTGGCACCCCGCCTGTGGATGGTGTGAAACGGTAAATGGCAAGGCGTGGGGGCCAGCGGCGGTGTCCCCCCCCCCCCCCCCGTCCTAATGATACAAACCGACCCTAATCGACACAGTTGTATGTTATACGTGACTAGTTATGTTTAAAATATTAGACGTAAAGTTTAGTTTGTTGAATACAGTTTTAAGATTGAATTTTTTTAATTTGTTGCTTCTTGCGATGAAAATTGAAGAAAGGGTGGGTTTAAAACAGTATTTTAAGTCAAGCACATTAGGTCGAAGCCATACGATGCATCCTTAAAATTAGATTGGGTGGTTAGTCGATTTTAACTAAAAAACAAAGTGTTGCATGCTTTACTTTAAACAATCAATGCGTTATTTATTTAGCCCAATCCGCTTATAATTTGCTTATAGTCAGAATATTTGGTTAGCTTATTTTTACTTTCTATGTCTTATAATTTGCTTGATAGATGTAATATCCTTATGGTTATGGGTAAAAGGTAGATTTGCCAAAAAATGCCCTAAGTGTTTAAATTTGGGTTAATATGTATATCCTTTTGGTTCCTAAGTTTCATAGCAACAATATCAAAGGGACTTAACTATATTGATACAATAGTTCAAGTGTATATTTCTAGTAAACGAACTAGTTAATAGGTAGTTCGTTAACTATTGTACTTAATGTTAATGATGAAATGGGGCTCACTATCAGTAATTTGAACTAGTTATTTTTTAGTTCTTTCTCTATTATTCTATTTCTTTTTTTTTTCATGTTATAGTCTCATACCATATTAATAGCATCAAAGTTGTCATTCCTCTTCTATAGTAGGCTAGGGCTTAAAAAACGATAAGCACTCTGCAACAAATATATCGAGCGACATTTATAATTCATGTCAAATATCTAAAACAACAATTTATTGACAAATAAACAATGACGTATTATTGAGGTTGTAATGGAAGACAACATGATATCACACTTTATGCTATATAATCAACTACGATCAATGTCACACCCCGACAAAAGGGGCTAGTCATGATGACTGAATACCAATCAACATTAAATGTGAGCCATTGGTTCACTCGAATATTAATATAATAATTGCATCCTATTACAACTTGTCGTGAGTAATTAAATCATATGTAAAGGTCATACGGCTATCTCCATCTACTCTCCAAAGTAATGTTCTTCTATGACTTGTCTAGGTTCTAGTACTGTTCTTCTATAGTGAGTCTTCTACGAAAAGGCAATCATATTCTCAAAGTTGTAATCCAATGCTTAAGGAGTCCGGTCAAGACTCCCCCTTATAATCAAACAAGTTCCTAAAATACATATTCAAAATATGTCAACATAAGGTTGGTGAGCTCAAGTTTTCACAGTAATAGTATTCATAAACATACACAGATACAAGTAAGTAAAACCAAAATATTAGTGCACAACAAAGTGTATCATAATCAAACCTGAACTAGGGTGACCCTCCCGAGTGATAAAACATCCCCTAACCCATACCTGAACTAGGGTGACCCTCCCGAGTGATAAAACATCCCCTAACCCATACATGTTAATATGTTATTGTTATGGGCTTAAGCGTGCCCTTCTAAGCACGGTTAATTTGTACTAATTAATGACACAATGTTGATTGAATCTCAAGGGGGGGTTTCCATGTTCAAAGGGCTCGTTTTGTGCGAAGGATTCCCCAAATAGTATTATCCACAAATCACGCAGCTCCTCTTGGAAGCTGGAGTTAATGATTGCGCTCACATTTGGGGATAAGAGTAGGTAATATTGCACCATAAAATAAGTTTTAAAGATAATTTACTCCACCTAAAATTTTAAGTAAAAAAAGTTCATGAGACTCACTTTAGCTTGTTATTGGGGTAAGTGTTCGGGATCTAGAATACTGCCGACCGGCAAGGTTCCTAGGTTCGTTTCATATGTATTAGCCTTATATCAATCAGTTATTTAAGCCCAACCTGTAAGTTTGGATTTATCTTACGCGATTTGATGATTTACATTACGTATATGTAATTTGGTTCAAGTCTTGAAGTTTTGAAGTCTTGACGTGGTCTTTGATTAAGTTTGGGTTATTATATTATAAATTCAGATTATAACAGTGCTTATAAGAATGTTCTAGTTCCAAAACCGTAAGGTTTCATTAATTGGTAAATTTGGTCCCTTGGCTTTGCTAAATTAACATTTTTAACCTTAATGTTTTGGATTTTGTACTCTAATTATTTATGATGGTTTTTATTGTTTTAAGTAAGTTTTTCTACTAGAATATATTGATATTTTTGTTACTTGTCCATTTTTAATAGTTTTAAAGGCATATTTTTTAAGTTGTCGTTTTTTGTCGGTTAAAATAGAAATTCCTTGCTTAAAGTTGTTACGTGGTCAAAATGGCATTTAAATTTCAAAGATAACTTATTTTGAGTATTACTTAGTCTCTGTAATATTAAGGTTATGGTCATAGGGTCGACGAGTTGGTTATTATATTTTTAGACGCGTATCAAGTCGCGTTTCAGGTGTACTATGTGGTGCATTTTTAAGTTTATTGGTTTTATTAAATTCTTAGTTGCACTTTATGTTTGTGGATCCTAATTTACTGTAAAATGTGAACTTTCTTAGTTTAAATATTTTTATATATTTTTTGTTATTTTTTATTTATAGTGAGTCGTTAACTAACTTGTATTACCGGTAAATTTTGTATAAATTCCTTGAAAATATATATAAATGTTAACATTTGGTTTTTATCTTATTATTATCATTATTAAACTATTAGCTACTGAAACTTTATGTCTTAAGTTATTTCTGTTGGTTTTAGTATTTTAACGCTTGGGGTTTGGTATTTAATTGGTTCTTGGGTTCACATTGACTTTGGTCATACTTTGATCATATATGATTTTGATATACTTGGATACATTTTTTAGTTTCTGGATTTTTTATGATTTTGGCTTAAGAGCTTGTTTTTATGAATTTTTACCATTTTAGCATGAATAGTATTTATATTTTTTTACTAAGTAGGTAAACTCTAAAAATTATGAATTTTAATTTCTAAGCATTACTTATGATTATAAGCCTACTGGAATTTTGTACATTTGGATTTTATGTATATTTGATAATTTCATTATATTAACAGCTTAGTTCGGTTAAGTGTCCGTTAAGTCTCGGTTTTGATATATAAGTATTTTAGTTAGGTTTTTCCATTCCCAATCAAAACTATAAGATAAATAGAATCTAAATAACCCTAAATTTTCAGTAATTTATATCCCAACTCTATTTTTGCATTTTTCTCAAATTATATGTTTTTAAGCTTTTAAACTTTTTGTAAGATGTAAGGTACATATGTATAAGTCATGAAAATTTATATTTAACTTATATTAGTCATGATTAACATCCAGAAATATTTAGATTATGATTTTGAAACCCATTTCATAGACTTTACCTTTTTGTGAAAAAACGATTTTTCAGGTCAACTAGTTTTGTTAAAAACATGTTTGTGACCAACGGGGCTAGATAAAAGTTTGTATACTTTCTAGTTGCTGAAAAACATGATGATTCAAAGATTCATACGAAGTTGAGGAGTGTCATGGGGTTGGTTGTGTAATAGAAGTGATTACACGGGATATTTTGTGTATTTTCGGGTTGTGTTAAATTACCTTGACGTGATGGATGAGTGAGTGGGTTTCAAGTATGTTATAGGGACTTGAAAATGGTTATAAGAATCTATTAGAAATGAAGGGTTAGAACGAGTTCAAGGAGGAGTAGAATGGAAGACACTATGAAAGTGTACTGTATGTGATCTTACATTAACTTGTAGTGGGCTTGTGGATGTTAAGATGTTCCCTTCTCATGGTTGACTAGTGCATCAAATGGATCTGGAATATTCATGTTTCAAATGGGTGTTTAAATGAATGTTCAAGGAAAAGATATAGTAATTTGATGAGAAGTGAAAGGGGGAGTTTAGTACCGAAATTTAGGTCTTCTTCCACGCAGATTTGAGAACATTTCTAGAACCCAAATGCTTCTTTATTTTAGCCCAAAGTTAGGTTTATTAAGTTAATAGTAGGTAGGAAAAATAACCACCAGATTCCGAGCTCGTGTGTTATCTCAAAATGAGAGATAAAGTCGAGAAGTCCATGTTCTGCGCAATCCTGCCTTAAATTGATTTGGTGGTCTAAACCTTCATTGATTTGAGTGAGATAAATGGGAAACTTATAGTAGAGAGAGAGGATTATTTATGTAAGAGATGAGATGAATTGGTAGTGTTTTGAGGGTGTAATATGCTCATGTAAAAAGAGGGAAAATATTTGGTAGATTTAGGAAGATACCGAGGGAACAAGATCTTATTTATTCTAAGATATGGATTTGATATGTTAGAGTAGGACAAATGAAAGGATTTTATGGATATTAGTAGATGGATTTTATAGCTTAAGTGATGTTAGATCTTTACATAGGATGCTAGAGATATTATAAAAAGATTTTTATGGATTTTTATAAAAATCATCAACCCACACATATTATTTTTATAGAAATACGTAGTAAACATACATGTCTATATATGTATGTATGTCGTGAAGGTATATATGTATGTATGTACATTTATATATATATGTATATATATATGTATGTATATATATGTATCTATCTATCTATCTATCTATATATATATATATATATATATATGCACATGCATAATACATTTTATTAACATATTTATTGGTTTTACAAATTTACTAGCTAGATGTATATAAAAAATGTAAGACTTTTCATATAGTGTAAGACTAGTGTTAGTGTTTACAAGTTGTATGTATGTATTCATGTGTGCATGGGTGTGTTAGTGAATATACATGTATATGTATATATGCCTATTAGTTTGTTTTATACCATAATAATTTATTTGTTTATATTATAAATTTAATTAGATTTACTAGCTAGGATTTTATAGACTTAGTGATATTTTATGCAATTAATTTATAAGGCGTGTATGCATGTAATGCACGTGTGAGTGTATATGTGTGTGTATATATATTATATACATGTATACGTTTAGGTGTGTGCATGAGTGTTGATATTTTGTTTTATTCTAGATTTATAAAGATTTTATGTGGATTTTTATTTGATTATCAAGATATCTAGATTTTGCATGAAAGGGTTAGTGTGTATTGGTTAGATTATAGGTGATTTGACTAAACTTGACTTGGTTTATAAAAGTTAATAAATTTTAAGTAATGTCTCATATATTTATTTAGGTGAAGTAAGTATATTTGACAATCTTTAATTTATTAGACAAGTTCATGTTTTGTATACATAATTATAGTTAGTGATTTTTGTTTATATTTAAAAATTTGTGATTTCATGGTTTTCATTAAATCAATTCTTTTATTATTTTATATATATTATGGGTATTTCATATTTCTATATTTTTATTCGATTGAGTGATAGAAACTTTATATGTTTACGGGTTCGTTTAGTTATGAATGACATTTATTTGGCATCGTTGATAAATTTTGGGTTTTATTGTTGTTGGGCTTTTATATATTATTTTTATTTAATTGCGCTTAAATCACTTTGGTTTTTGGGCCAAGGCCCATTCAAGTTTTAGTGAATTTTAAGCCGAATAAAGTCTATATCAGTTCATAGATCAAAGCCCATTATAGTGTGTGGGCCGTGTGGGTTTCTAAAAAAAATTTTCCACGCCCAAATTGGGGTTGTCACGATCAACCACCAATTGAGGTGAAACTTGAAGAGGTTTAAGGGCTTCACATGAATGGGTTGGGTCATCTACACTAGAAAACTTTTGAGTGCCAAAACCAACAATCAGCAATCAGTAACAAAAATAGTTAACACCAAGAACCAAGGTCTTGAAATTCTACATACAACAACAAAGAACAACTGAAATTTAACACAACTAGATGACCGGTTAAAATGTTACTTATCCTTCTTGATCGACAACCATCAAAACTGCCCTTTTAGTGTTTGATGAGATGCCTAAAAGTTTGTGGATGAGATTCAAAAAATGATTGACAATAATGATTTGAAGGAAATAAAAGATGTGATCAAGGTTATATTAACCTTTATGATGATACAAATGAAAAGTATTTCTAAGGATGTATGTCATCTTTCAACTAGATTTGTTCAACATGAGGTTTTAAAATCTTAAAGCTAGATTATGAATCAGTTGCATCCATATAAAATCGAGAAAAATTAATCTCGGAATCGTAATCTATGATAGCTTTACTCGGGATGGTTATCAACTTTTCTAAACCTATGAATATCTTCAAGCAGCCTCAAGAAATCTATTTCATCCTCCTCGTTACTCTTAAAATCATCAAGAGTAGTGATCTTGGAATCACCATCCATGATAGCTTTGCTTTGCTCCTACCTTGAGCTAGATTCACCCAGATGGTAGGGTTCTAGCTTTACTTTATTGAACTCACATGGTGGTATGAGGGGGGGGGGTAGGATAGACAATACATGATGTCTTTAGGTCAGTGACTTGTTATTGAAAAGGATTTATAGTGCCCGCATCCAACTCAGACTCCCCTAAACTATTGTTCCTTGTTTATTGGGATCTAGTGAAGTAAGAATAAAGAAATGCCTTAGGTAGTGACTTGAACATCTTTGCCTTCCATGTCAATAGATTCATTTACAAGCTCTTTAGTAAGAATAGATGGTTAACCATGCTTTTTCAATGGCTGATCTTAAGCAGGCATCTCATTATCCTCTACTCTTACATCAAGATCATTCAGGTATGTAGTAGTATGAAGACCTAATGATGTAGGAATCTTGAAGTTCAATGCAGAATCCCATGGTACACTTATCACCTAGACGCATCATCTTCATCACCATTTCTTACGAGTGGTTATTTGTGACTTGAGAGTAGCCGCTTTAGACTTCTAAAAGTTTATCTCTTGATTTTTATCTACTACTTTGGTATTGAGTTAATTGATCTAAGTACGTAGTTCCTTTATTTTAATATAGTTAGTGGAGGTAGAAGGTTGTTCCCTTAGTGGAGTATCAGATTGGGTGTCACGAGATGACATAATAGGTATGGCAAGTTCTTAGATAACCTGTTTATGAGCAATGGATGCTAAAACTTCTATATTATCTAGCAAAGATTATGTACCGACATCTGGTCCTCCAATCTAAGTAATCTTTTGCCTCTCTATTAGAGACTCGGTTGGTAATCTAAACCAGATTCAATATATGGTACATCAAGTGGAATAAAGGATGAGGCAGTAGTAGTAGAACCTGCAGCTTTCCTCTTTTATGAATCAAGTTACTGTCTACATTATATGACTCTATGCTAAAGGAGACATCATGAGCTTCATCATCATTATTTAAATAGACATCACTTTCTACCTAAATACTGGTGTATCATGAAAGGCAATATTAACCTTATGAATGTTCTGTTAAAATGGACCGTCTAGCTTATCCTAAGAAGCAGCTGAAGATTCAACAGGCTCAACTATAGGATCAAGCACATCTACGTGTTGTAACACCCGGATATTTTTAATAGACGAGAATGAAAGAATAGAAGTGAATAAAAGAAGGAAATGCCATTTAGACTAAGAGGAGGGGTTAAAGATGTCCAAAAGGACAAAACTTTGGAAAAGTTGGTGAATAAAGCAACATGGCCGCCCATGCTGCCTGCTACACCTTGTCATTCGGATTTTTTAGAGACAGAGAGAAGAAAGAGCAGAGAACATTCGGGTTCTGAAAGAAGAATAAGAAGAAGGCTGATTTCAGGTTAGAATTTGAAGTTTTTAAATGTTCATGTTGGGTTTTGGTCTCGGTTATATGCTTATATATGTTATGTACGTTTGTGTGTGTGTTTTGGTGGGTTTTTAGGCGTTTGAACTTACTACATTCGGGTTTGTGGACTCGGCGTTATGCTGGTGTGACAACATTATCCAAGTCGAGAGTAGTAGGGCGATTGGCAGGATGAGGTGGAGTGAACTGAAGAAACTGGTAATTGAGGAGTACTTTCCTCATTGAGAGTTGGACAAGGTGGAAAGGGATTTCCTACAGCTGGAGGCAGGAACCATGACACATCAGCAGTACACCACCAAGTTCAACGAGATGGCACGGCTGGTGCTGGATCAGGTGACACCCCTATCATGAAAGATCAAGAGATATATTCAGGGCTTGCCGGCGGATATCCGCAGGCACATGATCGTCGCCCGACCGAGTACGTTTAGGTCGGTGGTTGACTTGGCTGGGAGACTGTATGATGAAAGAGAGGTAGTGGTGGCTGAGGTGAGTAAGAAAGGTGGTGGTGACTGGAACTGGAACGGGAAGCGGTTCGGACGGGGTGGTGCTCCGGTAAACAACAAGAAGGCTAGGATGGATGATCAACAGGTGATTGTCGCAGGCTCGGGAGTGAAGAAATACGGGAAGTGTGGAAAGGAGCACACTGGCGAGTGCAGGCTGGGGCTTAATGTCTGTTTCAAGTGCGGGAAGCCCGGTTACATCTCTAGAGATTGCAAAGCAGCGAGGTGCTTTAACTGTGGCGAAGTAGGCCACATGAGTAGGGAGTGCAAGAAGCCGAGGGCAGAAAGTTACAGAGCGGGGAAGAAGACCGGGACTGAGGAGCAAAGGGCAAGCGCCAGAGCATTCACGATGACCAGAGAGGAGGCTAGGACGGACCCGGATGTTGTGTTAGGTACGTTTCTAGTAAACCAAACTCTTGTTTCGGTGTTATTTGATTCTGGTGCTAGTAGGAGTTTTATTTATGCTACTTTCTGTGCTAAACTGCCTGGTAGTATTAGACGGGTTGATGAACCCTTGGATGTAGAAACTGCTATTGGTAAGTCCACTAGAGTTACTAACATGATAGAGGATTGTGCCATAGAATTAGAGGGTTATAGGTTTGCTGCTAAGTTACAGGTGATGCCCCAAGATGGATTTGATGTAGTACTAGGGATGGATTGGTTAGCAACCTATGAAGCGAACATCGTGTGTCATAAGAAGATGATTAGACTGACAGCGCCTGACGGGAGTTCGGTGACGATATACGGTGATCGAGTTACAACGATTCCGAAAGTGATTTCGATGGCGGTGGCGGGAAAGTGCATGAGGTGTGGATGTAGTGCTTATTTGGCCTACGTGAAGGACGTGGACACATCAACACCGTATCAGTTGTGTGTGACTTGCCCGATGTGTTTCCAGAGGACTTATCAGGTATGCCACCGGATCGTGAAATCGAGTTTCAAATTGACTTGGTACCCGGTGCTCAGCCTATAGCCAAGGCCCCGTATTGGTTGGCCCCGACAGAGATGAAGGAATTGATGGAGCAACTGCAAGAGTTGCTTGATAAGGGTTTCATTATACCGAGTGTCTCTCCTTGGGGGTGCTCCGGTCTTGTTCGTGAAGAAGAAGGATGGTAGTATGAGGATGTGCATCGACTACCGCGAATTGAACAAGTTGATGGTGAAGAATCGGTATCCATTACCGAGTATCGATGACTTGTTTGATCAGCTCCAAGGTGCCAATTGGTTCTCGAGGATAGATCTTCGATCTGGCTACCATCAGTTGAAGGTGAAGGAGCAAGATATTCCTAAAACAGCTTTTCGCACGTGTTATGGACACTATAAGTTTCTCGTTATGTCTTTCGGTTTACCTAATGCGCCGACTGCTTTTATGGACTTGATAAATCGAGTGTGTCGGCCGATGTTAGATAAATCAATGATTGTGTTTATCGATGATATCCTAATTTATTCAAGGAGTGAAGAAGAGCATGCCGGTCACATGCGGGAGGTGTTGGAGACATTGAGAAAGGAGAAGTTGTATGCTAAGTTCTCCAAGTGCGCGTTCTGGTTGCGCGAAGTTCAGTTCTTGGTCACGTGGTAAATGCTGAGGGAATCATGGTGGACCCGGCAAAGGTCGAGGCTGTGATGTAATGGAAGTCTCCAAAGACGCCATCCAAGATTCGTAGCTTCTTGGGATTAGCGGGCTACTACAGGAGATTTATTCAAGACTTTTCCAAGATAGCCTCACCTTTGACTAAACTAACTCGCAAGGATGTGAAGTTCGTGTGGGGTCGAGAATAGGAGGATGCTTTCGAGGAGTTAAAGGTGAGATTAACACAAGCTCCTGTCTTGACATTACCCGAAGGTAGTGAAGACTTAGTGGTATATTCGGATGCATCTTATTCTGGGCTAGGTTGCGTATTGATACAACGTGGAAGGGTGATAGCCTACGCATCCCGACAACTGAAAACCCACGAAGTCAACTACCCTACGCACGACCTAGAACTAGCAGCTGTGGTTTTTGCCTTAAAGATTTCCCGGCACTACTTATACGGGACGAAGTGCACAATCTTCACCGACCACAAGAGCTTGAAGTACTTATTCAAGCAGAAAGATTTGAATATGAGGCAGAGGCGATGGTTGGAACTCCTAAAGGATTATGATTGTGAGATCCCTTACCATCCGGGCAAGGCCAACGTGGTGGCAGATTTCCCTAGCCGAAAGGAGAGACCCGAGCCTATTCTGTTGAAAGCTTATCAGTTGATTATGACCTCTGATGTGATGACACAGGTCAAGGAATTTCAAGATGATACTTTGAAAAAAAATCATCTTAACTCTGAAAGGATGAAAGGTCTAGTCACAGAATTGGGTGAGAACACTCTTGGTGTTAAAACATGATTCGGACGAATGTGGATTCCTCGTTACGGGGATTTACGTGGAAAGATCATGGACGAGGCTCATAAGACTCGATACTCTGTTCATCCCGGTGCTACCAAGATGTACCACGACATGAAGAAAGATTACTGGTGGCCGGGTATGAAACATGATGTAGCAGAGTATGTGAGTAAATGCCTTACTTGTTTGTAAGTGAAGGCGGAACACCAGAAGCCGTATGGGAAAATCCAACCGTTGGATATACCCGAGTGGAAGTGGGAACATATCACCATGGACTTTATTACGAAGTTACCACGTACCCCGAAAGGGTATGATGCTATATGGGTGATAGTTGATCGTTTGACAAAGAGTGCTCACTTCCTACCAATCCAAGAGACGTATTCCTCTGAGAGACTCGCGGATCTATTTATCAAAGAGATTGTAGCTCGTCATGATGTACCAGTGTCAATTGTATCTGATCGTGACACTCGGTTTACCTCTAAGTTTTGGAAGAAATTCCTGCGATGGGGACGAGGCTACACATCAGCACGACTTATTATCCTCAGACGGACGGTCAGTCTGAGAGGACGATCCAAACACTTAAGGACATGCTTCAAGCGTGCATGATCGATTTTGGAGGAAGTTGGGATGACCATTTGCCGTTAGGAGAATTCTCGTACAACAACAGTTATCATGCCATCATGGGCATGCCACCATACAAGATGCTATATGGTAAGAGATGTAGGACACCCGTTTGTTGGGATGACATTGGTCAGAAAGAATTAGGAAGTATTGAGGCGATTGAAGCTACGATAGAAAAGCTCAAAAAGATCAAAGCCTTCATGAAGGCAGCCAAAGATAGGCAAAAGTCGTATGCCGATAAACGACGTAGACCGATTGAGTTCCAGGTGGGTGACAGGGTTATGTTAAAAGTCTCACCTTGAAAAGATATCATTCAGTTTAGAAAGCGGGGTAAGTTGAGCCCGAGGTATATAGGACCTTTCCAAATCATTGCTCGAGTAGGAGAGGTGGCCTACAGGTTGGAACTACCAGATGAGTTAAGTGGAATTCACCCAACATTCCATGTATCTCATCTGCGGAAGTGTCTAGCAGACAAGGATATGATTGTACCACTGGAAGATATCGAAGTGGATGAACGACTCAGTTATGTGGAGCAACCAGTGGCGATCATTGATCGTAAAGAGAAAAGGTTAAGGAATAAGGTGGTTCCTCTTGTGCGTGTACAGTGGAAGCACAGGAAGGGATCCGAGTCTACGTGGGAGACTAAAGGAGAGATGGGGTAGCATTACCCTCATCTGTTTGAGAAATAACAGGTTTCAGGGACGAAACCTATATAAGGGGGTGCACTCTTAACACCCGGATATTTTTAATAGATGAGAACGAAAGAATAAAAGTGAATAAAAGAAGGAAATGCCGTTTAGACCAAGAGGAGGGGTTAAAGATGTCCAAAAGGACAAAACTTTAGAAAAGTTGGTGAATAAAGCAACATGGCCGCCCATGCTGCCTGCTACACCTTGTCATTCGGATTTTTTAGAGAGAGAGAGAAGAAAGAGCAGAGAACATTCGGGTTCTGAAAGAAGAAGAAGAAGAAGGCTGATTTCAGGTTAGAATTTGAAGTTTTTAAGTGATCATGTTGGGTTTTGGTCTCGGTTATATGCTTATATGTGTTATGTATGTTTGTGTGTGTGTTTTGGTGGGTTTTAGGCGTTTGAACTTACTACATTCGGGTTTGAGGGAGTCATACATGAAAGCAACTAAGGTGAGTTCTAGAACCCCCTTTGTAACATGTTTTGAACAACTTTGGGGCTGAAAAATGCATGTGAACATGTTTTTATAAAAAAATGAGTTTCTACCCGTATGTGTATGCGAATGTGTATGTGAGTGGGTGTATGTTTTGGGTGTAAATGATGTTATGGTTATGATTAAGAATGTGTTTTGTTGCTTAGAATGTAAAGACTGAGCTTAAAACATGTTAGATTTGGATTTGGGGCTGAAAATGTGTTGATTAGTAAAAGTTAGTTGCTCAAACGTCTAAACAGGAACCCATGCGTCTAACGGTTTAATTTTCTAAATGCTCCCAACTGCCCAAAAGCCCAACCGTCTGAATAGTGCCTAACCAACTAAATAGGCCCATGCGTCTAAAGTGACAAGTGACCAAGTGTTAGGCCCAACCGACTGAATAGTGCCCATGCGTCTAAACAGACCCATGCGTCTAAGTGAAAATGACTAAGTGTAGGCCCAAACGCCTGAATAGTGCCCATGCGCCTAAATAGACCCATGCGTCTAAGTGAAAAGTGACTAAGTGTAAGTTCAGACGTCTGCATAGTAGCAAAAAGTCTGAATAGGGCAGAAACGCCCAAATAGTGCCCATGCGTCTAGACACTTAGAATATTTTCTAGAAATTTCAGGAAAAAGCAGAAAGCCTAGGGTTTGACTAAGTTTGACTTATGGGCAATGATAACCCAATTTAAGCATAATTATGGGATGTTTTAGGGTTATGAAGTGTATGAATGGTATATGGTATGTATATTGTGTTATCTTTCGATGGTATGAATACGTATTTATTTTTTGTTATGAAATACGTTAAATATTGAAGATCAAGAATAGGTTGGACTCACCTTAGATTAGTATTTGTTTATCTTACTTTGTAATAGGATTTATGTTAGTTTCCTTTTGTAAGTTGTTTTAGTTTAATTTGTTCATATAGCAGTCCAGCGAAACTGTGAGCGAAACTATAGTTTCGCTCACAGTAAGCTGCAAGTTCTCCCGGCAAAACTAACAGTTTCTGCCAGTTTCGCTCACAGTAAGCTGCAAGTTCTCCCGGCGAAACTAACAGTTTCTGCCGGGCGAAACTATAGTTTCGCCACCAGTGAAACTATCTGCGAAACTGAGACTGCTATATATAGATTTCATTTTGTTCATTGTTAGGTATCCTTGAAAAAACCCTAATCGAATATTTGTGTTGCAAGAGGCTATTGTAAGCTGGAGTTTTATTGAATATATTGAGCTTATTTCATTTCTTTGTGTATTGGTGCTTATTGGTTCATCTTTGAATACTTTTTGGTCTTCTTGAGTTCATCAAATCTTCGTGTGAGTTGTTTGTGATTGGTATTGAACGAGTCAAACAGTTTTCTGCACTGAAAAACTGATCAATGGACCAACAATATGGTATCAGAGCCAAGTGCTCTTGATTGTTTGAGGTTTTTGGTCATTTTTGTTCAATACCAAGTTTTATTCATTTTTATATCAAAACCGAGTGTTTTTATCATGGAAACTGATTGAATCTTGCTTGTTTCTGTTTGAGGAAGTCTCGTGAATCATTCCATTTCAAATTCATTGAGATTTGGGTGATTTCAGATCGTTTTTAGGTTTAAAGGATTTTCTTCTTGTAAAACTAAGCAATTCACTGCTTCTGGCTAGCGAAAGTGCTGATGAAATTGTCAGCGAAAGTAGTCCTCTTCTTGTAAAACTAAGCAATTTATTTTCGCCCTCCAGCGACTAAGCAATTTCGCCCGAGCGAAACTGCAACTCAGCGAAACTATTCCAGCGAATTTACAGAAAGTCAGCGAAACTATTCCACTTGAAAAATGATGACTTCAACAAATATCACCATGACTGATTTGGAGAGTATTCAACCTAACAGGCCACCGAGGCTTGTAAATGGTGAGAATTTTGAGGACTGGAAAAGATGTTTGAGGGCTTTCTTCTTCTACAAGATCACAGTCAGTGGGATTCAATTGTAAATGGACCTCACAAACCGACAACTACTGCTGGTGCTATCACCTCTCCAAATAATGACCCAAGTACTTATACTGAGACTGACATTAAGTTACTTGACCAGGACAAGAAAGCTCTTGGAGCACTGACTCTTTGTCTGCATCAGGACATTTACAACAGATTCGCCGAACACACAACTGCTAAGGATCTGTATGATGCATTGTGTGAGTTTTATGATGGTAATGAAGATTTGAAGAAGGGCAAGAAAGCTCAAGCTGTGAAGGAGTTTAATTCATTTGTAGGATACAGGCATGAGAACCTTACTGATATAACAAACCATTTCTTATCAGTTTCAAGCACTCTTAAGAAGTACGATGAGCAGTTGGGAAACCATGAGCAAGTTACTAAGCTACTTGATTCACTTCCTCCAGAGTGGAGTGTCCAAATCAAGTTGCTCAAGCAAGAGAGGAACTTTGCTGATTACAAGCTCATGGATGTAATCAACAAACTTAAGTCATTTGATCTTGATCACAAAAGAAGAGAATATAACCAGGGAATGATGCCGGGGATAATTCAACCTCAGAATACTGCGTTGATTTCATCCGCTGCAAACTCTCAGTATTATGGTGCAGCCAGTGGAGGTTATGGAGGATCAGCTGGTCATGTCAGTTCAGATAAGTCGGTTGGTGGTACATCACACGTGGGTTCGAGCTCAAAGGCATTAGCCAATACTCAGATTTCATCTAATACTATTTCGTTGTTCGGGTTGTTTGTTCAAAGCTATGAAGCTCTGGTTGCAGGTGAATTGAAAGGTAAAGGTATGACTGTTGAAGACATGTATCAGGTGGATCCTGATGATCTTGAGGAGATAGACATTCAGTGGCAAATGAAAATGCTCACTCTTCATGCTAGAAGGTTTATGGAGAGAACCGGCAGAAGAAATTTTAGGAATCAAGGTCAGAACAACAAGCTTGGGTATGATAAATCTAAGCTGAGATGTTTCAACTGCAAACAGCTAGGTCACTTCAAGAGAGAATGTCCTTCACTAGTTGTTTCAGAACCAGTCAATTCTGGTAACTCTAAGGTCATTCCAATCGTAGAAAAGGTTGAAGAGGTCAAGCCAAAGAAAGAAACTGCTCTACTCACAAACTTTGACTGGAGTGCTGAAATTGAAGAATCAAAGGAAGAAATTAACCAGGCCTTAATTGCAGAGGTAGTGGAGGTGCCTGATACTGATAGTGACTACATTGATTGTTTTGATCCTTTTAGAGAATTCAGAGATAAAGCTTGTGATGATATTATTACTGGTGATTGAAGTGGAGAGGCTTGTGTTGATATAATTCAAAAGATTGATGACGATGCTGCTGATAACAAAGCCGGTGAAGACAAAAAGGTAAAGGAAAGTGAAGCTGAAGTTCAAGAGGGAGTTAATTTGGTTCAGGAGGATGTCGTTCATGAAGGTCTGGTTTGCAAACTATGGATGTCAATGATAAAGTTGAGGAGGTGCTAAGAAAAGTTGATGAGGAGTAGGTTGATGCTGTGGAAATTGGGAGAGCTGCTGATGATTCAAAGACTGCAGATGCTAAAGTTAATCAATCATGGAAATCAGAACCAAACATGAATGAAATGATTCAAGCAGCCAAGCAAGCAGCTGTGGAGGAATACAAAAGAACCATTCCTGCATGCCAATGTGATCGTGCTCTCGCGACTGAAAAACTGGTAATGGGTCTTCCTTATGATATTGTAGAAGATATGTGTTCCTCTGCTTGTAAAATACGTTTAATTGGCATATACAAAGCTAATAGATTATTAATGAATAATGAAAATGAATTAAAAAGGCTAAACAAGGAACTTAAGGTGAATGAATCAAAATATTTTGTTAAATTAAGAGAAGCTTTAAAAGAAAATGAACATTTGAAAAGATCTCTTTTGGAAAAGAACTGTGAAGTCAATTACTTGACTGAACAAGTTACACTTGCTGAATTTGAAACAAGAAAGCTTAAAAATAAGTTGGAAAAATGGACTCTTTCGGGTATGAAACAGGAGGAATTATGCAAAAGACAAAGGGGGCTAAAATCAAGACCGGGTTGGGTCATGAGGATAATGTATGTGTCTATCCTCCACCTAGTACTTTCTGTTATTCTCCTACACCCACTCCTCATCCTTCCAATGAGTTGATACAAGAGATTATACAGAATGATACTAACAGTCTCTTTGCAGGTTTAGTTGGAGTAAACCATAAGGAGGTGCGAGAGGAATATGATTATGGTGGCAGTAGTGGTCTTGGCAGCTCTAGTAACTCTAGTTTAAATTCCAAGAAGTCTTTTGTAGACAATAGTTTAAGTAGATTTGTCATGTCAAGTATTGTTTTAAATTCAGACAATAGTTCATGTAATAGTAATTCAGTATGTTCTGTTTCTAACTTTGATGATTCAAGTGATGATGTTGCTAATGATGCTTGTGTGGATGATAAACCTCAACTTTCAGGTCATGTCTCTGAAAGTCAAACAAAAACAAACTGATTTAACAAATTCTTCTCTCATCCAATTCCATCTTTTACACCGATAAGGATTTCAAAACTAAAAGATAAAGAAATGTCTTCTTCCACTGAGAATAATAAGGATAATATTGAACAAAAATCAGTTAAAGTGGAAGTCATCATAGGGAAGTCAAAAGAGCCATATGACTCGTACAGTGATTCAGATTCGAAATTGTCTGAATGTGATGAAGAAATATCTATTAATAGAATTTCTTCATCAAATTGTTCCAAACCAAGGTTGAGATCTCATTGTTTTAGATATGGAAAGGATGATCACTTAATAAAGCAATGTCCTGAATCAGGTGGTAGTAGTATGCATATTAAACTTTTTAGAACTAGATTGACAGATTTTGTGAATGGTTTCTTTTGCAGAAGATCTGTTACTCCAAGACCTAAGTACACTAAGACTTGGTTCCCAATTTCCAAAGTCTAACCATTTTTTTAAAATGTCAGGAATCATCCAGAGCCGCTGTAAGTAGTGTTTGGCATGTAGATAGTGGATGTTCTAGACATATGACTGGATTGAAGGATCTGTTATCAAATGTAACGCCCCGAAATTTCCCGAAACGAGCCATTTAATAATAATGGGCTTTTAAGGTTAATTTAAGAAATAAAGGGGTAAATTTGTGGGCTATGGATCAAATTAGCCTTAATGGGCTAGACTTGGTGGGTTTAAGGGCCCTAATCAGCCCTGAAGCATGCATAATCAGTCCCATTCCATCACCTTACAACCCTAGCCACCAAATTCGTAGAGAGAGAAAGTAGAGAGAGAAAGTAAAGAAATTCAAGATTTGGAGCTTGAAGGTTGGAAGGATTGAAGTTCTGGTGGATTGGAGCATCAAAACACAAGGAAAGAGCAACAAAACAAGGTAAGAATCGACCTCTAAGGCCCTCTGTAGATCAAACCCGGATTCTAGGGGTTTGGGGTTGTGAAAAGTTTAAAGAAACACATAAAGGTCGAATTTTTACGTATGAAAACGTGTAAAAAGCTTAGATTTGGTTTCATGGAAGGTAAACTAAGGATTTGGACGTAAAAAGTTAAGATTTTGGGTTAAAAACGGGCTGGATCTGAGTTTCTGTTCATCCAGCGAAACTGGGCCGCGATCCAGCGAATTTAAGCATTTAACCAGCGAAACTGCACATTGGTTCAGCGAGACTAGGAGAAATTCCAGCGAAACTACAGTTTCGCTCGGGCGAAAATACAGTTTCGCCGGTAATCTCGCTAAGACCCAGACTGACCTATAGACTTTGCGAAACTAGGAAATTCCAACGAGAGTTGGGCGCTCAAGGTAGCGAATCTGTCTAGCGAAACTAGCAGAAGTGCTGCCCAACGAAACTGGCAGCGAAACTGCAGTTTCGCTGTAGCGAAACTATGGGCGAAACTATGAAGAAAATGACGTTTTTGCATATTACCTTTCGTGCAGCTAGAGTATTCAGGCTATAGCTTAGGTGACTTAGAATCTAAGCTATTGGACAAGTTCAGGTGAGTTCTAGACCCCTCCTTTACCCGTTTTCAATGTTTTGGGGTGATATGCATACTAAATTACATACTTTTATGATGACGGTTTTTAAGTCCTTTTATCAAGAAAATAAAATTTCCTAAAGTAAAATATGCCATTTAAATAGTTCAAAATAATTTTCGGGCGCGCTGACCTGGCAGCCCGGCCCCAGACAGGGGCGTTGCCCCTTGGACCCCACTAGGGGCTGCCGCCCCTGAACCCCTGCTGTCCCGCGGAGGGTCAGTTATCTAGTTTATCTCTCATGATTGATGAAATATGAATGCTTAGACTAAGAGTTTGCTTTTTATTATGTGTTAAGTGTATGTGAAAACTAAAGATATAAGTGAAACTTAAAGAATTGTTATTGGGCCCATAACGTGTACCTTGATAAAGTGATAAAGTAAAGCCTTGCAAGCAAATTGATAAAGGAGGGTTGTATTCGTTGTGCCCTCACCAGTGATAAAGTGATAAAGTATGCTCGAACAGGCAGGTCAGTAAGTCCTGAATTGGCATGACAATAATGGCCTGATCGGGTACGACAGTAAGTCCTTAATTGGCATGTCGGTAAAGTCCTAGGCGAGCCTAGGCACCGATAGTGACAGAGAATTGACGGATAAAGAAGAGTAATAAATAACAATAAATGATAAAGTATTGATAAAGTGATTGTCTGCGTGTATTTATATTTTGATAGACAAGGATTATTTTCAACTGATAAAGCTAATATCTCTTACAAAAGTTATTTAGCAAAGTAAACCTAGAATTCACTCAGCGAAGCTGACTTTTGTATGCATATCTGTTGACAGGTAAGAGTTAGAGCCATAGAATAGAGGCATGGGACTGAAGCTTATTGGCACTAGAAGACTGGCATCCCTGAAGAAGAAAAGCTAAACAAAGGACTCTTAAATAGTTTTGAGGATTAAAGACAATGTTTATATTTTATTTGTAATGAATTGAAATTACAGTATTTTCCGCTGCAATATATATATATATATATATACACATATATGAGTAAATGATTTCTTTAAATCAATGTTATGTTGTGAATGACCAACTGTGAGGTCCCCCTGAGAAAGGTGGGCCTTACAAGTTGGTATCAGAGCCAATGTTTAAGGGATTTGGGAAAACCATTTTATAAAACTAAACTTAAACAGATAATGGGACCAAGTGTCAAGGATGCCAGTCCAAGAAGCTCCATGCCAAGAGGTAACAAGTATGTTGTAGGTATTATTCCGAGGGGTAGTGCCTTCTTATTTAAGTAAGAGTCAAGGTAGAGTATGATAATATTATCTGTGATGCCTATCTGAATTTATGTGACTTATACGTGCATAGACTAGGTATAGTAGGTTCTTGTGTTGGTGTGGTTCAGGATAGGAAAGTTTATGGCACGGGAAGTTCTGTAGAAGTTAATCACAACTGGCCACTGTTATTAAAAATTTACAAAACTTGTCTTGAACTGAACTTGCCTTGAAAGACCATATTAACATTCTGAATCTTATAGGAAGTAGAACGAATGGCACCTAAGAAAGAAGTTCCAACCATGGTCACCCGGAGAAGCACTAGGGGAAGGCCCCCGACTAAGGCAAAGGAAACTGCAAGTGCAACTGTGAAGCCAACAAAAAGGTCCACCAGAAAGCCGGTTGAGGAACCGATTAAGGAGGAGGAGGTTGAGTTAGAAACGGGAGCCGAGGGGTCTACCCCTGATCAGGCCAAACTGAAAGAGACAGTAAAGGAAGCTACTGCCCAAGAGGTGCATCAGGTCCTGTCTGGAGTGATGCCCGCGCTGCTTGCGGAATTTGTGGAGCAGGTTAAGGGCGACAGTAAGAAGAGTACGGCTTCAGAAAAAGTTGATAAGAAAGGGGCAGTCAAGACTGAGGAGTTGAGCGACGAGGGAGATCGTCTGGGTAACCATGATGGCCCTGAAGTGGAAGAGAGGGTGAAGGGGTGCAGCTACGGGGATTTTCAGAGGTGTAAGCCCCCAACGTTTGATGGTACTGGTAATGCTGCCACTTCTCAGTGTTGGATTAGGGAAATGGAGGCCGTACTGAAGATCAGTGAGTGCCGTGAAAACCAAAAGGTGAAGTTTGCTTCCCATTCCCTTTTGGATCCAACACTGTGTTGGTGGGATAACATTGCTGAGTCTTACGGGGAGGAGGCTATTGAGAGGATGAAATGGCTGGAGATGAAGAGGTTGGTGATAGAGGAGTACTGCCCGGAAAGAGAGCTTGACAAGATCGAGCAAGAGTTTGTGAGTTTAGAGGCTGGAAATATGACTCACCAGGAGTACACTACAAAATTCAATGAAATGGCACGTCCGGTGCCTGATTTGGTAACTCCTGAAGCTAAAAGGATCAAGAGGTACATACAAGGGTTGCCTCTAGACATTCGTAGGGACATGGTCACTGCTCGACCTAGTACTTTTAGGTCAGTAGTGGACCTCAGTGGGAGGTTGTACGATCATCGCAGGCCGGTGGTAGTGGGTGAGACGAGGAAAGTTTGGAACAATAATGGGAAGAGGTATGGAAGTGGTAACTACCAACCGGGAAACAAGAAAACGAGAGTTGATGCAAAACAAGCGATCGTGAAGGGGGTAGAAGAAGTTAAGGAATGTGGGAAGTGCGGGAGGAGGCATCCCGGAGAATGCCGAATGGGTAGCCCTGGGTGCTACCGGTGTGGAAAAACTGGTCACCTGACGAGAGAGTGTCCGAAGGTGGACAAGTGCTTCAACTGCCATGAGTCGGGGCACCGCAGCAGTGATTGCAAGAAAGCCAAGCCAGGAGGCTCGGAAACGAGCGAGGATAATGACAAGGGGGATGATGGAAAGTCCAAGGTCAGGGCAAGGGCTTTCACCATGAACAAGAAAGAAGCAAGGAAGGACCCGAATGTAGTGTCAGGTACGTTCCTTGTCAATGATGTCTGTGCCTCCATATTGTTTGATAGTGGTGCCAGTAAGAGTTTTGTGTCTGTATCCTTCTGTGCTACACTAGATGCCCAAACTAAGGAGATAGATGATGCCTTCAAAGTAGAAATAGCTGATGGTAAGTCCATTAGAATAGTCGGAGTGATAGAGGATTGCCATATTAAACTAGGAGGTCATTATTTTCCCGCACAATTGTTTGCCATGCCTTTAGGAGGTTTTGATGTCGTACTAGGGATGGATTGGTTAGCTACCCACGATGCTAACATAGTATGTCAACAAAAGATGATCCGATTAACGGCTCCAGATGGTAGTCCGGTTACGATCTACGGTGATAACGATTGTAAGGTTCCAAGGATCATTTCCATGATCAAGGCGGAGAAATGTATGAGGCGAGGGTGCGGAGCTTATCTAGCGTATGTCAAGGATGTTAAACATAAGGCGAAAGAGATGTCCGATGTACCAGTGGTGCGGGACTTTCCTGACGTATTCCCGGAGGATCTGCCTGGAGTACCACCAGATAGAGAGATAGAGTTTCAGATTGACTTACTGTCAGGAGCCCAACCCATTGCCAAAGTACCCTACCGCCTAGCTCCGTCCGAGATGAAGGAGCTCATGTCACAACTACAGGAACTCCTTGACAAGGGATTCATTAGGCCCAGCATTTCCCCATGGGGTGCCCCCGTGCTATTTATGAAAAAGAAGGATGGCAGCATGAGGATGTGTATAGATTACAGGGAGTTGAATAAGCTGACCGTGAAGAATCGATACCCGCTTCCCCGAATAGATGATCTGTTTGATCAATCGCAAGGGGCAAGCTGGTTCTCCCGAATAGATCTCCGATCCGGATATCATCAACTGAAGGTAAGGGAGCAAGATATCCCAAAGACGGCCTTCCGAACGCGCTATGGCCACTATGAGTTTCTGGTTATGTCTTTCGGGCTAACCAATGCTCCTGCGGCATTCATAGACTTAATGAATCGCGTGTGTCGGCCGATGTTGGACCGATCAGTGATAGTATTCATAGACGATATTTTGATATACTCAAAGAATGAAGGAGACCACGCTTGTCATATTAAGGAGGTGTTAGAGACTTTACGAAAGGAGAAACTGTATGCGAAGTTCTCTAAATGTGCCTTCTGGCTACGGGAGGTGCAGTTTTTAGGGCACATTATAAATTCCGAAGGAGTCATGGTTGATCCAGCAAAGGTCGAGGCATTTACGCAATGGAATTCCCCAAAGACGCCATCCGAAATTCGTAGTTTCTTGGGATTAGCTGGCTACTATAGGAGGTTCATCAAGGATTTATCAAAGATAGCTTCCCCATTAACAAGGTTAACGAGGAAGAACGTGGTATTCGACTGGGGGAAAGAACAGGAAGATGCGTTTCTGGAATTGAAGGATAGACTGACCAAAGCTCCTATAATAACCCTACCAGAGGGAGATGAAGACCTAACGGTATACTCCGATGCTTCTTACTGCGGGCTAGGCTGTGTGTTGATGCAAAGAGGAAAGGTTATAGCTTACGCATCCAGACAGCTAAAGGACACGGAGGTTAATTACCCGGTGCACGATTTTGAACTTGCCGCAGTAGTGTTCGCATTGAAGATCTGGAGACGCTATTTGTATGGAACTAAGTGCGCCATATTTACCGACCACAAAAGTCTGAAATATTTCTTTGAACAGAAGGACCTAAATATGAGACAGAGGAGGTGGTTGGAGTTGATAAAGGATTATGACTGTGAAGGATATGAACCGATCCGGGTAAAGGCGTGCCAACTATTAGTGACCCCAGATGTTATGAGGATGATAAGCAAAGCTCAAATGGACGTTTTAAAAGAGCAGCAAATCAATAAGGAAAGGATGCTGGGAAAAGTGGATGAATTGATAGAGAACACCTTGGGTGTTAAGACCTTCCATGGCAGGATATGGGTTCCGAAGCATGGTGACTTGCGGGAAAAGATTATGGATGAAGCGCACAAGACCCGCTACTCAATACATCCAGGCGTAAATAAGATGTTCCACGACTTGAAGAAAGATTATTGGTGGCCTGGGATGAAGATAGATGTGGTTACGTATGTAAATAAATGTCTCACGTGCCTACAGGTGAAGGCTGAGCACCAAAGACCTTATGGTTATGTTCAGCCATTAGAAGTGCCAGAGTGGAAGTGGGAACATGTTACCATGGACTTTATCACCAAACTACCCCGCACGACGAAAGGCCGTGACGCGATATGGGTGGTTGTGGATAGACTGACTAAAAGTACGCATTTCCTGCCAATCAAGGAAGCAATTAGTTCAGAAAAGCTTGCTGAACTATTTATCCGAGAAATTGTGGCGCGGCATGGTATGCCCGTATCGATTGCTTCAGATAGGGATACACGGTTCACCTCAAAGTTTTGGAAAAAGTTCAATGAAGAGATGGGTGCGAGGTTGCATGTTAGTACCGCATACCACCCGCAGACCGATGGGCAAACGGAGAGAACGATCCAGACACTGGAGGATATGCTTCGGGCATGCGTTATCGAATTTGGCGGTAACTGGGATGATCATTTGCCACGAGCAGAGTTCTCCTATAACAACGGCTACCACGCCAGTATTAAGATGCCCCCGTATGAGTACGGTCGACGGTGCAAAACTCCTATTTGTTGGGGTGATGTCGGACAGAAGGAGCTAGGAAGCTTAGAAGTCGTGGAAGCCACAATGGAAAAGTTGGAGAAAATCAAGGCGTATATGAAGGCTGCTGTTGGATCATGATAAGGCTGGTGCAACCAAAACTACTTCACATAGTCATTTTTAGTACTACATTCAAAGGCTTTCGAAGCTGAGCAAGAGATCTTCCGAAAGTCTGAAGAACAACAGCTGAAGATATCTACTGAAGGCAAAAGCTGAAGTCAACTGCTGAAGACAACAGCTGAAGCCAACAGCTGAAGATATCTACTGAAGGCAAAAGCTGAAGTCAACTGCTGAAGACAACAGCTGAAGCCAACAGCTGAAGACTATCTTCCGAAGACAAAGTCTGATGAAAGAGCTGAAGACAAAGTCTGAAAGCTTTCGAAGACAAAGTCTGATGAAAGAGCTGAAGACAAAGTCTGAGCTTCCGAAGACAAAGTCTGATGAAAGAGCTGAAGACAAAGTCTGAGCTTCCGAAGATAAAGTCTGATGAAAGAGCTGAAGACAAAGTCTGCTTCCGAAGACAAAGAAGACTACAAGCCTCGGAAGAAGCAGTCTTCCGAAGTATAAGTGGCTTCGGAAGAAGTTATTCTTCCGAAGCATTTTATCCTTCGGAAGACATTGCTATGACCAGTAGATAAAAGTATGGTCTCTGACAGTCCGCTGCAGACCTCTGATACAACATGGCATCTTCCTAAAGAGCCATGTTGTTGACCATACTTTATTCTACTGTTCACCTTTTTATGATAGTACATGTTACCAACTTTAGTTGGTGACAAAAGGTAAGTCAGGGACATGTCCTGACTACCAACTCTCAGGCAAAATGTCTGAAAGACCTCACCTAGAGTCTTGTAGTATAGATGTAAGGTTAGAGGTGTCCAGCTGGTATCAAAGTATATCCGGCTGTAGGTAATATTATATATATCTTCT
Source organism: Flaveria linearis (assembly GCA_024085815.1). NCBI lineage: Eukaryota > Viridiplantae > Streptophyta > Magnoliopsida > Asterales > Asteraceae > Flaveria > Flaveria linearis. The sequence continues at coordinate 60,516,763 of CM044007.1, read as the reverse complement.
CCTTGTAACTCATTAGATAAGCGATTTGAGTCCAAGAGTCTTGTAATCCTTTGAGTTGAGAGGCAATATATAAAAGTACCTTGAAAATTTACTTGATGTGTTTATTTTCTTACTGCTTGCTACTTGGTATATTGTGATCAACTCTTCATAGACTACTTGCTGAGTGTTATTCGCAGTGAGTTGAGAGAAAAACCACCCATAATCGATCCTGCAATTGGTATCAGAGCTCCAGGCTCTTGATTGTGAGATCTTACCATCCAAATCAACCTGTTTTTCACTCCTCATTACAAACCACTCACTCAAATGGCTGCTCTCTCCAAGGCTGATATGGAAACCGGTACCATGACCAAGTCCCCACTGATCACCCCTGAAGACTTTGACACATGGTTTATCAGAATGGAAGGCTTCATCAAGTGTCAAGATTCAAGGATGTGGGACTCCATTGTCAATGGTCCTTTCATACCAAGCACCACTTCTGCCACTGGTAATCGCATCATTCCAAAAGATGTTGATGATTACTCAGAAGAAGACAGGAAGAGAATAGAGCTGGATCAAAGGGCTATGACTTCTCTCCAAACTGCTCTCCCCAACTCCATCTACAGACGCTTCAAGAAGTGCAAAACTGCTAAAGATTTATGGGAAGCACTGAAGCTGATGTATGAAGGATCCAAGGAAACCCAAGAGAACAAGAAGGATCTCTTGAAGCAGCAGTTTGAGAACTTTAATTTCAAGGCTGGTGAGAGCTTGACTCAACAATACTTCAGGTATGTTGAGCTAGTAGATACTCTGGAGGATATTGGAGTAGCTCTTGAGAATAGAGACATAGTTAGGAAGTTCATGTCTTCCCTTCCTAAACTATGGATACATTACTGTGTTGTAATCAAGAGAACTTCGGACCTTAAGACTCTTACTCTGACAGAGTTGTATGGTATCCTAAGTGCATTCCAGATGGAGATGAACATGCAGAACTCCTCTGGTCACTCCAATAACCAACTGAGTTTAGCCCTTCATGTGGGTGAAAGGGAAATCATAGAACCAAAACATTAGTTGCTATGTTACCCTGACAACTCACATAGTGGACTTTGCATTACTCTACCTGAGACTCCAAAGTCTCAAAAGGTTCAACACAACTCCTCTCAGGATAGTTGTGCCTTTCTCTCTGGAAGTGGACACTCTGGTGATTTTCAATACTGCTTTGATGATCTTGAGTGCTTCAGTCCAGATGATGTGGAGTATATGGATATTGTCCAGCAGATGGCTCTTTTAACTTACAGAGCAAAGAAGTTCTTCAAGAGAACTGGAAGGCAATTCCCTCAAAACCCAGTCAATAGCAGGTTTGGGTTTGACAAAAGCAAAGCAAAGTGTTACAACTGCAACCAACTTGGTCACTTTGCTAGGGAATGCAAGGCTCCCAAGAACAACCTGGGAACCCCACAGGCCTCCACACATCCCACTGCTTCAAAGCATGAAGAGAAGTCAACTGAAACAGCTGCTGTGGCTCAAGAAGTTGACTGGAGCTTCATGGTACAGGATGTGACTCCTGCTCAAGCACTCACGGCCGGAACAGATGATGATCAGGTATATGAACATCTTTGTACTGCTGCCTGTATTGCTAAAGTTAAACTTTATAAGGATTACATTTCAGAAATTAGATCTGAGGTTGAGTCTTTAAATATGCTAAAATCTGATTTTAAGAGAGCTGAATCTGACTATCAAAAGAAAATTGAGGAGTTAGAGAAAACTGTGTCTCTTTTAAAACATGAAAAGACTAATTATAAGACTCAAATTAAAGATCTGATATCCAAACTATCTGAGGTTCAAGCCCAGTTGGTCACAGCTGAGGCTCAGGCCAGGAAGCAAGCTATTACTGAACAAAGCTTCCAAACTATTCTTGCATCAACCTCTCATTCCAAAATGTTTTATCAAAACAAAGAAGGGTTGGGAACCAATGAAATAGCTCCACCACACTCTTATGAGTCTATTAGACTACCTAGATGTGGTACTGAAGAGCAAGAGGTTCCAACTGCTGACCCTTCTCCATTGGAACTAAAGGATGAGGCAAAAATAGTGGCCACCACAGGGGAGAAACAGGAGGATACACTCATGTCCACCTGTGAAGACCAAATCCTAACCACCAAGGCAAAAAGAAGCAGAGCTAAAGCTGCTAGAAGGACTGCCAAGAAGGTTGCAGAGTCCAAGCTTAAGATCGACCCAAAGCAAAAGGGTGTCTTCATTTCTGCCGGATTTCAAGTGGTAGGTACTTCTGATTCAGGAAAGGAGTGTAATACTAGCACTCCTGTCCTACTGAAGGATCAGAAGTTGAAAGGGAAAGTTGCTGATGAAGAGAAGAAACCCAAGAAATAGCAACCTGCAAGTTCCCAGAAGACTAACATTGCCTGCATAATGTGTGGTCTGCACAACCACATGGCTAAAGATTGTTACTACAATCCAGCAAGCACACATTATGCAAATAATGTTAGAAAAGAAGGAGTCAGGGAAGGTTTCTCATTTGGACCATTTCAAATGGTCCAAATGATGAAAAAGGGAAAGTTGGTCTCGGAAGCCAAGTTGCTTTCGGAAGAAAGCACTTCTTCCGAAGGGAAAATAGCTTCGGAAGCCAAAGCTTTTAAAGTTCGGAAGAACAAGAAAGCTCCCTTGAAACCATCCCAGAAGAAGACTGCTTCGGAAGAAAAGGTGGTGAAGGCTTCTTCCGAAAAGAAAGAAGCTTCGGAAGAAAACCATGCTACAAAAGCTTCAACAAGCTCATCCTCAAAGATCAACCAAGGGATGGATTGGAAGATCTAGGAAGATGCTGCAGCCTAAACCTCTTCTTCAACGACCTCAATTGAACCCCAATGCATATCTTTTGGTTCAATTATGTCACTCTCTTTGGAAGAGCCCAAGACCTGTAAGGCTTGGGCTTCCAAACAAAACTAACCATCTCATCTTATGTGCAGGGACGTCCATTTGACAAGAACAACAATGTCTAGATTGTAGATAGTGGATGCTCCAGGCACATGACAGGGAACAGATCTCTCCTTCAACAATTCCAGAACTTTGATGGAGGGCCTGTCCAATTTGGAGGTGAGGCCGGAGGATATATTTCTGGCAGAGGAAGTATATCCAATGGCAGAATAAACATTGACAAAGTTCACTTTGTCAAACAGTTTGAACACAATCTGTTAAGTGTTTCTTAATTCTGTGACCAGAAGCATCAGATGCTCTTCACAGAACATGAGTGCATTATCCTCAAACCAGGGATGACAATTCCTCCGGAATTGGTGCTTCTTAGATCTCCCAGGAAAGGGGATATGTACAAGCTGGATATGAACAATGCTTCTAATATGGGTGAAGTATCATGCTTTCTTTCCAAAGCTGATAGTGATGAGTCGACACTATGGCATAAACGCATGTGTCATGTGAATTTTAAAACAATGAATAAATTGGCTAAAAATAACTTGGTACATGGTATGCCTAAAAAGGAATTTTTCTGCAAAGATAACTGTGTTGCATGCCTGAAAGGGAAACAACACAGGTCATCTCATATATCCAAATGTGCTAACTCTATCACTACTCCATTACACTTATTGCACATGGATCTCTTTGGACCCATAAGTATAATGAGCATTGGAAGGAAATCATACTGCCTTGTGATAGTTGATGATTTTACAAGATTTACATGGGTATTCTTTTTAAGAAGTAAAGATGAAACTGCTGAAACTTTAAAATCTTTTATTCTTAAAATAGAAAATCAAATTGATCACAAGGTTAAGATCATTAGAAGTGATCAAGGGACTGAGTTTAAGAACTTTGTTCTTGACTCATTCTGTGACTCAAAAGGGATTGCCAGACAATACAGTGCTCCCAGAACTCCTCAACAAAACGGTGTTGCTGAGAGGAGGAACAGGACACTTATTGAGGCTGCTCGGACCATGTTAGCTGATTCAAAGCTGCCTCTAACATTCTGGGCAGAGGCAGTCAGCACTGCATGCTATGTACAGAACAGGGTTCTTGTAGTTAAGCCCCATGGAAAAACCCCTTATGAGTTATAGAACAAGAGGCCACCGTTCATTGGCTTTCTAAGGTCCTTTGGCTGCAGGTGTACCATACTTAACACAAAGGACAACTTAGCAAAGTTTGCTGAGAAGTCGGATGATGCTATCTTTATTGGATACTCTTATAGCTCTAAAGCCTATAGAGTATACAATATCAAGAATCAACAATTTAAGGAATCATCCAATATAGTTGTTAATGAGCACACTCCTTGTGTTAGGGGGAATGGACCTGAATATATCTTTGACTTAGAATTATTTCCAAACTATTCTAATCCATCTTGTGAGAATGTTTCAGCTGGAACAGGTGCTCAAGAGAATGCTGATGCTGATGCTGATACAAGTCAACTGTTTGAGCTTCCCAGACCTCTTCCAAATTCTCCAAGAGCTGAAAGGCAACAAGCTTCAACCATTCACAGATCTGATAGTGTAACTATCTCCAGGAATAATGAAGCTTCAACAAGTGAATCACTTGATCAACCTCAAAGTTCTTCAGGTGATCCATTACAACACCAGGTTGAGGGAAGTAGTATTCTGAAGGAACAGGCAACTGTTAATCCTACTCCACAACCGACCATTGATGATGTTTCTCAATCATTTAATCAGTCCTCATTGAATGACTTTGAAACAGCAGTTGGACAGAGTGATCCAGTTCCTGATCAGAATTTGTCTAACCTAGATTTATCTCTGCAACTGGAAGTGATTCCTCGTCTTAGGATTCACAACACTCATCCAACTGAGAACATCATAGGGAATGTCTCTGAGGGTGTGAGAACAAGAGGACAAACTCATCATGGGAATGTCTGTTTGTATTCATGCTTCTTGTCTCAGATGGAACCAAAGAAGGTAGAAGATGCCTTAAAGGATAGTAGTTGGGTTGAATCGATGCAGGAGGAGCTGCTTCAATTCAGAAGACAAAAGGTCTGGAATCTATGCCCACTACCATCTGGTCAAGTACCCATAGGCACTAAATGGGTGTTCAGGAACAAGAAAGATGATAGAGGCTTGATTATCAAGAACAAGGCAAGACTAGTAGTTCAAGGATACACCCAGGAGGAAGGAATCGATTATACTGATGTCTTTGTACCTGTTGTAAGACTTGAGGCAGTTAGGATCTTCCTTGCTTATGCTGCATCCAAGAACTTCACAGTCTACCAACTTGATGTCAAGTGTGCTTTTCTATATGGGGATATAGATAGGGAAATCTACGTATGTCAACCTCCAGGATTTGAAGACCCACAGCACCCCAACTATGTGTGTAAACTGGATAAAGCTCTATATGGGCTGCACCAAGCACCTAGGCTGTGGTATGAGACCTTGTCTCAGTTTCTCCTGAAGAATGGATACACTAGAGGTACCATTGACAAGACTCTTTTCATCAGAAAGAGTGGAGAAGACATTTTGCTTATACAAGTCTACGTTAATGACATCGTATTTGGTTCTTCAAACGACCAAATGTGCAAGGACTTTGAAAGCATAATGAAGCAGAAGTTTGAGATGAGTTCCATGGAAAAAATGGACTTTTTCCTTGGAATTCAGGTAAAACAGATGAAGGAAGGGGTCTTCATAAGTCAATCTAAGTATGTCTCAGACATCTTAGATAGATTTGAAATGAAGGATTGTAAACCAGCCAAGACACCCATACCCAGAAACCATAATCTTTGCCCTGACCTTGAGGGGGAGGATAGTGATCAACATCAGTATAGAGCAATCATTGGTTCTCTGATGTATCTCACTGCAAGTAGACCAGATATCATATTTGCCACATGTATTTGTGCAAGATATCAGGCTGCTCCAAAGGTGTCTCACCTAGCTGCTGCAAAGAGAATCCTCAGATACCTCAAAGGAGCACCTAAACTAGGTCTCTGGTATCCAAGAAATAGTGATTTTAATCTCTATGGATACTCTGACAGTGACTATGGTGGCTGCAATATTGACAAGAAATCAACATCAGGAGGATGTCAATTTCTTGGTGGAAGGATTATCTCATGGCAATGCAAGAAACAATCCTGTGTCTCTACATCAAATGCTGAAGTTGAATACATTGCTGCTGCTAGCTACTGTGCTCAACTTCTATGGATTCAAAATCAGATGTTAGACTATGGATTCAACTTCATGACTACTCCTATCCATATTGACAACAACAGTGCTATCTCCATTACTGAGAATCCGGTGAAGCACTCCAAGACAAAGCACATTGATATCAGGTATCATTTCATTAGATATATTCATGAGAAACAGCTAATAAAGTTAATCAAAGTTGACTCAAATGAACAATATGCTGATTTGTTCACAAAGGCATTTGATGAACAAAGATTTAAGTATCTCCTATCAGCAATTGGGATGATAAACATTGAATAACTACCTCTTTTGAAAACCTTTTTAATATGTAAAGTTCTGTGTCAATACAATTTAAGCCCTGTTACAAAAGATCTTTAAATTATTCCAAGTGTAAATTCCTTCCGAAGAGGAATTAACTCTCGGAAGATATTCTTGAATATCTTCCGAAGCCAAATTCCTCAATGGAAATTTTCTTCTCGGAAGAGTTTTTAGTCTCGGAAGAAGCGATTGATCTTACACCAGATCTACTTCCGAAACTTATACAACTCTCCATTCGGAAAGACAACTTTACCTTCGGAAGCAATGCCTTGCTTCGGAAGATAAAGTGCCTTCAAAGGATAATTTTACCTTCGGAAGCAATATCGTGCTTCGGAAGAGAAATTGCCTTCGGAAGAAAATTACCTTCGGAAATGTTTTACTCTCGGAAGTAAAGGTTTTTATATGTAACGGATCATGATGGTCAGATTATTTAAAATTATTCTAGCCGCCACTGTCATTTCTCCGCCGTAAACCACCATACCACCCACAGTAACCCCAAAACAGTTACCCTATTACCGCCTCTACCATAATACATCCCCTTTAAATAATCTTGACTGATCAATTTCATCTTCTTTTACCACTTTACAGCCCTAACTATTCCCTTCACTGTCAAACCTTCAATTTCACCCAAATTTCAAGCTTACCTTTTCTTCAATGGCGCTAAACCCTCAGCACAACCAAGTCGCATTACTTGATTCGTCAAGGGATGTCGACTTCACCCAAATCATCACCTTTCTTACCGAATCCACATACCTCACTGCACTAACTGTTAACCCAACCGTATACTCCAACCATATGTCCGAATTCTGGAGCAACGGTCAAACTGCAGTTCTGAATGGGGTTCGAGTCCTGAGTACCCGCATTTGTGGCCAAGAGTTGGTCATCACTGAACAACTCATCAGGGAGCATCTTGAGCTTCATGATGATGGGGCTACTACTGAGTTCCCCAAGGAAGACTTGGAAGGAACTTATATCCTCATGGGATATGGAGGAGATTTCAGCAGATCAACCGTGTACAAGTTTAATTTCTCTTACCATTGGAAGTTCCTGCTGCATATTATCCTGCATTGCCTCTCCAACAAATCAGGGGGTTGGGATCAAATTCCATATGAACTAGGATGCCTAGTTCATGGGTTGGTGAGAGGTCTTCGCTTCAACTACTCACGATTTGTGTTGACCAACCTTATCGGAAATCTGAGCAGGGATACATTCTTCATGTATCCCCGATTTATTCAACACGTAATCAACTGTGAGATGGAACCGAGCAAGGTTGTCTGCGCAACTGCTCTTACTGTTCCACAAGTGAGACCTACCATCTTCAAGATACTGAAGAAGATGTCCGCCAACTTCACTGGAAGGTACACTCCACTACCTCCAGAGATGACTGAGCGCATAGCTCCTGGTGACATCCCTGTTATCCCCACAGGTGATGAACCCACACCAGCAACATCCACCACAATGCCAAAACCTTCTTTACCCATCAAAGCTATATACCAGAGACGTCTAAAACGAACCCTTGTTCAATCTACTCTGATTGAACAAGCTCCTCCTGTTCACACCCAAAGGGCTAGAGTGGAATCATGGGCTCCCACTCAGTCCGAGGTCACACCATCCTTCACAATTGACCTCAATGTGGGTTTTGAGCCTCCTCAGTCTCAAACCCCTGAGCCCGAACCCCAAGCCTTAAGCCCACAGGGTGAGTCACTACACTCCCCTGTGCAGCCTTCTAGGGACAGCCCCACCATAGGCTCAATGCCTGTAGACATTGATCTAGGTCCCGGGTCAGTAGGACTAACCACCCTTTCTTTCACTGACCTTTTACTCCGCACTGATGAAGAGATTACATCTCTCCATGGCCATGAAGTTGATATACAACACCCTCTGAAAGATCAACAGAGCCAAGAGGGATCCCTTGTCTCTAGCCCCCATCAGAAGCCAGTTACTGAGGTGAGTCCCACTGATGTGGAGGGGACTCATGTAGACTCAGCTACCACTACTCAGAGTCTCTCATTGAGCTCTCAGGACAGTGGTAACATAATTAGGACTGAGTCTATGGCAACTTTGCCCATTAACATCTCTGAAAGAGATGACTCTGAGCAAAGGAAACCAGGGTGCCAAGAAGCCACATCTGGTGGTGAGAGTGAGCATACTAGGTATGTTATCTCATCTCCCCGTGATTCTTCTCATGAAGATGAGGGAAGTATGCAACTAACACTTCAGTACTTGCTTTCTAAGGTCTCCAACCTAGAATCACAGGTGAGGATCTTAGAATCAAGGACTGCCACTCAGCAACTTGAGATTAACACTCTCAAGGCTAAACTAGCTGAGAAGCAGACGGAGAGGTCTGTTAGGCATGTACCAATTCAGGTCTCACTGACTTCTTCCTCTAGCTCATCTAGCTCTCAAGATGATGCTACCAAAAAGGGGGAGAAAGTTCAGAGACAAACACTTGAGGAACCACAGACCCAATCCATTACTTCCCAACTCATCACACTACCTGAGTCATCTCAATCCTTTCTAGAGATTGACTCAAAGATGCTTCAAGATCTCTACAGACTTTTCACAAAGTTTGTATTGAGATCATCCCTAGAACAGCCCAGCCCCGACACCACACTTATATACTTTAGGGCTGAGGAGCTTTAAAGACTGACTGCACCTTCTACCACTGTGGAAGAAGTTGGTCAACCTAAGGTCCACATGGAACCTGAGATTAGCTTCGAAGGGGAAATGAGGACTGATGGCCCAGCAACTGAAACAGATGGGACAGAACTTGCAGCAGTCTCATCTTCTGAAGCTCAAGCTGAAGCTTCCAAAGCTTACATGGAAGCCTCGGAAGAACAAGAAAAGTCTTCCGAGGCCGAAATAGAAGCTGCGGAAGGCTTATTTCAGATGTCCGAGGAACTGACCATCACAGATGTTATTGCTGAAATAGCATCTGAGGTGAGCAGGGAGGACATTTCTGACATTCCTCCAACCCAAACACCAGCTGAACTTCTCTCTCAATCACAACCCTCCATCCAAGAACCACCTCAGTCAAGCACCGCCAAAGACAAAGGAAAAAGAAAATTGACTACGGAAGAGCTTCAGGAGGAGGAGAGGATTGAGAAGCTCAAAAAGAAAGGTAGGTTTCCTACTGAAAAAAGCTGCTAGCTGCTAGTTCTAAGGCAGCTGCAGCCAATCAGGAAGAAATCAACCAAAGGAGAAGAACAACACTCATTGACCAGCTCATCAGTATAGGAGCTGCCAATGAGGAGATACTCCTGCTACCACTAGAGGAGTTGGTGACTTTGGAGAGGTCAACCAGGCTAAAACAAGAAGAAGAAGCCAGGTTAGCCTTGGAGAGAGAAGAAGAAGAGCGAAGGGAGGCAGCCCTGAAGCTGAGAGAGGATAGGATCAAGTTCCTACTCTCAAGAGGCTTCAGTCTTCCTGAACTGTCTCCACATGACGATGACATGATCCTGCTGCTCCATAATAAAGAGCAGGATCAAATGGAGAAGGAAAGGAAGAAGGCTGCTAGGGAGAAGTTGAGGGAGAAGAAGAGGAGGGAGGAAGAGAAGGGGGTCACTGCCACCAAGAAGTCCAATGACAAAGCCTGGATGAAAGACTATCTCCGGGCTCATGGCTTCTCTGGTAGGCAGGTGGGACCTATGTCCGAAAGGACACTCCAACGGATAGTCAGTGAAATCAAAGCTGACATCCGTCTAGGGAAGAGAAGGGAGATGTACAGGAGGGTACAGGGAACGGTCTCAATCCCAGCCACTCAACCACAGCCATAACCCACACCAGACCCAACCTCTTTTCCCATCAAAACCGAACCCACTGATGAAACCTTCACCCCTCAACCCACAACTCTACCCAAACCTACCACATCACCTCAACCACCCAAACTACCCATCCTAAAACCCAAGACACAACCCAAAACCACTAAACCTAAGCCTACCCAACAAAAACCAAGACCATCCCCTCAGCCTCCTCAACATATCTCCTTTGAGGAAATAAAGGAGTTCAAGACAAGGCTCATCAACTGCACCACTTTGAGCAGCATCTCCTGTGAGGGAGAGCTTATCAACATCACCTATGTTGATAACTCTTCAAGCTCCCTCACCCTAGGCCAATTTTTTGAGTTGCCTAGAGACACTTTGGGCCAGGCTGCAAGACTTTTTGGTCTCAACTCCGATACCCTCAATACTGAGGAGAAGAGACTAAGAAGGAGACTGGTGACTCTACTGGATACAAGGAAAGAGGACAGGATTTCTAGTCAATCTCCTGGACCTAGGAATGCTATAATCCAGTGGAGGTTCGATGAACCTTCTCACAACTTTGATGTTGAAAGGGAGAATAGTGAAACCAACAGGCTCAATGCCACTTCTCTCCTGCATCTCAGCAGATTTGATCTTGCTGAGCTTGCTGAGAAGCCATTCTCCAATCCCTCCAACTCTGAGACTGCTGCACACATCAGAAATCATATCAGCGGTCTCCACTTGGCTGAACAAAGTAGAAGAGCCAAGATTGCAGAAGAGTTGAAGCTGAAAAGAGTGGAAGACAAGGAAAGACCAACCGCCAAAGGCACAGCCTTTCTACAGATGGTGGAAGGTCCTGAATTGGAACCAATAGTTAGATGGGAATATGACTATAGTTCCCATCAACTAACTCTCTTCAGAGGGCCACAATAAAGGGTACATATAATCCAAGGAGACAGAGTGGAGGTTTTGTCTACCAAGGATCTGTACAAGATTCTCAGCACCATATCAGGAAAGAATGAAGACACTGATAAACACCTACTTTCCATAGTGCTGAGAACTTTAAGAAGAAGAAGGAAGTGAAGTTTTGGTAGCATCAGCCTAGGGGGAGTTTGTTGGATCATGATAAGGCTGGTGCAACCAAAACTACTTCACATAGTCATTTTTAGTACTACATTCAAAGGCTTCCGAAGCTGAGCAAGAGATCTTCCGAAAGTCTGAAGAACAACAGCTGAAGATATCTACTGAAGGCAAAAGCTGAAGTCAACTGCTGAAGCCAACAGCTGAAGATATCTACTGAAGGCAAAAGCTGAAGTCAACTGCTGAAGACAACAGCTGAAGCCAACAGCTGAAAACTATCTTCCGAAGACAAAGTCTGATGAAAGAGCTAAAGACAAAGTCTGAAAGCTTCCGAAGACAAAGTCTGATGAAAGAGCTGAAGACAAAGTCTGAGCTTCCGAAGACAAAGTCTGATGAAAGAGCTGAAGACAAAGTCTGAGCTTCCGAAGACAAAGTCTGAGCTTCCGAAGACAAAGTCTGATGAAAGAGCTGAAGACAAAGTCTGCTCCCGAAGACAAAGAAGACTCCAAGCCTCGGAAGAAGCAGTCTTCCGAAGTATAAGTGGCTTCAGAAGAAGTTATTCTTCCGAAGCATTTTATCCTTCGGAAGACATTGCTATGACCAGTAGATAAAAGTATGGTCCCTGACAGTCTGCTGCAGACCTCTGATACAACATGGCATCTTCCTAAAGAGCCATGTTGTTGACCATACTTTATTCTACTGTTCACCTTTTTATGATAGTACATGTTACCAACTTTAGTTGGTGACAAAAGGTAAGTCAGGGACATGTCCTGACTACCAACTCTCAGGCAAAATGTCTGAAAGACCTCACCTAGAGTCTTGTAGTATAGATGTAAGGTTAGAGGTGTCTAGCTGGTATCAAAGTATATCCGGCTGTAGGTAATATTATATATATCTTCTCCTTGTAACTCATTAGATAAGCGATTTGAGTCCAAGAGTCTTGTAATCCTTTGAGTTGAGAGGCAATATATAAAAGTACCTTGAAAATTTACTTGCTGTGTTTATTTTCTTACTGCTTGCTACTTGGTATATTGTGATCAACTCTTCATAGACTACTTGCTGAGTGTTATTCGCAGTGAGTTGAGAGAAAAACCACCCATAATCGATCCTGCAGCAGCCAAGGATAGACAAAAGTCATACGCCGACAGAAGAAGGAGACCGATAGAGTTCAGCGTGGGTGACAGGGTAATGCTAAAAGTGTCACCATGGAAGGGAATCATCCGATTTAGGAAGAGGGGGAAACTGAGTCCCAGGTTCATCGGACCATTCGAGGTACTAGCACGAGTTGGGGATGTAGCTTACAGGCTAGACCTTCCAGAAGAGTTAAGTGGGATTCACCCTACCTTTCATGTGTCGCACTTAAGAAAATGTTTAGCACCGAATGAGGCAGTCGTACCTCTAGATAACATCGAGGTGGACGAGAAGCTGAACTATGTAGAACAACCAGTGGCTATACTGGACCGGAAGGAGAAACAATTGAGAAATAAAGTAGTCAAACAAGTCAAGGTGCAATGGAAACACCGAAAGGGGTCGGATGCCACCTGGGAATCCGAGGAGGAAATGAGGCGCCAATACCCCGATCTGTTTAATGACGAGTCAGGTTTCGAGGACGAAACCTAAATAAGGGGGAGACTTGTAACGCCCCGAAATTTCCCGAAACGAGCCATTTAATAATAATGGGCTTTTAAGGGTTAATTTAAGAAATAAAGGGGTAAATTAGTGGGCTATGGATCAAATTAGCCTTAATGGGCTAGACTTGGTGGGTTTAAGGGCCCTAATCAGCCCTTAAGCATGCATAATCAGTCCCATTTCATCACATTACAACCCTAGCCACCAAATTCGAAGAGAGAGAAAGTGGAGAGAGAAAGTGAAGAAATTCAAGATTTGGAGGTTGAAGGTTGGAAGGATTGAAGTTCTGGTGGATTGGAGCATCAAAACACAAGGAAAGAGCAACAAAACAAGGTAAGAATCGACCTCTAAGGCCCTCTGTAGATCAAACCCGGATTCTAGGGTTTTGGGGTTTTGAAAAGTTTAAAGAAACATATAAAGGTCGAATTTTTACGTATGAAAACGTGTAAAAAGCTTAGATTTGGTTTCATGGAAGGTAAACTAAGGATTTGGACGTAAAAAGTTAAGATTTTGGCTTAAAAACGGGCTGGATCTGAGTTTTCGTTCATCCAGCGAAACTGGGTTGCGATCCAGCGAATTTAAGCATTTAACCAGCGAAACTGCACATTGGTTCAGCGAGACTAGGAGAAATTCCAGCGAAACTACAGTTTCGCTCGGGCGAAACTACAGTTTCGCCGGTAATCTCGCTAAGACCCAGACTGACCTATAGACTTTGCGAAACTAGGAAATTCCAACGAGAGTTGAGCGCTCAAGGTAGCGAATCTGTCTAGCGAAACTAGCAGAAGTGCTGCCCAGCGAAACTGGCAGCAAAACTGCAGTTTCTCTGTAGCGAAACTATGGGCGAAACTATGAAGAAAATGACGTTTTTGCATATTACCTTTCGTGCAGCTAGAGTATTCAGGCTATAGCTTAGGTGACTTAGAATCTAAGCTATTGGACAAGTTCAGGTGAGTTCTAGACCCCTCCTTTACCCGTTTTCAATGTTTTGGGGTGATATGCATACTAAATTACATACTTTTATGATGACGGTTTTTAAGACCTTTTATCAAGAAAATAAAATTTCCTAAAGTAAAATGTGCCATTTAAATGGTTCAAAATAATTTTCGAGCGCGCTGACCTGGCAGTCCGGCCCCAGACAGGGGCGTTGCCCCTTGGACCCCACTAGGGGCTGCCGCCCCGAACCCCCGCTGTCCCGCGGAGGGTCAGTTATCTAGTTTATCTTTTTATTATGTGTTAAGTGTATGTGAAAACTAAAGATATAAGTGAAACTTAAAGAATTGTTATTGGGCCCATAACGTGTACCTTGATAAAGTGATAAAGTAAAGCCTTGCAAGCAAATTGATAAAGGAGGGTTGCATTCGTTGTGCCCTCACCAGTGATAAAGTGATAAAGTATGCTCGAACAGGCAGGTCAGTAAGTCCTGAATTGGCATGACAATAATGGCCTGATTGGGTACGACAGTAAGTCCTTAATTGGCATGTCGGTAAAGTCCTAGGCGAGCCTAGGCATCGATAGTGACAGAGAATTGACGGATAAAGAAGAGTAATAAATAACAATAAATGATAAAGTATTGATAAAGTGATTGTCTGTGTGTATTTATATTTTGATAGACAAGGATTATTTTCAACTGATAAAGCTAATATCTCTTACGAAAGTTATTTAGCAAAGTAAACCTAGAATTCACTCAGCGAAGCTGACTTTTGTATGCATATCAGTTGACAGGTAAGAGTTAGAGCCATAGAATAGAGGCATGGGACTGAAGCTTCTTGGCACTAGAAGACTGGCATCCCTGAAGAAGAAAAGCTAAACAAAGGACTCTTAAATAGTTTTGAGGATTAAAGACAATGTTTATATTTTATTTGTAATGAATTGAAATTACAGTATTTTCCGCTGCAATATATATATATATATATATATATATATATATATATATATATCTATACATATATGAGTAAATGATTTCTTTAAATCAATGTTATGCTGTGAATGACCAACTGTGAGGTCCCCCTAAGAAAGGTGGGCCTTACATCAAATTACAGAATTATTAATGAAGGATATGTGGCCTTTGCTGGAGACAAGAAGGGTGGAAAGATGATTGGCCAAGGACATGTCTCAAATGGATCACTGACCTTAGAGAAAGTTAACTATGTTCTTGAGTTGGCGTTCAATCTTCTTAGTGTATCACAAATTTGTGATAAAGATATTCCAGTGCTATTTCTTGCAAACGAATGCCTATTCATGAAGCCCGAGTTTCTATGCCTGAGGAGTTGGTGATAATACGAGCTCCAAGGCGAAATAATACATATTTGCTGAATATGGGATCAAATGAATCAACCTCTACCGTGACTTGTTTTCTGTCTAAAGCTTCATCTCATGAATCTTTTCAATGGCATAGACGTTTAGGACATATTAACTTTAAAATTTTAAATAAATTGGTTAAGAACAATTTAATAAGAGGACTACCGCTGAAAGATTATTCAGTGGTAGAGAAGTGCATGGCTTGTGCTAAAGGAAAGCAACACAAAAAGCCACACAAAATTAAAATTCAAAACTCAATTTCTCATCCCCTTGAATTGTTACACACTGACTTATTTGGCCCAATAAGTGTAAAGTCAATTGCTAAGAAATCTTATTGTTTGGTTGTCACAGATGATTATTCAAGATACTCATGGGTGAGATTTCTTGCACACAAAAATGAAACAGCTGAAGAGCTAATGAAGTTGATTCCATTGATTAAGGTTCTGGGGAAGAGGAAGGTTCAAGCCATCAGAAGTGATAACGGAACTGAGTTCCGAAATCATATCTTCAATTCTTTCTGTGAGCAAAAAGATATTCTCAGACAGTTCAACGCTGCAAGGACACCACAACAGAATGGTGTCGCCGAAAGGAAAAACAGAACTCTCGTGGAAGCAGCCAGGACTATGCTGATTGAGTCAAAGCTTCTAATTATCTTCTGGGCAGAAGCAGTAAATTGTGCAGCTTACGTTCTAAATCGAGTACTAATCATCAAAGACAAGATGAAGACATCATATCAGCTGTTTCACGGTATCAAACCCTTGATTGATTTTATGCGCCCATTTGGATGCTCTTGTACTCTGCTGAATACTCAAGATCAGAAGACGAAGTTTGGAATAGTTTCTGATGAATGCTTCTTTGTGGGATACTCAGAGACACAAAAAGCTTATCGTGTGTACAATAAACGGACGCGGATTGTGCAAGAATCATATTATGTTGATTGGCAGGAATCAAACTCCACAAGCATTGGCAGTGAACCAACATGGTTTTTCGATTCTACCACTGTCTTCAAATCATTCAATCTCCTAAATCCTGATGATGATGACATCTCTCCTCACACATCTGTTAATCCAATTCCACCACAACCACAGCCAGACATCACTTCATTACCTCTCGTATTATTTGATATTCCATCCTCTCCATCACCACCACCTAATCCTTCATCTTCATCCAACCCAATCTCTCCATCAGATGTACCATCCTCATTAAATTTCAATCCAATTCCCATTACCAACCCAATTCCACTTTCTGATTCCATCTCCCAGACAAGCTCATCCATTCCATCTCAACCATCCAATCCCACATCTACACCCCGATCCAATCCCTCAACGCTTAACACAAACTTTAAGACCTTAAAAGACCATCCACATGATTACATTATTGGATCAATTACTGATGGTGTGAGGACTCAAAGTCAAAGTGGGTTGATTAATGAGTGTCTCTATTCTGCTTTCTTATCTCAAATTGTTCCAAAGAATTATAAACAGGCACTTGAAGATCCAAGTTGGGTCGAGTCTATGCAAATGGAGTTGTAACAATTCAGAAAGCTGAAGGTTTGGGAATTAGTTGACCTTCCTCCAAACAAATGTCCCATTGGTACCAAATGGGTGTTTCGGAACAAGCCGGACGATCGTGGCATAATTATTAGAAACAAGACACGCTTAGTCGTTCAAGGTTTTGCTCAAGAGGAAGGAATAGACTATACTGAAGTGTTTGCTCCAGTTGCACACATTGAAGCCATCAGAATCTTTTTGGCACACGCAGCCCACAAGAACTTCAAAGTTTTTCAAATGGATGTTAAATGTGCCTTTCTATATGGAGCCATTGATGAGGAGATCTATATATGTCAACCACCGGGTTTCAAGGATCCAGATCATCCAGCCAAAGTGTACAAGTTAGACAAATCATTGTATGGGTTGCATCAAGCACCACGTATCTGGTATGAAACCTTGACACAGTATCTGCTCAGCAAAGGTTTCTCTCGCGGGACTATAGACATGATATTGTTCAAGAAAGAGGTTGATGATGAAATGCTAATAGTTCAGGTGTATGTTGATGATATTATCTTTGGATCATCAAATGAGAAGCTGTGTAGAGAATTTGAAGAAGTGATGAAAGATCAATTCTAAATGAGCATGATGGGGGAGATGTGCTTCTTCTTAGGCTTACAGGTGGAACAGAAATTTGAAGGCATTCTTATTCACCAAGAGAAGTACATCAAAGAAATCCTCAAAAAGTTCCAAATGGACAACTCATCCACAGAACTGACCCCCTTCACTGCTCAAACATGCTTGACGCCTGATGAAAATAGGAAGTCTGTGGATGCTTATCGTTACCGCTCGATGATCGGATCTCTCATGTACCTTACCGCCAGTCGTCCAGACATTACATTTGTAGTGTGCTACTGTGCTCGTTTCCAGGCTAACCCTAAAGAATCTCATGAAAAAGCTATTAAACACATTTTTCGTTACCTTAAGGGTTCCTCTCGCTTGGGTCTTTGGTACCCAAAAGGTGGGAACTTTGATTTACATGCTTTTTCTGATAGTGATCATGGTGGTTGCAGGATTAACAGAAAATCAGTCACTGGTGGATGTCAATATCTGGGTGATTGTCTTGTTTCATGGCAAAGCAAGAAGCAAACAACAGTCTCCTTATCCACAGGGAAGCTGAATACATCGCTGCATCAAGCTGCTGCTGCCAAGTGCTCTGGATCCAACATCAGATGATGGATTATGGCATCAACTTTCTTCATACACCATTGTTTTGTGATAATGAAGCTGCAGTTGGAATTGCCAAGAATCCTATTCATCATACTCGAACCAAGCACATCGAAACAAGAATTCATGCCATCCGTGACGCACAGGAAAAGGGGTTCATTGATATCATTCCTATTGAAACAAGAAAACAAAGGCTGATCTGTTCATAAAGACTTTTGATAAACCACATTTTTATGAATTGATCTCCATGTTGGGATTGATATCTTTCTGACAAATCTTTTCCTGAAAATAAAATCGGTTTAACCTGTATATATGTACATATTTCTTTCTGGTCTTGTTTTGTTGTCTGCCTTGAGAACTCTTATGTCCCATATCTCTTTACTCTTTTTTTTCGTTTTCATTTACTTTATTTGTTAAGAAATCATGAAAAACAGAAATTTTCTATTAGATTAGCTATTAAATGAAAATTTCGGGGGAGATTAATGATAATAATAAGTTTTTAAATTACTATTCTCTCAGGAATTCAGGAAAATGAAGTAAGAAAGAGGGGAACATCTTATGCTGGGATATGCATGGTAGACTCATCCCAAAAACGAAGTAAACAAGTGATCATGCAGCCAAATTAAATATCATAACTCAGTAATAAGGACTATCCTCATGATATTTGGTTTGCACAAAGATACAAGTCTTGTCTAAGACTTGGTTGAGAGTTGCTAATTGCTGTCTGGTACCTGTACTGAGTTTACTTTTGGGATTAGGTTATCGATGTGAAACTTATGGTGTTTCCCACTGGGATGGTGACTCGGTGATAATGCCCTCTAGGTCAAACATTAAATAATCTCAATAGCCCATTACAGCTGTCTTGCACCGTAAAGTACTGAGTTCACTTTTGGGATTAGGTTATTGATGTGAAGCTTATGGTGTTTCCCACTGGGATGGTGACTCGGTGGTAATGCCCTCTAAGTCAAACGTTAAATAATCTCAATAGCCCATTATTGTATATACATGTATACACTAGATAGGAAAAGATGTGTGTTTATCTCCTCTGCTATGCGAAAGCATTGACCTGGAGTGATGATCTTCTCTGCTATGCGATGGCATTGACCTGGAGCTCTCATCAACACGTCTAGATGATCTTCTCTACTATGCTAAAGCATTGACCTGAAGCTCTCATCAATTAGTTGTAGGTCTAGTATGTGTCTCATGTGTATACCTTGCATATATGTGTGTTTGCATCTGTACATTATAGTGTCCCATATGTATATTATGCTAGTTATTATGATTGCATTTAAAGTAGATTCAGTATAGTGATCAGGCAAAATCAATTATTACGATCAATAAACCTTGATGACGAGACTAGTTCTTTATCAAATATCAGTGGGGACCAAGTTACTGAGTTTCTAAGACATTTCAGAACATGATAAACAGTTGCAGATCACGAGTTGAAAAGAACAGGGAATGGGTTTAAGCGGACAAACATATCTGCAATCTCGCTAAGTCATGTCCCTCCAACTTCGAGAAAAAGATGATATTATATCCTTTTACCATTTATTTTAAGTTTATATTATTTTATTTTATTTTATTTTATTTTTACTTTTCATTTTAATTTTAAATTTTATTTTTATTTTATTTTTTCATGAGTGTTGATATGTGGGGCAATAAAGTATTCAAAAGGCAATTCTTTTTCTTTATTATTAATTATTATTATTATTTTATTTTTATTTTTATTTTTATTTATTTTATTTATTTTAATTTTAATTAGAGTTTCTGCGAAACTACAGTTTCGCTAAGCGAAATTGCAGTTTCGTTTAGGAAAACAGCAGATTCGCCAACACTCCTGTACTGTGATCTTTTGACGAATCTATAGTTTCGCCGTGCGGAAACTATAGTTTCGCCTTGCCGAAAATATAGTTTCGCTTTGCCGAAACTATGGTTTTATTCCCTTGCGAAACTTCAATGTACATAGACATCTTTTTGAACCAAATCACTCACTTTCGCATTCACTTTCGCAATAAGCTCTCTTCGACGAAATTGGTGTTTTTAGGGTTTTAGAGCTCTATTTCGGTTTTTCAACTCAAATCACTAAATCTCCATTATTTTGTCACAATTCATTCTGATTTGGCTTCTAAAGTAAGTTTCGAGCTCAGGAATGTAGTTTTCATAGGCTGATTTTAACTAATATTGATTGGATTGGATTGTAATTGTGGGTAGTCTCGCAGTTCTTCTTGCGAAACTACCCATCTTCTAGCGAAACTGAACGAAAGTTCCTTCAATTTAGCGAAACTATGTGCTTATGCTGCCCGAGCGAACTTAACAGTTTCGCCAACAAAATTCAGTTTTGCCCGGTAAAACTGTTGTTTCGCCCAGTCGAATCTATCTTTATGAACTGCCGAGACTATAGTTTCGTTATTGCGAAACCATAATTTTGTCCCAGCGAAACTATAGTTTCGTCTATGCGAAACTGTATCTAGAATTTAAATATATATATATATATATATACATATATATTTATATATGTATACATATATATTTATATATATATATGTATATATCTGTATTTTCAATTTTTTAATCATTTGTTTATTTCGATTTTTGTTTAATTTTTTCTTCTAACTTAGTCTGTTTGTCTCTCAGCTCATAATGGCAAATCTCAAGTTCGACGTGCGGAACAACATCACAGCCATTCTTGATGATGCTCACCCTAAAGCATCCGGACTTAGAGACTGCATTAGATGGCTGCAGAGATCCCCGATAGCATATGCCATCTCACACTCCACTACTATCTATGATCTACACATACGAGATTTTTGGCAAACCGCAGAGTACAATACAAGGGGAGACTCTGAGAGTATTATCGCTAAAGTTTTGGATCATCAGGTGACTATTACAGAAGAGGTCATTTCAAGGGTGCTGAGATTGGACGAAGATACAGGAGGTGATATCGATCTGACTGATCGGGAGGTGTATGATGCCTTCTTGTCCATGGGTTACGAGGGGCCTCCTTTCGGGACCAGAAAGTAGATCAAGAAATCCTTTCTGCCCAAGGAGTGGAGATATATAGCCCATGTCTTCATCATGTGCTTAGATCACCGAAATGGTGGATCCGATGGGCTAAATTTAGACTGGGCAAAGGCAATGGTTATTCGCTGTAGAGGCGAAAAGGCTAACATAGCAAATCTGATATTTAGGTGCATGGCAGAAAATGTTATGGCCCTGAAAAATGATAAATGGCTGCTTTATCCTAGATTCATCCAAATGATCATAAACGATAAAATCCCCAATATTCAAAGACACGGAGAAGTCAAGAATCTGGTGTCAATGAATACTAGAATCTTTGCTGACTGTTGTGCAATCAGGCACGACTTCAGTGGACGGATCACGCACTTATGGGAAAACATGTATACTCCAGACCGATGAGCTTACATCAGGAGGGTGATAGAATCTGAGGCCAAACGTACAGAAGAGACAAGACAAAGTAAGTCGGAGGCGGTGAAGAAGAGAAAGAGGTATGCTAAGGAGAAAGATTATAGCTTTGAAGATGAAGTGACTGTGATGGCGAATGAAGCCAGGGTGGAAAAAGAAAAGAGGTCCAAGAATAAGGCTGATACTGGGGAGCATGAGAGGAGGACAAAACAAAAGTATCAAACATTCTTTGAGCCCCCACAAACTGAGAGACAAACCAGTCTAGACGAGGATGTAATCAGAAACCTCAACACCTCTCTCTCTAACGAACTAAGCATGATGAAGACTAAGCTGATGAATCAGGAGATGAGGGAGAAACAAAAAGATGAAGTGTTGGAGGGTATGAAGAAGATGTTGGTAGATCAAAATGATCTAATCAAGAGATTAGTGAAGGAAGTAAATGATCTAAAAGCTGTTGCCGGCCTGCCCAATCAGCTAACTCCACATGAGTTAGATGATCTGACTGATAATGCTAAATACCCATTTCTGAACGTGGGTACTTCATCCAGGGCAGGAGAGGGCACCTCAGGAGCAGCTACAGAAGATGCTGGAGGATCTGCAAGGAGAGCTGAAGAACCCGCAGCTGAGAATATTGAGGAAGCTGATGCTGTATTTGAGGCTGAATTTGTTGATTTAGGGATAAATCTTGGGGATTTTACTGGGGAAGAGCAAATGGGAAAACAAGCTGAAACTATTGAGCAACCCATTGAGAAAGGTCTGGTGGATGAGGAGGTAGAAGAGGAGCAGTTGGTTGACTACGATTCAGAGCCTGAATATTATGAAGTGGATGAAAGGCCTTTAACTTATGTGATCTAGAAGGGTGAGGATGAAAAAGATATTATTGAGATGGAGAAGAGTGATTGGTTTGTGAGGGAGAAGGAACCTAAAGAATTGACCCCTCTATTTCAAAATGTGGAGGGATTGAAAAAGAAAGAGGTGGATAAGAGGATTGTGAGTTGGAAGTATAACCCCGACCTCAGGATGTTTATGATAAGGAGGAGAGGGGGTGGAATTACTTACTTACACAAAAGGAAGGCATTCAAGACCTTGCCTAGATAGGACTTGAGAAGGTTGGCCTCGTTGCCTCTACTTGAAGCCCATTTGAGTGAACGAGCCAAGTTTCTAGAAAAAGAAATTCAAAATGGGCTCAACGACAACTTCGAGGCTTTTGGATATATTAAAGCAGAGAGAAAGAGATCAAAGAAGGATAAAGACTGGGTTACTGGAAAGGGAAAGATTGTGTTAAGTATGAAGCCGCCAAAGACGGTTCACAGAGTGAGACTGGCAGATCCCTCCCCCTTTCGTCTATAAGGGTTTGAGAAGTAGTTCTATGACAATCAGACGGGGGAGGCTGTGAATAGATTAAAGGGTGGCATTGAATATCGAATCTTTGACCCGATGGAGCTGTTTGGATTTTCTGATGAAGACTTGCTAGTTCTATGTGAGAACCATATAAAAGCAGGAGCTGGAGAGGAGACAAGAAAGGAAGCAAGCCTGTTCATGATTGTGGCGAACAAGGTTAAAGGAGTGAGAGCTGAGGTGAAAGAGCTGGCAGAGAAAGTTAGAATGGAAGATGACTTAAACATGGATATCCGGGATTTAACAAAACAGTTTGCACAAGCTAGTGCTCATCCCGATGGAGATAATGAAGCAGGAGGCAACCAAGGAGGATCAAGTGCTAAAGCTTATCAAGGTAAAGGTGCAGGAGCTGAAGAAGGAACATCAAAAGCAGGTGCAGGGGATGCTGGAGCTGATTAGAAAAATCAAAAGGAGCGAAGTCGGTGAGGTCCAACCTAGGGGAGTATTGAAGATCAAGAATAGGTTGGACTCACCTTAGATTAGTATTTGTTTATCTTACTTTGTAATAGGATTTATGTTAGTTTCCTTCTGTAAGTTGTTTTAGTTTAATTTGTTCATATAGCAGTCCAGCGAAACTGTGAGCGAAACTATAGTTTCGCTCACAGTAAGCTGCAAGTTCTCCCGGCGAAACTAACAGTTTCTACCGGGCGAAACTATAGTTTCGCCAGCACAGTCTGCGAAACTGAGACTGCTATATATAGATTTCATTTTGTTCATTGTTAGGTATCCTTGCAAAAACCCTAATCGAATATTTGTTTTGCAAGAGGCTATTGTAAGCTGGAGTTTTATTGAATATATTGAGCTTATTTCATTTCTTTGTGTATTGGTGCTTATTGGTTCATCTTTGAATACTTATTGATCTTCTTGAGTTCATCAAATCTTCGTGTGAGTTGTTTGTGATTGGTATTGAACGATTCAAACGGTTTTCTGCAGTGAAAAACTGATCAATGGACCAACAAATATTATGTTATTACTTTACGTAGTATGACAAACGAATGAAAGAACGTAAAGAGTAACGTAACGAAATGAAAGATAACAATGATGAAAAGTAAAATGTAATGAACGAAAGAATGGCTTGCAAGCAAATGAAAGGAGGTGGACGACCATGTTGTCGTTAGCTCAACTGTGATACGGGTTAGCTACCCCAAAGGATGCACACATGGTCAATCATTGAGATTGACAAGGCCCTTTGGTATGCCCTAGGTGACTAGATCAGCTTCGTGCATATGTTCGTGGTTTAATTACCACAGGTCCAGCATCAGCTTTGTGCACAATGTTCGAGGTAGGACCAATTGGTTTGAATGAATGGGAGAGATGACTTGCCATAGGTGACTGGATCTGCTTCGTGCACAATGTTCGTGGTTTAATTACCACAAGTCTAGCATCAGCTTCGTGCATAATGTTCGGGGGATTCTTCATCAATCCATATGAGTGTAAAAGAATAACGTAACGTACGAAAGAAAGAAAGAAAGTAAACAAGTATGAAAGTAAAAGAATGATAATAAGTACGTTACGAAAGAATGAGTACGAAAGTAAGAGAATGTTAACGAAAAGCATGAAATGAAAACATGCTATGAATATGATGGTGAACAATGAATGTTAATGAAAGTTAAAAGTAATATTCCCTATCTGTATGTATATTGTTTGATCGTGTATGAAAGAAAAGAAACGTTTTAACAAAAGTATGATATTTGATTTATAAAACTAGAACTCATTCAACAACGCTGACTTTTATGTGTTTTCCAGTTGGCAGGTAAAGGTTGCTGAGGATGGCACGGGGCAGCTACTTGGCATTTTTGATGGCATCCATTAGTATAAAAATGATATTTTTTTGATGTAATGCAATTATGATCTTTTGTAATGTTTAACTGTATTGTATTACTTGGTAAAAGCTGTCATTAATATATGAAATGATTTTAAATTAATTTCCGCTGCGATGTTTTAAATTATTGCATGTTTTATGTGCGATGAATGACCAACTGTGAGGTGCCCGGGAATGGGGCCTTACACGTGTTGTGCCTCAACTTCTTCTTTTTCTTCTTCAGATTGAACTATAACCTCATCCGGATCATGATCAGGTGTCTTTAGTTCAGGTTCTCTGATAAAGTTCCTAAATAGTGGACGAATAATTCTATCCCACTTGATGTTGACGTGCCTTGACTTCATATACGACCATACGGACTTAGTTATATGTTCAAGCTTGAGCATGTTTCCTTTTTGTTATATATCTGGGAGTGGAATGTTGATGATCATCTATAAGAATCAAAAATAAGTGAGAAACTTGTCTCTAGTCTTGTAGCATAATTAACTATTCCCAAAATTACCAGAGGAGAATAGTTGTAGTCTCACCTTTTTATTAACCCTGAGGATGGAAAAAGATAGGACTACTTTAGTCATATCACATCCTCCTTTCCTGATGCCTAGATAGTGAATAAATACATGCACAATGTATCTTTAGTGTAGAGATAATAATATCTTCTTCACTTAGCCATACTTGAAGTTGTTAGGGTGACCCATCCATCTGAAGCTCCCTTCAATAAAGTTATATTGGGTATCCATAGAAAAACTATGTTGATCTTGAAAACCTATGACATTTTGGAGCATATATTCAATCGCAATAAAGTCTTGACCAACATATTTGAATGAATTTGTTCTAGTTGACTCACTACTACAAGATTAGCATTTGTTCTTGAACCCAATCATAGTGTTTTTCATAAATAGTTGGACACTCAATGGTGCCTCGGTGAATCTATGAATTGACAAGATAGTTAATCACAAGGTGATACTCCATAAAATTTACATCCTCATTGCTGAGATAAGTAAAGATGTTATGCTTATTCACAGATGCAATGTCATTTTTGCACTACAGATCATACACAAGTAGGTTAGTTTAACCTTAACAGTAGCAGAAATGATTTTTAACACTTAGTATAATTCTAAACTTGAACCCATTGAAACGTAGTGTCGATTGAATATAATTCACCCGAAACTTTAATTACTCTGTTAAAACTTATACTTTCTATGTATCAAATAAATCAAAACTTATAACTTCGCTCAAACCATTCTTTCAATTAAGTAACTTTAGATGTAAGAGACAAACTAGAATGTCTAGACATCAAAACATGAAACTTTTGATGCCAATAGGACATCAAAAGTGTTTATCTTTGTCATGAAGATTCGATGTTTAACCTATTCATGTTCAAAATGTTGCATTTTGCAAAAGTGGTTTAACCTTTCGTTTTTAGTGTCAAAATGCTTAGAAAGGTCGGATTATCATGATTATATAACAACGAATTACTGATTATGTGTAAATGACCTAACTGATCAAAACCTATCATCATAAAATGTAAAATCATAAATAAGGGGTTAGAACCACTTACAAGATGATGATAAATACTATAATGATATGCGATGATGATGAAATGAATTGAAAGTGGCGTGTAAAGGTCAAATAACAAGAATCCACAAGTGTATGATAAATGTAAGGTGGATCGGAAATATTAGAATGGTGTGCTTTAGATCAGGAGGTTTAAATAGGTCAAAATGACCATTTTGCCCATCATCAAAAGTTTAGATTTAATTGAATCAAACTTTTGATTACAAACATCAATCTAATATTAAATAGGACTTTTGATTTAAGGTTTTACTAGACACATAAGACTTTTGATTGATAAAAATATTTTGTTTGACCAAAAACTTTTGATTCAATGGCACTTAGTAAATTTTTAAAATTTAACACAGACCAATATTTACAAATTATCAAGAAAGATTTAATATGATAAAATAAAATCTAAGATAGAATAAATAAATAAACACACTATAATTTCGAAAGAAAACTAATGCATACACAACGTCATATTTTTAGGAAAAGATCTAACATGAGGTCATTGTCCTAACTAAGACTTAGAACATTTCCGTTTCAATTTTTTTTGTAAAGTATAGAAACTAACCAATATCTCTACAAAGGAAAACTAATGCTTCATTTAATAGTTTGCAATGTTTCATGTGATATTAATATACCATCTAATCATAATAACACAATGTGCCCCGTGCTTTAAATAAAATATCTTTTAAGCCTACCTATCCTTATGATGTACAAAATTTCAATTCGACCTGGCCGAGCTAAATGACACTACACCTAGACTCACACGGTCGGATCATATTTTTCATTTATAATTTTTGTAGTTTATGTTTTGCTTTTTTATACTATTATTTTTCATATATGCAAATCTTTTCTTCCCTAAAAAATTTTGGGTTTAGAAAAGTCGATTAGTAAAAGAAAGTATATAAAAGTAAAAGCCATTATGATAAATCTTCCAGGACAACAAAGAAACGAAAATATTTTCACGTGAATCCATTTGTTTAAGAATTTGATTTAATTATATCGAGAAATTCAACCAACATTCAAATCTAGTGGAATTGAGTGCTTTTGTAAGACTGCGGGGGATCTATTTGTTAGTTTTAACACCTACAATTTTTTATCAAATTCTTTTTCAATATAGTCATGTATAAAATGATATTTCATTCAAATGTGTTTGGTATTGAAGTGTTAAACTAGATTCTTGGTGATGTGGAGGACCGTAGTATTATCACAAAGAATAGGAGTTTTACAAAATTCAGAACGTAGTATTTCATCTAATGATGTATCTTGTAAGAACTATAATAAGAAGGAGCAATATATTCGGCTTTGGTGATTGAGATGGAAACTGGCATCTACTTATTGCATTGACAAGACACAAGTCTATTTCCCAAATACTAACATCCAGCTCATCTTAATTTGTGGTCCAGAATACAACATCGTAATTTGAGTAAGAATATGCAAACAAATTAAATTGAGAGTTTTTAGGATACCAAAGGATTAGAGTCAATGCTAGTTGTAAAGTACATGAGAGACCCGATCATTGATCTGCATAAAATTATAAATGTTGATTTACACTCTCCCTTGAAAGATCAAGAGTCAATGCAAAGTGAGGAGTCATAGGAGTTGCTACACCTTGCAGTCATCGACCTTGAAGCGAGTCAAAATGTCACTAACATATTTAAATTGATGAATAAGGATCCCTAATCTAATAGTTTTACTTGCCAGGCTAGAAAAAATATCATTTCCCATATAACTTGTCATGCCCTAATCTACGGGCGCAACATGTCGTATCACATTCACAACAATAAACAATAGAATTATATTCAAGACCACAAAAAACTAGACTGAATTTAAACTTTATAACGGATACATAATCTACGCAACCCTTACGTCTAATAGGACATAATGAAACTACACGGACTGCCCCATGCAATATTAACTCAGTCACTATCTTCTATACGAAGACTTTATTTAGTCACAATCGTTAAGCCTCCACGACCTAGCTAATGCCTTTCGACATCACCTATTCTTGCATCACGAGCCAAAACATGTCAACAAGAACCTTATTAGTGAATTATTACCAAAGAATCTAAATAACGAGACAATATATCCATATGTGTGCAAGCAAATTGTTTATCAGTTCAAGTCTCACATACACCCTAGCAATTAGGGCAGTGTCCGTTAACATATATACCGTCCCCAGTTTTACAAACATGATGGTGGGTGGGTTAAAATGTGCAAGTAAATCATTTGATTTGAGGCATTCCTGACCATTTCATGACTATTGTCCTCGTCCAATCTAAAGTTTCAAACCTCTCACTCGCGTCAGCGTATTATTATAGTCAAACTCCATCGGAGCTGACTTATCCGGACTGTCAGGAGCACTATGCCCCTCAGTCTCTAACTCCCCATCACCAGCCTTCTCATCGTCATCATCCCCACTCTCCGCCTCGGACATGTTATGGCCGACTCCCCTAAAGTGGGCATCATCAGCAAAAATTAGAATGTGATTCGGAGCCATGGGTTCGTCCTCGGGTTCCTCTTCATCCTCAGATGGTATAGGCGGCGTGCTAGCACGTATCCCTCAAGTATACTGAAGTACTCTCAAATCGGTAGTTATGTGGTCTTCCATGTAGTCTCACGTGTTCTTAGCCTCCTTACTATCTTCACCATCACACTCATCATCGGAGAAGGTGACTTCTTTGACCTTGAGGCTAAAGATACTACAGTGTAGTAGTCTAATGTGTTAGGCTTAGTAAAATAACAAACTATGCTCAAACTTTGTTCCCTTTTCCAGTCTCCGAATTGTGACTTTAACGAAGGTGATTTACATCATCTAAATAATCCTCCTAAAAAAGAGCTTTTCTTCTTCTTAGACATATCCTGTAATTCACCATTTCTATTTGTATTCAGTAATACTTAATATTCATTTGATGCTTATCCCATGCGCGCTTCGGCTTTCCCAACGATGCTTCTACTTTGTTCCACATGAAAGATAGCAATCGGTATGTTCACGCATAGATAACTCGATAACCATGTTGATCAGGCGCATTTGTCTCATTGTCTCAAGTGAGCACATTAACAACAACCCATTATGTTTCTCAACGATCCTAAATGCAAACAACAACCTATAGTGGTCTTACATCTTTTGATTTAAATCTTAGGGATCTACTTGAACCTTAATCCGTTAAAACCTAGGGCTTTAATACCAACCTGTCACACCCTAATCCACATGCGTGACTGGTTGTATTACACTCCTAACAATAAACAATAAAAGACTTATCTTCAAGACCATAATAACTAGACTAAATAAAAACTTTATAATGCATACATAATCTATGCAACCCTTATATTTAATAATATAAAATGAGACTACATGCACTACCCCAAGCAGTCTTAATTCCATCATTGACTTTTATATGAAGACTTTATTTAATAAAAACTAATCCTCCACAACCTAGGCACCTAGCTAGTGCCTTTCGACACCACTTGCTCCTACCAGACGAGCTAAAACACGTCAACAACAATATTGTTGGGTAAGTCATAACCAAAGACTTTAAACACCAAGACAATATATTCGTGCATATGCAAGCAAATTGTTTATCAAATCTAGTCTCACCCACACCCTAACAATTAGTGTGGTGTCCCTCAATGTATACGTTGTTCCCAGTTTTACAAACAGGACATTGGGTAGGTTAAAAGTGCCCTGGCCACCATATCCTGACACTTTACAACACTCGAGTATCAGGCATTCCCCCAAAAGGACCCTTCACTCTGACAAATCCTAAAAGATTGCAACTTGGTTATCGCTGGCTCAGTCCAGAGTCATTTCACACAAAACCTAAGAACGTGGCCTTCCTACCTTGATATATCCAACTAAAAGCAAATATGCCTCAATGTAAGAACCAATGTCACTCTGTCTAGACTTGCGATCATATCTGGTGCTGCTCCTTGCGCACACCTTACACACACCTTAATGATCTGCGTATGATTGACAGTGACCAATGACGAACATACAAAGCCATGGTATGCTAATCCATAAGATATAATTTAAACCTGTAACCATGCACACATCAAAACATTTTATAAAAATGTTTAACCGACTCAGATACAACCGCAAAAGAAATTAAGAAAAGGGGACAACTCAAGTCCTTACACCGATCGATGAGTTCCAAAAGCACTTTATAACCCCGTAACACATTAAAAATAATATTAAGACATTTTACTTATTAACCTTGAAATCCCTAGGACTATCCTACCCGACATACCTTAGTCATGTTCGTCACCTCGGGCTAGAGTTCTTTGACTAGGTTGATATTCCCGTCACACCTCTTAAAGAACATACATCCAAGAGTTAGGGCTTACGCACACTCCCGACATGACCACATGGACACTACATGAAAACCCTATCATATGAACTCCCATGAAATCCTCATAATTACAAAATAACACTACATTATTCATTTCATACTTATACCGCATATTGTCTCGTGATAGTTCGATTTCTCAAAAGTGGTCATTTTCCTTATCTGCATCCTAACACGTAGATACTGGTTTGATTCTTCAAAACCATGATTTACTTGTGCATGCCATAAGATGCATAATGTGGAGGTTTAGAACCTTACCACAACAAATCTAATCCCACAACTGGTCTTTAACATACACGAACACGCCACCGAACGATCTAACACTACAATGGAGATCCATACAGCACGTAATAGCTAATAATGGGTAATGCTCATATTTAAAAGAGTTTAGAAACTTATCGAAGAGAACCGAGTTTCTAAATGTTGATTCCAAGACAACACTACATTAATGAGCACAACCACACCTATCGACCATCACCACAAGCCTTCCAAAATGTCAAAAAGTACCATGAGATTCGGTTCTAGAGAGAGAACCGAGAGTAGAGGTTGCAAATGGGTCAAAAACCATATTTCTTGACTTTTATATCTACTATGCCCACCGAGACTCCATCGCGTACAGCTAAATCTACCATCGGGGTACGCTACCGGCCTAAAAGAGCATATTTGTATCTTTCAAATAGAATAATCACATATACCAACCGAATATTCCTCAAGGACCGTTAAGATAATCAATGGCGGTCCACAACCACCTTAGCAGACGCTTACCTGATCCTTTGGCGGTCAGTTATAAAAACTTGCAAACAAGTGTCGAACCTCCTCCTTGCCGGTGCGTTTAGGCCGACTTTCATAACCCATAGCGGTCCGCTATGGTCTAAGTTTCCTAATCCTTAGGAAATTTCTATTTAAAATCATTTCATTCACATTTCCGACCACTATACGTGTATGCCATCTCGTTTGTTAGGTTGAGGGGTCACATAACTCATCTTGAACTAGGCATTCATTAAATCTCAAATTTCTTACACAGTTTGATATTAGCAGACCCGGAAATGATAGCGTTCACGTAGATCTAAACAATGATCATATCCATGATACTCTCCTTATGATGAGCATATAATTAATTGTTCCATGTGTGAAACCATTATCCAACAGATGCTTTGATAAAGCTTCATACCTTACATGTGGTGCATGATGCAATCCATATAAAGCCTTATCCTATTTGTACAATCATTCTGGATTATTTGGGTTAGAGAAATAGGAAGGTTGACTAACATTGACTTCTAATTGCACCTTACCATTAAAAAATGCACTGTTCACATCCATTTGATAAACCATGAAGTTTTGACAAGCAACACATACCAAGAAATTTGGATAGCCTTAAGATGAGCTACTGGTGCAATCATTTCTTCATAGTTATGCCTTCTTCTTGACAGAAACCTTGGACCATTAGACAGGTCTAGTCTCGAACAACAATACTTGGTCATCTTTGTTGTTATGGAAAACCCATTATGTGCCAATTAGGCATTTTTTTATGGTAGGTTTAAGAACTCTTTAACTTTTAATTTTATAAAACATGTTAAAACTCATCTTTAATTGCTTCGACCCAACTCATTTTCTTTAAGACCATGGTAATTTTCTTCTGTTTAACTTGAGACATAAAACAATAGTATCTATACTACTATATAATGTAAAACATATAACTAAAATGGTAATTTGACATAAATCTGTAAGACGTAGACGTGCCTTTTCATCGTCCATCACCCTCAATTTCCTTCAATCATCCCTTCCTTTAGGCATTTTTCACCGCTTCTTAGTTATTATCATTCAATGGAATTCAATACGTTGTTACGTATCATCTGCCTTCTTCACACCTTCTTAGTGGCGACAATTGAATACTCCCCCGTAACTGTCACCCATTCAATGAAATCGTCGCTTTAATGGTGACATATGAAGCATTAGAATGGCAATTAACAAGGGAATGATGCAATTGAATGTGCCAATTGAATGCTCGAAGTGGAACCACCAAATACAATCTCACTTTATCTTCAATTTAACGTAATGTCTTTTTCTTCGAAAGTCGTCTTGAAGCTGAGATCTGGTTTTGGAAGGTCCAATTAAAAGGTAAAAAGTGTGGAAACCCATTGATGAATTTGATAACGGTTTGAATAGCTTAAACCCTAGCATGGTACGCTCCCGAGCTTCTTTTTCTCCCCGATAATAACTGGATCCTTTGGGTGCAAAAAGTGTGCGTTTGTAGAGTTTTTCCTTACTATGATGATGTAGTTTGGTACAGGTGTGAGTGTATGCCTCTTATCGTTTAATGATCTGATCATGAATTTTGATTGTGTTTGTTGTCGTTTAGAATTGCTTTGAGTATATTTTGGTTTTGAGTGGCTTCATTCTTATTTCTAATTAATTGTATATGGAATCTGTTTATTGTTATGATATGAATGAATCCTTATTATGTTATTCGCTCCAATCTGCTATTTGTTTAAATATTTTCCCTTCCATTTTATTTTATAATTCTTATTGAATTAGTGCTTCCAAATTATTGTTTTAGTTAGTATCTTTTGATGTGCTCAATTGAAAAAGGTATGTTCAAGTGCTCATATACTTGCTTTGATGCTCAAGGAGAGCAACACTAGCCATGGCAACACTAATATCATTGTTAAAAGTTTATTTGATGCAGATTGGCGTATGAAACTCGATTAAGAAACCCATGTACATAACCAATGATTAAAGAACCCACTTTTGATTTCCATTAGAAGAACCCAGGATTGTATTTGATCGATTTTGGAATGGAGATGGCGGTTGTTCAAGGGTTGATGAGTGATGAAGGTGATGGACTAAGATTCTGATGAGGACAGATGGTTGATCTAATCGACAACAACAAATCCTAATATGGTGGTAAGTGGTGATTAACTTTTAAGGGTTTTAAGTGTCTTGATGTTTATGGTGTGTGTTCAAACTTGTTATAAATTGATTTGGTTGATTTGAGGCTAATCAAAGAGTGTGATTTAGGGAATACGTTTTAGTTGTTTTTCAAAGGACATTTTTGGTCAAACTTAAAGCGCTTTTGGTGGTTTTATTTTTTTTGTGTTTGCATGACTCCAAGATGCTAGGGATACATTGATTGGAGTAGACATTTGGAGATTGTATGTTGAATGATGAAGGTACAATTCTTATATTTCATAAAGTAAATGTTGAGTTATTATTTTAGCATCTATATTTGTATTTCTTTCAAAATCCCTTACTGTATTAGGTTAAAACAATTTGCATACTTGTTATTTGGTTCTGGTTTTTTACAATAATTACATCTATTCCTTCGATGTGTGTTATAGGATACAAGAAATATGTTCCAAATATGTTCCTTCAGTGAACTCTTTTTTATTAGACGTTTAAACATGGTTCTAAGATATATTAGAGGGTCATAATTCACTACTTTTGAGAACATGTTTTTTTATATAAGTTGCAACTGCGTATACATTATTGCAAGTTTGCATTGCAAATCATGTTTGCTTTCCAAATCATACTTGGTTTTCTAGGCCATTTTACAAAATTAAATCATCATCCGATTAGTTATATGTATATGGTGTTTTTAGTCGATCGTAGAGTGTGTGTGCATCATAAACATAAATAATTATAAATTTATAATAAAACTGGTTTGTTTTTCGGTTTTACAAGTATGCACTACCATGGTCAGTAGCTGGTAATAAGATTCAGTGTACAAATTTAGTGCATACTTTGGATCTGAGTCATACTTGGTGAAAGTCTTATTTATTCAAATTTGGTGTTAAGTTAGGCCCATACATCATAAATGCCCTAACAAGTCAAATATTTCTAAAAACTTAAGAGCCGCCCAAATTCTTTTATCTAGAAAAGTAGTTAAAAATTCACAAAAAGTTTAAAACATTATTCTTTCTAGAAATGCGTTTGATACATGGATGCAGTTTACACACATTAATGAATTTCTAAGCAGTTAAATCGGTGAAATATCGGATATCGGTCACTGACCGATATTTGATATATCGGTTCTCGCGGTGATATATCGGTGAGATATCGGTAATTGCATATATATATATATATATATATATATATATATATATATATATATATATATATATATATAAAACACTAAAACTCACATAATATTAATTATAAGATATGCCGGTAAGAATGCTATAATAGCATTCTTACCGGCATCATTTGGTTTAATGATATCTACATGTGTAATAAGTGAATTTAAAAGTATTTAAAAGTAGATTAGAAGTATATTAAAACAATATTATATTAAAACAATATTGTCATCATCTCCAATTCTTCTGGTTTGTTCCAATTTACAGATTCCAATTCGATCACTCCATATTAAGACAGTTAAAAACACATATTTTTCTCGTTGGTGGATCCAAAAGTCTATATTCTGTCGCTATAAACCAACCACAAGATGATCACAACACTAATCTTCACACTCAGCAACACCAGAAATGGCGCTTACTGCTTCAACTCGACCTCTGTTGAACGACTTCAAGCTCTCTTCACATTCACACCACCAAATCCCCAGAGTTCGTGGATCTCACAAACCCCATTTGTCTAACCCTAGTTATCCGATCAATTTTCCCCAAATTAGCAGCTCGTTTTCACCAATTAACGCTCAGTTGAAGCCCAATGATAATATCGGTGATATGGCCGATATTTGAAAGCCAAAATATCGGCGATATATCGGTCATATCGGCCGATATTATCGCCGCCGATATAATTCCCGATTTTTTGGACCGATATTCTAGCCACCCACTGATAACCGATATATCGGTGATATATCACCGATATATCGGCCGATTTAACTGCTTAGATGAATTTATCAACATCTTCAAAGGAGATTGTTTCAGGACTTATCTATTAGAACCCATCTTTACTTTGTTATTTTTTGTTCAACCACATCTGTTTCTTTGTATTCGCTTGATTTGGTTGTTCGAGTGGGCTTCTTAGGTTCTCGCTGAGGTAATCATTTAACTTCAAAATTTAATTTTGAGTTGACATTCATATGTTTGGTTTGATAGTAATATGCATCTTTAATATTCATTAACCTCAGTGTAGGGTTATATATTGTACATTGGGCATAGGCCTGTAAATGAACTGAACGTTCATGAACGGTTCGGCAGGAAGTTCGTTTATGTTCGTTTATTTAATAAATGAACGAACATGAACATAAATTTTGTGTTTGTTTAGTTAAACGAACAAACATGAACACATGTTTTGTTCGTTCGTTTACGTTCATGAACGTTCGTTTATGTTCATTCATATATGTTCGTTTATGTTTGTTTATTTATGTTCGTTTATGTTCGTTTATTTATATATATTAATATATTAATAAAAGACAATTATGTGTTAATATTTGAAACTTAAGTGTATTATGTTATACTAGAAACCTATAAGTTTAGTGAGATTTCAATCTCCACTAGTACACCTAAAAGTTACAAATAGTCATTTAACGTTGTTTTTTATATGTGTTCAATATGTATGTTTATTGTTGCTCAATTATGTTCATTTATTATTGTTCATTTATGTTTGTTTATTATTATTCATTTGTGTTCGTTATGTTCGTGAAGTGTTCATTTAGCTTTTTAATGAACAAATGTAAGCCCCGTTCCCGGGCACCTCACAGCTGGTCATCATCGCACTTAAAACACGTCATTATGTAATCTTTACTAAAATCATGCAGCGGAAACTGTGAAATAACTTTTCATCTATAACATATAATAAAAGAAGGTTTTCTTTAGACACGTGTCATCATTTTAGCACATCAAATGACACGTGTCATTATTCTAGCATATCAAAAAAATTATTTTCCTGTCTCTCTCTCATAATAAATACAAATTAATTTGACTTTTCTTTTTAACTAAAATATGTTAAAACAAATATGTCTATATTTGTGTTTCTTGTCTCTTTCATATTAAATGATAATTATTGTAAATAAGTAAACTAAACTATTAATCATCTAAAATATAAATGTACTAATTTTAAAATATATTAATACATATGAAATTTTATGATATCAAAAATATTTTCTTTAAATATAGAGAAATAATTTCTAATTCATTATGTGTTATAACTTTTAAAATATTCATTATATTTTTATTCCACCAATTGATAATAACATCTAAAAAATAAAATATTCATAAAACTAATGATTTTAATATGTTTTATTTATTTCACCCATGTAATACATGGGCTCTAAACTAGTTTTTCTATAAATGCTTTTGCAAAGTAATACAACATTCATTACAAAACATCGTTTCTTTGCATTATAATACAAAAGCATTAAACAAAAGAATGCCATCCAAAAGAGTTGAGTAGCCACCCCGTGCCATCCTCACCAACCTTACCTGCCAACTGGAAACACATAAAAAGTCAGCGTTGCTGAGTGAGTTTTAGTTTTATAATAAAACATACTTTACTTTCATTAAGACCGTATCTTTACTTTCATGCTATCACACATCATACGTACACATAGATAATATCATTATTATCTTCATCATTCGTTATCTTTGTTTCTATATAGGTCTTGTCACACTTTACCCTCTTCACGGCACGTAACCATGATTACGGAGGTCGAGTGACAAGGATCCC
The DNA here is from genome assembly GCA_024085815.1 of Flaveria linearis. Classification (NCBI taxonomy): domain Eukaryota; kingdom Viridiplantae; phylum Streptophyta; class Magnoliopsida; order Asterales; family Asteraceae; genus Flaveria; species Flaveria linearis. The sequence goes on along the minus strand of CM044007.1, from coordinate 60,479,698 downwards.
GTTTCATATCTTATCATTATATCCCTTCCGTTCATTACTATCATTCGTTCATTCTTTAACTTTCATTTATTCTTTGTACAATGGTCAAGTACATAAAGGTTTTGGTGACAATGGTGAAGGAGAAAGAAGGTCAGATGGAAAACTTACTTCGATAACCTATTTAACAATAGGAATCAAAATCAACAAACTGAGGTAGATAGAATAACTCAAACAACGCAACAATACCAATGCTATTGTAGAAGCATCACAGTTGACGAAGTTACAAGAGCTATGAAGAAAATGGGAAGGGCTAAAACGGTGGGGCCAGACAACATACCGATTGAAGCGTGGAAATGCCTGGGTGATGAGGGTCTCAAATGGCTAACAGATCTATTCAACACTATCTTTAAGACAGGGAAGATGCCAGACCAGTGGAGAACCAGTGTCATAGTCCCCATATATAAGAAAAAAGGAGATATTCAAGGTTGTGAAAACTACAGGGGAATAAAGCTACTGAGTCACACGATGAAACTATGGGAAAGAGTTATTGACACGAGAATTAGACGGGAAACCCAGATAGCAATAAACCAATTTGGATTTATGCCAGGACGCTCTACGACAGAAGCCATACACGTCATAAGAAGGATAATGGAGAAATATAGAGAAAAGAAAAGGGACCTCCATATGGTATTCATCGACCTAGAAAAGGCCTATGACAGTGTACCGTGACAACTAATTTGGGAAACTCTACGACTTAGAGGGGTACCAGAGAGGTATACCAAATTAATTAAGGATATGTATGACGGGGCAAAAACGCGTGTGCGAGCACCGGTAGGAGACACAGACTCATTCTCAGTGGAAGTGGGACTCCACCAAGGATCGGCATTGAGCCCATTTCTCTTTGCACTAGTGTTGGATGAGATGACTAAGTCTATACAACAGTCAGTCCCGTGGTGCATGCTCTTTGCGGATGATATTGTCCTAATATCAGAATCTAAAATGATGCTTAACGACAAGCTAGAGCAGTGGAGAGCAACGCTGGAGAACAAAGGATTAACGATAAGTCGCTCTAAGACGGAATACATGCATTGTAACTTTGGTGGTAACGAGGAAGAGGACACCCAAATCAGTATCCAGGGTATGCCGGTCTCACGGACATCTAGGTTCAAATACCTGGGCTCGTACCTGCAGGAAGACGGAGAGATACACAGCGATGTAGCTCACCGTGTCCAAGCAGGATGGTGCAAGTGGAGAGCAGCATCAGGGATCCTATGTGACAAGAGGTTTCCAGCAAAACTTAAGGGAAAACTATACAAAGTCGTGGTACGCCCAGCTATGCTATATGGAACAGACTGCTGGGCCATAAAGAAATCGCACGAGAAACAAATAGAGGTTGTGGAAATACGAATGCTAAGGTGGATGAGTGGCCATACAAGACTGGATCGGATAAGAAACGAAGTGTTTCGACAGAAGTTAGAAGTGGCTTGTATTGCAGATAAAATACGAGAGGGAAGATTAAGGTGGTATGGACATGTCAAGAGGAGACCAATGGCAGCACCGGTCAGAGCAGTAGAGAACATCGTCATAGAGGGTAGGAAGAGTAGAGGAAGACCTAGGCTTACTTGGGAAGAGATAATTAGGCGAGATATGGCACACTTGCACCTCTCTGAGCACATGATCGGGGATAGGAGCGAGTGGAGACGTAGAATTAAAATTAAGGACTTTTAGTGGTTTCTGTAGCTACGAAGGGACTTTCATTACTTCTTACGGGGCCTGATGTGTATGTAGTACACTGCGACCTTTTTAGGGAAAATTTGTTGCTTCCCTGATGCAGGCTTGTTCATTTTATATTTCTTTTTGATGATATTTTAATGTTTGCTGTTTCATATATCATATATCATATAGCTTATATCATATGTTTGATTATATGTTGATTTCCTAGCTTTATTGCTTTTGTTAGCGAGTCGGGGGTCTATTTGGAAGCGGTCTCTCTACCTATCGGGATAGAGGAAAGACTTGCCACCACCTACCCTCCCCAGACCCTACTTTTGAGTGGGATATACTGGGTTTGTTTGTTTGTTTATTCTTTGTACGTCTTTAACTATCTTACTCTTTCATCTTTAACTCTTTTCTTTCCATCACCCATAAACCTTACCTTTCTGTTTCGTGATACTGGACCTAGGCCTATCATAGACCTTCTATAACGGTGCATCGCACCTCCTGGCCACAGTACCTAAGGTAAAGTTTAGAGGTACCATCACTATATACAATACCTTTCTGTTTCGTGGTGCCGGACCTAGGCCTATCATAGACCTTCTATATCGGCTCACCACACCCTACTGGCCACAGCACCTAAGGTGGAGTTTAAGTGTACCATTGCCACATGTAATATCCTTCTGTATCGTGGTACTGGGCCTAGGCCTATCATAGACATTTTATATCGGCGCATCGCACCCTCCTGGCCACAGTACCTAGGATATGCAGTGATGGTTCTATACAATGGTTGATCCCAGTGTCAGGATTTTACCCTATTCGTAGCACACAACCACGATTACTGAGGTCGCAAAACTAGGATTCCATTTCGAGTCTGTTGCAACAACAAGGTCGCTCACCTCCTATATTTGCTTGCAAGTCTTTATTACTCTCATTCATTATTAATGCATGCATTCATTCATCATGTTCCTCTTTCATTATCTTTCACTTTACGTTACATAATACTTTCGTTTCATTCATTGACATAACACGTAAAGCCACGGGAAAGATATACATACATCATAGTAAGGAACATCAACATACACTATAGCATTACTATACAGGGCATCATCATTCATACATAACATACATCATACATAAACATGCAACATCATCATCATGCCCTACGTCAAAACTTACTCCTGCACTTTCCCCCGAAAGTCAGTACTTTAACTATGCTCTTCCTCGGGTGCAACAGCCCTATTTGGGCGTATGGGCACCCTTCAGTCGCATAACCTCCATGCGACTGAACATCATGCGAATGGACCAATACGGATGAACACCTATACGAAAGAACACCCAATCGTGCAAATGGACTCTCAATCGTGCGAATGAACACTATGCGAATGGACTTCATGCGAATGAATCTCATGCGGATGAGCACCTATGCGACTGGGCTCTCAGTCGCATGACTCCTTATGCGACTGAACCCCCAGTCGTGCGACTGAACCCCAATCGCCCTCCAGTCGGTCGTATGGCCTCCAGTCGGTCGTATGGCCTCCAGTCGGTCGTCCAGCCCTAACTGGTGCAGAATGCAGTTCTCCCGAACCCAATCTACCATTTTTGACCTCCATGCTCATCCAAACCCATTCTAAGCCCAAATCAACCATCCTAAACCTTAGGAATGCATAATACAACACCATTCAAGCACATACAAGCCCAAGAACATACTCCAAACGCATCAAACACAATCACACCCAAATGGGTCAAACGCACACACATTCAAAAATGGGTTTACTATGTGTTCCAGCCCCAAATCAGTTGAAAACGAGTAAAATAGGGGTCTTAGAACTCACACAAACTACAAGAAGAAGAAGAGCTTCATGTTGACTCGTTACACGACAAGTTTGCACACTCGAACCAAGCTTTTTCTCTCTTTTCTCTCTTCTTTCTCTCTTCTTTCTCCCTTTGCTGAATTTTCACAAGAGTGGGGAGGATGTGGCTGCCCTCCCCCTCTTAATCCCCCATTTTTACAAATTTTCTTCCGTTTTGGCAAGTTTGATCCCCCGACTTTAGACTTTATTTCTTTTTCTTCTTTCGTCGGCTTCAAAGGAAAAAATATCCAGGTGTTACAACAAACATGAACGAACACAAACATTCTTATTTTATTAATAAACGAACATGAACAAAAACTCATATTCGATTATGTGTTCGTATTCGTGTTCGGTAAAAGTTAATTGAACAAACACGAACATGCTGATGTTCGTTTTCGTTCGGTTCATTTACATGCCTAATTGGGAATGAAAACTTGATTTTGGTTTTTCTTATTTATAATTTGTGACTATCCTTTTGGTAATGGGTGTTTTGTTGTCTGTAGTGGACTTTTGAAACTCCAATATGTGTAGCATAAAGCTTTATTTTAATTATGAAATTGGCCACATAAACTACTTCATGTATTGATGTAAGGTGAGTTCAGAAGTTATTTAGACGAGCAAAAGGTATTGAAACAAACCTCTGCTTGTTGCTAGGTAGGTTGTCATTAGGTTTATGCAGTGATAATGGTCATATAGTATAGTTTATGTTACGTTTAAGCTTATCTACGGTCTTGATAATGTTTAGGCCAGATTAATGTATGGATCATTTCACAAACCTTATATTTTTTGTTACTATAACTTTCACAAAAACTATTTATCAACTTAACAAAGTAAGAAAACATCATATATATAGTTTTTACAGAATTAAGTTGATTAAATAATTATAGGTAGGTTGTGTTTTGCAGGTAAATTATGTCTATTACATGTCAAATTGTAGGTTGCGTTTTGTAGGTATTGCAAGTTGCTTTTTGTTGGTAAAGTGTCAATGTGCAAACTTTAGGCTAACATAGCAAATTAGAAATTTTGTTCCCTTGGTAGCAACTCAGATTGCAAAAGGTAAGGATATAACGTGGGTTTTTTTGTTAATATGTAAATTTTCAAGGTCTTTCTGCTCGTAATGGGTCAAAATGTTGTTGGATTTTGACGTACAATTGAAGAGGTCTTCCGAAGACAAGCTTCTCTTCCGAAGACAAGTCAGATTTTCCGAAAGCTCAAGTATGAAGAACATCCGAAGGTAGAACTCAGTCTTCTGAGACTAAGTAGTTCTCCTTCCAAAGTATAAACACTTGAAAGATCCAAGGAAGAGTCTTCCAAAAAATAAAGTCATGAAGATTTGCAGAAGTAACGGAAGAGGTTGATTCTTCCGAAGCTTAAATGGCTTCAGAAGAACTTATTCTTCCGAAGCCATTTAAGCGCCAGAAGAACCAACTATGAACCAGTGGATAAAAGTATGGTCTGACTGACACCCACTGCTATCTCTGATATACTGCATGGTGCTTTCCCACGCCCATGTAGTTGACCATACCTTAATCCGCTGTTCACCTTTTATCAGTTAATACAGTTACCAACTTAGTTGGTGATAAAAGGTAAGTCATGGACATGTCATGACTACCTAGTCTAGAATAGTATTTTATCTTAGATGCTTTACTTTTAGCATGTAGTATTTGTCTAGTTGTAAATTCCAACTAGTTATCCAAGTATAACCAGCTGTAGATAGTAGTATATATAGTTTCTCATTGTAACTCCTTAAGTTATGCTTGTAAGAGTCTTGTAACACTGAGTTGAGAAGTAATATATAAGTATCTTGAAAACCATTCTTGTTTTCATTTACTTATTGTATTATTGTCAACTTATTTAGAGATTCTGCTTCTTATTTCGAGTGAGATCAAGTGAGTTTGAGAGATAAACTTGCGTTGAGAGACAAACATCGATCCTACAATTGGTATCAGAGCTTTTTAGGCTCTTGATTGTGAGATCTAACCATCCCAAATTACCCTTGTTTCATCAAACTTACTCACTTCACTCAAATGGCTCTTAACTAGAAATCTTCGAGTCTGAGATGGGAACCATGACCATGGCTCCAATTATCACTCCTGATAATTTTAGAGCATGGTGCAAACGTATTGAAGGCTTTATCAAGTATCAAGACAGCCGGATGTGGAGATCAGTAACTCATGGTCCTTAAAGCCAAAGGTGGAATCCCCACTTAGTAATGGTGCCATGATTGTGAAGGTTGTTAAAGATTACTCTGATGAAGACTTCAAGAAGATGGACATTGACTATAAAGCTATGACTGTGCTGCTTACAGCTATACCAAACTCTATAATAGTAGGGTTTCAGCATTGTGAGACTACCAAAGATCTATTTGATGCTTTGACGTTGATGTATTCTGGTTCTACTGATTCCAAGAAAGATGTACTGAAGCAACAATTTGAAAACTTCACATATATTGCTGGAGAAACCCTGAGTCAACAAGCTTCACGCATATGGGAGTGACTCTTGAGAAAAGAGACATAGTAAGGAAATTCATGAGTGCACTTCCTCATGAATGGACTTTTTACTGTGTCTCAATCAAGAGAACAGAGAATCTTAACACTCTCACAGTGACTGAACTATATGGAATCCTTGATGGATACTATAGGGAGATGGAAACTCAGAAAGGCCATCAGATGAATAGAAACTCGAACCTTCTTTTCAGCAATGCTCTACATGCTACTGAAGGTTCAAGAACTCCTCATCCCCAGTTGTACCTGAACTACTCCCAACAACCATCATCCCCTTCTGGACCTTATATCATATTTCTTTAGACACCTAGGTCTCAACATGCTCAACAAAATCCTTTTTAGGATAATTGTGCTTTTGTTTCAGGAAGTGAGCACTCTGGAGACTTTCAATTCTATTTTGATGACCGTAAGTGTTTTAGTCCAGATGATATGGAGTATATGGACATTGTCAGGCAAATGGCTCTCCTAACCTACAGAGCAAAGAAGTTCTTCAAGAGAACTGGAAGGCAATTCTCTCAGAACACATGTCACACCCCCGCTTGTAGCGGAAACACGAGGATGCGACGGACGGGATTGTCATAACACTTGGTATAATTACAGAGACATATTATATGCAAAATCCTCGTGTCATGACGTCGCCCGACACAATGGTGACTTGTGTCGTGGTTAGTCAGTTCCACGCCTATCATAGTCTTATTAATTCCAAATCTAAAATACACACAGTTCACAAATGAAACAAATGATATACATGACTAATGCAAAGCTTATTGAAATCCTGAGGGTCTCGGCTAAGGCATCAACTCTAGCTATCCTCTTTGATTATGTTCACCTGAAAAGATATGCTAAAAAATGTCAACACATAATGTTGGTGAGTTCCGCAGGTTTAAATTGAAAACATGTTGTTGATGCTGTATAGAATTTGATATGGAATCATACTGTAAGCAAAAACCACATAACATGTGTTTAAGACAACCAAACCTAATGACGTTATGCATATAAGTTTGTCGGAATATATTCACCCTTGGCCTGATTGCTGGCAGCTGTGTTGGTAACTCACAAGTTAACCAATCGTCGAAGGGTGGGGGTGTCAACCCAGTAGTACTACCAATACCTATCCGTTGGTTCCCAAACCCGGGAATTAATGGTTGTAAGAATCATAGAATAACACCATGTATGTATTAGAATATAAGAATAGTATCACATTGATTCCAAGTATGAAAATTGTATGTAAGATTGTACAGCATCGAAAACGGGTGAGCATACTTTTCCCCCAAGTTTGAAAAACATTGAAACAATTATAAAAGCATAAAAAGGGGCCACGGAAACTCACCTTGGATTGATGTAATGTATATGAATAAGAACTTCAAAGAATTAAGCAATGCACGATCAAGCACGATCAATACCTATTATTAATTGTAACTAAGTCTTTAAAATGTGTTTATTGCGAATAAATATATTTGGTAAGATTCGGGTTGGTTTGGTTTAACACGTGACACGTACACAAATGGATGTATATATGTTTACAAGATTAAGTTTGAAATTAACGTTAAATCGAGGATTAGAATTATGGGGTTTTTAATAGGTATTAAGTTTACAAGTATTTATTTGCATTTTGATTCCATTAGGAGGATTTCATAAGTGTATTTATATATTTTGGAATTAAATATAAAAATGATGTGGTTTAATTATATAATTTATAATTATCCAAAGATAATTACAAATAAGGATAATCACAATTATAGTATTTTGATTAATAATAAGGTATTAATCTATACCTTTAGTTAAAATATATTTTACAAGAAATAACCCACAATTTTATTTGTAAATAGTTTGTGAATTTATAAAATATATTTAAAGATAATATAGCGTTTATCTTATAGAAATAATTATTTATAATATTTATAAATAATATTTATATAATTTTCATGATTATTTCATAGTTAAACTTGATTTAGAATTTATTTTATAAAAATAAGTATTTTTAATATTTTTAAATAATATTTTATAAAAATCTATTAAAGTTTTTAAATAAAATAAATTTACAGAAAATTATTTTGTAAGATTTAAAGTAAGGAAAATTAATAAAATTTATTTTATAATTTTTAGAAATTTTTCCATATTTTTAAAGTATTTATAAAGCTTTTACAAAAATAAAAACAATGAAAAGGAGGTTGCCGGGTTCGAACCCGGGACCTCACACCCACAAACACACAGGCCAAACCAGTGAACCAAAGGCCGCAGCCGCGGTAAGAATTGGTTTGTAATTCTTTTAACCACTGTTTCCCCAATTTCCCCAAATCACTATGAACCCTAGCTTCGATCGAAGTTAAATTGAACAACAATTCAGTGTTGTTTATGACCAGATCGATGGGGCTTTTGATCCCCATGTAAAACCGAGTATATAGATGCGTTTAATTACCTCATTCGAATCGAATTGATGATATAGATGCTCAAGAACAGGTTGCGACTTTACTTGAAACCAAATGATGATCAAACTTTGATTATAATCAAATTAATTGTACAGGTAGCTGTAAGTGATGCTTATGATCGAAAGCCCCCTGTTAATTTTGTGAATTGAAACTCGTAGGATAGATATCGATTGAGTTGCAGGTCGATGATGGAAACGATGATCGAATTGGGTGTTTTTGATGATTTAAGGTGCAATTGAAAGCATAGACTGATGAGGATTATTTATAGCATCGAGTAGGTTGGTTTTATTCGATTATTGTAGTGTCTAGTGCTCGGTAGTGGTTGAACTTTCGGCCGAGTGGGTCGAAGTGGGTTAGGTACTCGATCAAACTTCCATTGAACCTAATTTTTGTGGGGTTTAGCTTGAATCGTGCGCATGATAGTGTCGGGATATTTAATTTGGCCTAATACGCGTTAATTTTGAGTGTAGGGGGTCGCCGGATTGTTGGCCAGAGGATGGCCGGAGCGACGGGGATGGGGGGTTGGTTTTTTTGAAATAATTACAGAATGGTCCCTGGGGTTTGGTAAGTTGTTATTTCATGTTTTGAAGTTTTAAAACATGTTTCAAATATTACAAAACAGCCCCTGTACTTATTAAATCAATTATATTAATTTTGTAAATAATAGTATTTTCACTATTATTATTATTTTCATTTTATGTTATGTAAATTCTTTTAAAGTTTCAGAATTGCTAAAACACCCCCTGGACTTTATGTTTATTTTTTTTTGTTATTATTATTATTATTATTATTATTATTATTATCATTATTATTATTATTATTACTATTTTTATTATGATTGTTATTATTTTTATTATTATTTTTTTTATTATTGGAATTAATAATGCATTAAAATTTAATTGTTTATAAAAATACGGGATGTTACAGTCTCCCCTGCTTTAGAAAATTTCGTCCCGAAATTTTAATCACGAGGAGGCTGAAACGAAAAGATGAGGATACTGGGGTTTTATTTGGTCATCACGTTCACAGGTGAACTCTGGGCCACGTTTAGATTCCCAGTGGACTTTGACAATAGGTACCCGGCTTTGTTTCATTTGTATATAATCTTTTACAAGATTCTGACATAATGTATGCCAATTTGAACTCTTCCAGAGAATCGCGAGACTCTCTTTGAGATTTGACATATGGAACGTTAGGACACGATGACGAGTTACCATGGTATGTTAGACTTATAATCACAACTTCCACAATATAATTTCGTGGTAAGGTGAAGTCTAGAAATCATTAAAAGACCAGCAATGATAAGAAAGGTTAACCGTTGGAATTTAAGAATCCCAAACGTCCTCATATGAAACGACTTTAACGTATATCTTGTGAATATGTATTTCTCCTTTGACCAACCATCAGTCTAAGAATAATACGCTATGCGAAGATCTTGGAATGGGTTCACAAGGATGGTTAAGAATATTGTTAAAACAGAAAATGAATCAATCATTTAGAATAACGATTGATGTAACATCATACCACGGTATACGAATATTTGAAACAGATGCGGTTAATTTCTCGACGTTGTGAGATAATGTGTCGAATTGAATTTTTATAATGCACCAATTGTCATCATACAGTTAAGATAAGAGGCACTTATTCTGGCCAAGTTAAAACTAAAAAGTTTCCATGACCGGTAGGAATGAAGAAGATAGGTCACACACAACAGTCATTTCCTTTCCAACCTTCCTATTCTAAGAACAATACTGTATACAATAATCTCAGTCTTCGGGTAGTTCTATACATCTTAACTTACGCATGTCGAGAGTTTTCCTATCTCCACCGACTAACTAATTTCTAAGCAACTGGGGTTCATGACAAATGAAGGAGTGAATTTGAAGGAATCAATGCTATCCTCTACCAGTATCCAACAGATATGTATTGATTGATGATAAGATATGTGCCTATAATAACATCTGAGTCTTCTTGTCTATTTCACCACTAGTTTGCTTGCTCTAATCTCCAACTTTGTCCTACTATTCACAGATCTTCCCAATGTCCTACTTAATTCTATTTGATCTAAATGTTACAAGGTATGACATTAGCTTTGTCAACTTATGGATTCTATCAGTATAAAGAGCATGATTCCAGTATTACAATTTTAACTTTTGCATTTCATTCCTTGGGTAATAGTACTCACTCGCCAAAGATTTTAAACTTATCTCAAGTCATGACTATTGCAGCCTCACTACCTTATACTTGAGTTTAGGCATTCTACCATTTCAGTGTGGTACCCACTAGTGGACAAGCATCATTCTTCAAAGGCCATGTATATTCTAAGCAACCATTCAATTTGCATAATTTCTGAAATGTAAAAGGAGTGACGTCTCACTAGAGATAAGACTAGTGTCACCATGTGATTCCCATATAGACTCTAGGTAGATTAGAACTTATATAAGGGTAAATGTTATAAATGTTTCATTTCCTATATATTCTGGCGCTCAGAACTTTATCTACAGCATGGTTAGTTAAAAGCAGGGTCAAAATAGTTCAACCTAAGTTTCGTGTGAAGATTGTCATTAGGTGTCTAACGGTTGAAGATGTTGAAAGATTTCACGAGCGTAGTTTTAAGGAAGGTGGTTATCAATCACAATCGGAGTTGATATTAAAAATATTCCTTAAAGGCTTTGAGGTAATGATTCATGCCTATCTTGATAATAACAAGAAAACAATCTAAGGTTGACATTTGCCACCAAAATACGGGTTTCAATCCTATTTTGGTGAGATCATGTCATTTATGAAATGTAATTTCCAATGAGAATAATTGAAGTCAATCCTCAAGATAGGGAAGTCACCCCAATCCAGAGGATGAAATTTCATAGAACTAACAAATGGGAAACCATTTATCGAAATAGAGAATCATCAAAGTAAGGGAATCTCCCCTGCTTTGATGAAATAGAATCATTTAGGAGATACGAGTGTTCTTAGTCATAGGTTGACTTGCAAACTCTTGCATTTCCCACGGTACAAGCAGTATAAAGTTTGACTTTACGATGAAAGGAAATTAATATCAATTAGGAATTAGGAAAATTTCAAGTTACATCAGTGTAACAAAGGAAAGATCATGCTAACAAGCTTAAGATCAAGGTTTGAGATAGCAGAGTTTGTTAGGATGATGTTCAAATCTTGAATAATTTAAATCAGGAAGACGAAATCAAGGACAAGAATGATTCGACATTACAATGAGATGTGAACATTCGATTCACAATCGAAGGGAAGTCATGGACTTCTCAAGATATGAGGTTAGCCATAAGCTTATTGAAGACATGCATTCCGATATGCAGATACTCATCCCACTCTTCCAACCTTGCATGTATTGGGTGGTGAGGTACAGACTTTGACGCGATTTTGATAACCACGAATAACGATTCGAAGCTTCATTTTGAAAATTATTCGATTTAGAAACACAATGCCTTGACTATGATTTAAGATTTGTGTGTGCTTTGATAGGAATCAAAGTATAAAAAGAATCACATATGGTTCTACTCAACCAGTTCCAATAACCCATGCTTCGGTCCATCAAGATCATTACGTAGCCTAGTTTAAGCACATTCGTAGTATACCGGTGATGTTTATATATAGGGTTCCCCGCAGCGTTCCCACCACATCCACGATATACTTTGAATAATACTTAAACTAGTTGCATAACATCTTAATTTTCCTTAGCATCATTCCAAAGAATAATGTAATATAAGTTTGTTGTGAGCTACCGCAACTTATGTATAGGCGGTTTTACCAGCATATAAACGGCTACAGACAAACCTATACATCGGTTCCACACGGGAATTGATGACTGTAAAGAAAACATTTCCAAAGTGTAAATAATTTGATGTGACGTAGCAAGATCCACAAAGCGTATACGTATAGTTTATACGACGTAGCAAGATCCACAAAGCGCATACGTATAAGTTTATATGACGTAGCAAGATCCACAAAGCGCATACGTATAGATTACAACCAAACCAATCCTTAGGTCCCATTACTGGAACTAATGGTTGTAATGGATGCTCGGCAAAGAAGAACCACAAAGTAGACCCACAAAGAAGAACCACACCGCCGAAAGCATCCAAGATCAATAGCATTCACAAGTAATCATCATACAACACTTAGCATCAAGTATTAGCACATAATAGAGTATAGCCACCAAGTAACATAGCATAGAGTTAAGAGTCATAATAGCATCATGCCTCAGACAATCAGGATCATCACATAGCCCAGTTTAAACACATTCTTGGTATACCAAGGATGCTTATATATAGGGTTCCCCGCAGCGTTCCCACCACATCCGTGGCATACCTAGAACGATGCCTAAACCAGTTACGTGACATCCGTTTATCCTTAGCATAATTTTAAAGAATAACGTTTTGTATGTGTAGAGAGTATCATTACTCCTCTTACATTTATGTATTCCACTTTCATTCTAAGCATTAATCAGTGGTTACTGAAACGCTAAGTGGAGATATTTCTCATAAGGTCAATATTATATTTGGAAATACTATGAAGGCTCTAAGTAGGACAGGACTTGAGTAAATGATAATGTTTAATTGCCTTCAACAAGGACTTATAATGTTTGATTGCCTTCAACAAGGACTTACAATGTTTGATTGCCTTCAATAAGGACTTACTAGAATTATGACCCTAGCACCCTAGGGTATAGCATAGAAACGTGTGATACTCATGATCGTTACCTCATGGTAAGATTAACCAGACTTCTCATGCATGGTGAATTGCAATTACGTGTGCACCCGTAATGGTAATTTACCTTGCATGATCACCCTTAGCTTCACTTACCCCAAGCTAACATCATAGTATTATTTAGATTCATCAAGCACAAATAATGTAATGTCCTTATGTCCATGAGCCAGTATTCCAATAATAGCAAGTAATAGCAAATAAGCATGTAAGCACATTAAGTCTAATGATAACTGCATATCCGTCATACTTTCAGGATTTCAGTCATAACTATGATAGGGTCGGATTCAATATCCGAGATCGACGCTACGCGTGATCACCGAAGTTCCCTAATAATATGATGTTGTGCGCATACAAGCGTAAAGTTCTTAGTATAAAAGTATCCCATGGAGAAAGACTAAGAGTAATAATGTCTTCCCCGGGATGTTCAGATAACACGTGTACATGTATAAAATCAGGTATGTAGGAACATACTTGTAGATTATTAGGTATATAGGAATATACCTGTATATTAAGTTCATAGACTTAATATATTTGACCCATTTGCCTTGTAGACCTGTGTATTGACCATAGTTTATCACTCATCCCAGAAATCCCCAGGTAAGCATACCAGGTCTCGTAATGAGATATATGCGATATGCTTGCCTTAGCCCGAGGGCCTTTTGCTAGGAAATCCAGAATACAGGTGTCTATGTGTCACACAAATCATGAAAGATATTTAGGTAAAATCAAATGCACATAATCCCTAGCATGCATTCTATATGAAGGTTCTTAGGTTATAGTCTAGGTCGAGTTCTCCACCTAATTCTCTATAACCAAGGCTCTGATACCAATCTGTCACACCCCGCTTGCAGCGGAAACACGAGGATGCGACGGACGGGATCGTCATAACACTTGGTATAATTACAGAGACATATTATATGCAAAATCCTCGTGTCATGACGTCGCCCGACACAATGGTGACTTGTGTCGTGGTTAGTCAGTTCCACGCCTATCATAGTCTTATTAATTCCAAATCTAAAATACACACAGTTCACAAATGAAACAAATGATATACATGACTAATGCAAAGCTTATTGAAATCCTGAGGGTCTCGGCTAAGGCATCAACTCTAGCTATCCTCTTTGATTATGTTCACCTGAAAAGATATGCTCAAAAATGTCAACACATAATGTTGGTGAGTTCCGCAGGTTTAAATTGAAAACATGTTGTTGATGCTGTATAGAATTTGATATGGAATCATACTGTAAGCAAAAACCACATAACATGTGTTTAAGACAACCAAACCTAATGACGTTATGCATATAAGTTTGTCGGAATATATTCACCCTTGGCCTGATTGCTGGCAACTGTGTTGGTAACTCACAAGTTAACCAATCGTCGAAGGGTGGGGGTGTCAACCCAGTAGTACTACCAATACCTATCCGTTGGTTCCCAAACCCGGGAATTAATGGTTGTAAGAATCATAGAATAACACCATGTATGTATTAGAATATAAGAATAGTATCACATTGATTCCAAGTATGAAAATTGTATGTAAGATTGTACAGCATCGAAAACGGGTGAGCATACTTTTCCCCCACGTTTGAAAAACATTGAAACAATTATAAAAGCATAAAAAGAGGCCACGGAAACTCACCTTGGATTGATGTAATGTATATGAATAAGAACTTCAAAGAATTAAGCAATGCACGATCAAGCACGATCAATACCTATTATTAATTGTAACTAAGTCTTTAAAATGTGTTTATTACGAATAAATATATTTGGTAAGATTCGGGTTGGTTTGGTTTAACACGTGACACGTACACAAATGGATGTATATATGTTTACAAGATTAAGTTTGAAATTAACGTTAAATCGAGGATTAGAATTATGGGGTTTTTAATAGGTATTAAGTTTACAAGTATTTATTTGCATTTTGATTCCATTAGGAGGATTTCATAAGTGTATTTATATATTTTTGGAATTAAATATAAAAATGATGTGGTTTAATTATATAATTTATAATTATCCAAAGATAATTACAAATAAGGATAATCACAATTATAGTATTTTGATTAATAATAAGGTATTAATATATACCTTTAGTTAAAATATATTTTACAAGAAATAACCCACAATTTTATTTGTAAATAGTTTGTGAATTTATAAAATATATTTAAAGATAATATAGCGTTTATCTTATAGAAATAATTATTTATAATATTTATAAATAATATTTATATAATTTTCATGATTATTTCATAGTTAAACTTGATTTAGAATTTATTTTATAAAAATAAGTATTTTTAATATTTTTAAATAATATTTATAAAAATCTATTAAAGTTTTTAAATAAAATAAATTTACAGAAAATTATTTTGTAAGATTTAAAGTAAGGAAAATTAATAAAATTTATTTTATAATTTTTAGAAATTTTTCCATATTTTTAAAGTATTTATAAAGCTTTTACAAAAATAAAAACAATGAAAAGGAGGTTGCCGGGTTCGAACCCGGGACCTCACACCCACAAACACACAGCCCAAACCAGTGAACCAAAGGCCGCAGCCGCGGTAAGAATTGGTTTGTAATTCTTTTAACCACTGTTTCCCCAATTTCCCCAAATCACTATGAACCCTAGCTTCGATCGAAGTTAAATTGAACAACAATTCAGTGTTGTTTATGACCAGATCGATGGGGCTTTTGATCCCCATGTAAAACCGAGTATATAGATGCGTTTAATTACCTCATTCGAATCGAATTGATGATATAGATGCTCAAGAACAGGTCGCGACTTTACTTGAAACCAAATGATGATCAAACTTTGATTATAATCAAATTAATTGTACAGGTAGCTGTAAGTGATGCTTATGATCGAAAGCCCCCTGTTAATTTAGTGAATTGAAACTCGTAGGATAGATATCGATTGAGTTGCAGGTCGATGATGGAAACGATGATCGAATTGGGTGTTTTTGATGATTTAAGGTGCAATTGAAAGCACAGACTGATGAGGATTATTTATAGCATCGAGTAGGTTGGTTTTATTCGATTATTGTAGTGTCTAGTGCTCGGTAGTGGTTGAACTTTCGGCCGAGTGGGCCGAAGTGGGTTAGGTACTCGATCACACTTCCATTGAACCTAATTTTTGTGGGGTTTAGCTTGAATCGTGCGCATGATAGTGTCGGGATATTTAATTTGGCCTAATACGCGTTAATTTTGAGTGTAGGGGGTCGCCGGATTGTTGGCCGGAGGATGGCCGGAGCGACGGGGATGGGGGGTTGGTTTTTTTGAAATAATTACAGAATGGTCCCTGGGGTTTGGTAAGTTGTTATTTCATGTTTTGAAGTTTTAAAACATGTTTCAAATATTACAAAACAGCCCCTGGACTTATTAAATCAATTATATTAATTTTGTAAATAATAGTATTTTCACTATTATTATTATTTTCATTTTATGTAAATTCTTTTAAAGTTTCAGAATTGCTAAAACACCCCCTGGACTTTATGTTTATTTTTTTTTGTTATTATTATTATTATTATTATTATTATTATTATCATTATTATTATTATTATTACTATTTTTATTATGATTGTTATTATTTTTATTATTATTATTTTTTTATTATTGGAATTAATAATGCATTAAAATTTAATTGTTTATAAAAATACAGGATGTTACAACACAACCAATAACAAATTTGGGTTTGACAAGTCAAAGGTCAAGTGTTACAACTGCAATCAACTTGGCCACTTTTCAAGGGAATGTAAGGCTCCTAAATCTAATCCTGGAGCAACTCAAGCCTCCCAACATCCTGCTACCCCAAAAGCTGCAGCCAAACCAACTGAACAACAAACTGCAGCTATTGCTCAAGAAGTTGATTGGAGCTTCATGGTGCAAGATGTCACTCCTGCTCAAGCTCTCATGGCTGGAACTAAAGATAGTAAGGTATATGAACATCTCTGTATACCAACATGCATTGCTAAGGTTAAATTGTATCAGGACTATAACATGGAAATTAAATCTAACAATGAGTCCTTAAACATATTAAAATCTGATTTTAAGAGAGCAGAATCTGACTACAAGCTCAAAATTAAAGAGTTAGAGAAAACTGTATCCTCTTTAAAACATGAACATTCAAACTACAAGGCTCAAATAAAAGATTTAATCATCAAGTTAACTGAGGCTCAAGCTCAGCTAGTAATAGCTAGGCTAAAGCAAAGAAGTATGCTATTGAAGAGCATAACTTCAATACCATTGTTGCATCATCCTCCTACTCAAAGGTGTGTTATAAAAACAAAAGTGGGTTAGGAACTAATGAAATTACTCCACCACACTCTTATGTGTCTGTTAGATAGCCAAGATGTGATACTGATAAGCAAGAGGTTCTAACTTCTGACCCACCACCCAATGAGCAGAAGAATGATGCAATAATGGTGACCACCACAGGGAAGGATAACGTAGAAAACCTCATCCACACCATTGATGACTAACTCCTAACCACCAAAGAAAGAAAGAATAAAATCAAGGCAACAAGAAAAATTGCCAAGAATGTGTCCGAGTCAAAGTTGAAAATAGACCTAAAGCAAAAGGGTGTATACATCTCAACTGGATTCCAAATGGTTGGAAGTTCTAATCCAAGAAAGAAGTGTATTACCAACAATCCTATCCAGCTGAATGATCAGACATTAAAGGGGAAGGTTGTTGAAGAAGAAAAGAAGTGCAAGAAACAACAACCCTCATACCCCATCAAGAATAACATTAAGTGCATAATGTGTGGACTGCAGAACCACATGACTAAGGATTATTACTACAATCTTGCAAGCACACATTATGTAAACAATGTTAAAGAAAGAGGGAGTCAAGGATGGTTTCACATTTGGACCATACCATATGGTGCAAGTGTTAAGGAAAAGAAAGTTTGTTTCTGAAGCTAAGTTACTTTCGGAAAAAACTCATTCTTCCAAAAGGAAAATAGCTTCAGAAGACAAGCCAAAGAACAAACAAAGGAACAAAAGAAATCCTTTGAAACATTCCGAGAAGAAGACCGCTTCTGAAGAAAAGGTGGTGACAACTTCTTTCGAGAAGAAAAAAGCCTCAGAAGCAAGTCATGCTGTTCAAGCCTCCACAGGCTCATCTACACTGATCAACCAAAGGATGGAATGGAAAATCAGAAAAGATGTTACAGCCCAAGCCTCTTCTTTATAAACCATAGTTGAACCCCATGCATACACATTAGTATAATTATATCATCTACATTGGAAGAGCCCAAGACCAACCAGGCTTGGGTTTCCAATAATAACTAATCGTTTCACCTAATGTGCAGGGACATCCATATGACAAGAATGGAAATGTATGGATTATGGACAGTGGTTGCTCCAGGCACATGACAGGGAACAAATCTCTCCTTCAATAATTTGAACATTTTGATGGAGGTCCTATTCAGTTCGGAGGTGAAGCCGGATACATTTCTGGTAGAGGTAGTATATCCAATGGTAAGTTAAAAGTTGACAAAGTAAACTTTGTCAAATAGCTTGAACACAATCTTTTAAGTGTTTCTTAATTCTATGACCAAAAGCACAAAATGCTTTTCATAGAACATGAGTGCATTATCCTCAAACCCAGAATGACAATTCCTTAGTAATTGGTGCTTCTTAGATCTCCCAGGAGAAGGGATATGTACAAGCTGGATATGAACAATGCTTCCCCACTGGGTGAAGTATCATGCTTTCTTTGTAAAGCTAATGGTGATGAGTCGACTCTTTAGCATAAAAGAATATGTCATGTTAATTTTAAAACCATGAACAAATTAGTTAAAAATAACTTGGTGTATGGTGTGCCTAAAAAGAAATTTTTCTGTAAAGATAATTATGTTACTTGTCTGTAAGGAAAGCAACACAAGGTATCTCACAAATCCAAAGAAGTTAACTCTATCACCACCCCATTAAGCTTATTGCACATGGATCTATTTGGTCCCACAAGTATAATAACCATTGGAAGGAAATCATATGGCCTTGTGATTGTTGATGATTTTACAAGATTCACATGGATATTCTTTTTAAGAACTAAAGATGAAACTGCTGAAACTTTAAAATCTTTTATTCTTAAAATAGAAAATCAAATTGATCACAAGGTAAAAATCATTAGAACTGATCAAGGGATTGAGTTTAAGAATCAAGTTCTTGACTTATTCTGTAACTCAAAAGGGATTGCTAGACAATATAGTGTTCCTAGAACTCCTCAACAAAATAGTGTTGCTGAGAGTAAGAAGAGGACACTTATTAAGGCTGCAAGAACTATGAAAGCTGATTCAAAGCTGCCTCTAACTGCAGAGGTAGTCAGCATTGCATGTTATGTGCATAACAAAGTTCTCATTGTTAAGCCCCATGGAAAACCCCTTATGAGCTATGGAATAAGAGGCCATCGTTCACTGGTTTTCTTAGGTCCTTTGGCAGTAGGTCTACATACTTAACATAAAAGATAATTTGGTAAAATTTGCTGAAAAGTCGGATGATGCTATCTTTGTTGGATATTTTTCAAACTCTATATCTTATAGAGTATATAACATCAAAAACCAACAATTTGAGGAATCATCCAACATTGTTGTAAATGAGCATACTTCTTGTGTTAATGGAAATGGTCCTGACCATTGACTTAGAATTGTTTCCCAACTATTCTAAACCATCTTGTGAGAATGTTTCAACTAGATTATGAACTCAAAATGACTCACATGATGATCAACTGTTTGAGTTACCCAGACCTATTCCAAGTTCTTCGAGAAATCATGAATATCAAGCTCCCACTACTGAAAGTCCTGAAAGCTTGAACATCTTAGGAAACAGTGGAGCTTTAACAAGTTATCAGCAAACTAAGACTCAAAACTCATTAGCTGACAACTCCAGCACTCAACACCAAGCTGATGAAGACAATGATCTGAAGGAACATGCAACTGGTGATGCTACTTCACAGCAAAATATAATTGATGTTGTCACACATTCATTCAATCAGTCCTCATTGAATCAGTATGAGACACCAGCTGGAAATGTTGTTCAAAATCATGAGCAAAACTTCTCCAACTTGGATCTATCTATACAATTAGATGTGATTCCTAGGCTCAGGATACACACTCATCCAGCTGAGAACATCATTGGGGATGTCTTAGAAGGTGTAAGAACAAGAGGTCATAGGAATGTTTGCTTGTACTCATGCTTTCTCTCTCAAATAGACACCAAGAAGTTAGAAGAAGTTCTCAAGGACAACAATTGGGTTGAATCAATATAAGAGGAGGTGCTTCAATTCAAGAGATGAAAGGTATGGAACCTATGTCCATTGCCACCTGGTCAAGTCCCCATTAGCACTAAGTGGGTGTTCAGAAATAAAAGGGACGATAGAGGTTTAAACATCAAAAACAAAGCAAGACTTGTGGTTCAAGGATACAAACAAGAGGAAGGAATAGATTACACTGATGTCTTTGCACCTGTTACGAGACTTGAGGCTGTGAGAATCTTCCTTGCTTTTGCTGCATCCAAGAACTTCATAGTCTATCAACTTGATGTCAAATGAGCATTCCTGTATGAGGATATCAATAAAGAAGTCTATATGTGTCAGCCACCTGGATATAAAGACCCACAACACCCTAACTATAAGTGCAAATTGGATAAAGTTTTTTATGGGTTGCACCAGGCACCTAGGCTGTGGTATGAGACACTGTCTTAGTTTCTTCTGAAGCATGGCTATACTAGAGGCACCATACACAAGACAAAGTTCATAAATAAGTCTGGGAAGGACATATTGCTTGTACAAGTCTATATTGATATCATCATATTTGATTCCTCAAATAACCAAATGTGCAAAGACTTTTGAAAGCATTATGAAAAGGACGTTTGAGATGAGTTTCATGGGAAAGATGGATTTCTTCCTTGGAATTCAAGTGAAGCTGATAGAAGAAGGGTTATTCATAAATCAATCTAAGTATGTCATGGCTATCTTAGAAAGATTTGAGATAAAAGATTGTAGGCCAGCCAAGACACCGATACCCAGAAATCATAATCTCTGTCCTGATTCCAAACGGGAGGATACTGATCAGCATCAGTACAGGGAAATTATTGGATCTTTGATGTATCTCACTGCAAGCAAACCTGATATCATGTTTGTAACTTGCACCTGTGCAAGATATCAAGCTACTCCTAAGGTGTCTCACCTAATTACTGTCAAGAGAATTTTTAGATACCTCAAGGAGCTCCCAAACTGGGTCTTTGGTATCATAGGAATAAGGATTTCAATCTCTATGGTTACACTGATAGTGATTATGATAGTTGCAACATAAACAAGAAATCCAAATCAGGAGGATGTCAATTTCTTGGTGGAAAGATAATCTCCTGGCAATGCAAGAAGTAGTCACATGTCTCTACATCAACTGAAGAAGCTGAATACATTGCTGCTGCAAGCCGTTGTGCTCAGTTGCTATCGATTCAAAATCAGATGTTAGACTATGGTTTCAACTTCATGGAGACTCCTATCCACATAGACAACAAGAGTGCAATTTCTATCACAGAGAATCCAGTCAAGCACTCTAAGACAAAGCATATCGACATCAAGTACCATTTCATTCGAGATATTCATGAAAAAACTTGATCAAACTAGTCAAGTCAATTCAAATAAACAATACGCTGACTTGTTCACCAAAGCTGTTGGTGAACAAAGATTTAAATGTTTAATCACGACAATTGGGATGATTGATATTGACTAGTCTGTCTCTTCTGAAAACCTTTTGAAATATGTCTTGTCTATGTTGTCTTTATACAATCTAAGCCCTGTTACAAAAGGTTTTTATTTTAAATTTATAAGTGTGAATTCTTCCAAAGACAAATTTACCCTTGGAAGATATCTATGTCTATCTTCCAAAGGCAAATTCCGCTGCACAAGTATTCTATTCCGAAGAGTTTTTCGCCTCAGAAGAAAATTTGATCATAATCAAATCTACTTCCGAAGCTTACAAACTCTTTCTCTTGGAAGACCACTTTACTCTCGGAAGCAAACTTGTCCTTGAGACATGCTTACCTTCAGAAGTAAATGTGGCCTCGGAAGACAATACCGGCAAACTTAACTGTTTTCTCTCGGAAGCAATTTAACTCTCGGAAGAAAACTTTATTCTGTACTGAAAATATTTGGGCCCCACTCTGTAAAAAGTAAGATTTTATTGATGATTGTCGTAATATTTTAAATGGTTTATCATACCGCCCTTGTCAAATCGAAACCTAAACTATCCTTTCACCTTATCGGTTTCATCCTTTTTACCCCTCATTTAAAAGCTTTCGACTTTCTTTCTTTACTTTCTTTACCTTTATAAAAGCCCTAAGATTTCCACTATCTTTTCCACTCACTCTCAAATTCCTCCAATCAAACAGTTCTTTACCAACAATGGCCTTGAATCCCCAACATAACCAAGTCACTATCCTTGATTCTTCAAAGGATGATAACTTTGCCCCAATCATCCAATTTCTGTCCCAATCTGCATACTTCACCACCCTCACTATTAATCCTACCATCTACTAAAACCATATGGCCGAATTCTGGGCCAATGGTCAAAGCGATACGCATAATGATGAGAGGGTCATTAGATCGAGGATCTGCGGTCAAGAAATCATCATCAGTGAAAGAATCATCATGAAGCATCTGGGGCTTCATGATGAAGGCGCCCCTACTTAATTCCCCAAGTCTGATTTGGAGGACACTTACATTCGGATGAGATATGGTGGCGATGTGAGCAAGTCAACAGTCTACAAGTTCAACTTCTCTTACAACTGGAAGTTCTTGCTGCAAATTGTTCTACATAGTCTCTTTAACAAATCAGGGGTTGGGATCAAATCCCATATGATTTGGGCTGCCTAGTCAATGGGTTGGTCAAAGGTCTCCGCTTCAACTACTCATGATTTTTGCTGAACAACTTATGAGGTAATCTCACCAGGGATCCATTCTATATGTATCCCCGATTTATTCAGCACATAATCAACTATGAGCTTGACCAGGACAAGCTTCAATGTAAAGATATACTCCTAGTCCCTCATATGAGGCTGGACATCTTCAGAACACTAAAGAAGGTGTCCACCAACTTCACTGGGAGATTCACTGATCTTTTTCCTGGTATGCTTGAGCCAATGGCTCTTGGTGATATCCCTGCAAACCCAACAGGTGATGAACCCACACCAGCCACCACCACTTCAATACTAATCAATTCTTTCCACCCAAACAAATTCACCTACCAAAGATGCCCCAAATGAACCATTATTCAATATACTCTGATTGAACAAGTTCCTTCTGGTTAACCCAAAAAGGCTAGAGTGGAACTTAGGTCTCCCACTAAGCCATAGGTCTAACCATTCTCCACCATTGACCTTAATATCAGTATTAAGTTTCCTCAGTCTCAACCTGATGAGTTCAAAACCCAAACCATAAGCCCTCAGGGTAAGTCTTAACACTCCCCTAAGAAACCTAAAAGGGACAGCCACACCACTGGTTTAAAGCCATTAGGTGCTAACCAAGGTCTCGGGTTAATAGATATAGCCTCTACATCCTTTCTTGACCTACTAACCCGATCTGATGAACATATCATGTTTTATCAAAGCAGTGATGTTGATCTTTCCTACCACTCTCAAGATTAACTGAGCCTCAGGGAACCTCTGATATCTAGCCTACATCAGCTAGACCAAACTGAGGTGAGTCCAACTGGTGTGGAGATGACTCACGTAGACTTAGCTGCCACTACTAAGAGTGTCTTATTAGCCTCTCAGGATAGTGGTAATATAAGTGAGACTGAGTTTACAACAACCTTTCCAATTGATACCTCTAAAAGAGACAAAAGTATGCAAGGGAAACCAGAGTGCCAAGAAACCACAATTGGTGGTGATGATGAACATACTAGGCATGTTATCTCATCTCACCGTGATTCTTCAAAAGAAGATGGGGGTAGTCAGCAACTTACCATCAAAGACCTACTCTTTGAAGTCTCAAACCTTGAATCAAAGGTTAAGACATTAGAAGATAGGTCTGCCACTCAACAACTTGAGATTGAAAACCTCATGGCACAACTAGCTAAGAAACAGATTGAGAAGTCTGTTAGGCATGTACCAATTTAGTTTTTTTTGAGTTCCTCCTCTAGCTCATCTACCTCTCAAGATGATTCTACCAAAAAAGCGGAGAATATATAAAACAAAGACATGAGGAACCCAGTCTTGCCAGCACAACCTCCCTTTCTTCATTTAACCCTACATAACAACACCCTACAACCATCTTCCCTCAGCCACCTCACCTTACAATTCAAGTGGACCCAAGGATGCTTATTGATCTTAACAGATTCTTAACCAAATTCCTAATAAGCTCCTCCCTTGGACAACCCTCCCCTGATGTTGCCATTACCTACTTTGGAGTTGAAGAGCTTTAAAGGTTGAGTGCACCACCTACCTCTGAGAAGGAAGTTGGTTAACCTAAGGTCCATATTGAACTTGAGATTGACTTTGAAGGGGAAATAAAGACTGATGGCCCAACACATGACTAAGAAGGGACATGTGGTGTAGTTCCAATCTCTTCCGAAGCAGAAATTCAAGCTACAAAAGGGATAATTGAACTATCATCCTTGTGTGATGACCTGTTTATCACAGAGCCTATTCTTGATCTAGCCTCTAAGGTAAACAATGAGGACTTTATCAAAACCCCTCTATCTCAGACACCATATGCACCACAAGTTCAACCCCGCTCTCCCCAACTTGAATCCTCTAAGCCAGAATCTCCAAAGGCTGACTCTTCCTCAGATCCTAAAGGAAAAAGGAAGATGACTGCTAAGGAGCTTCTAGAGGAGTAATAACGGTTGGAGAAGATAAAGAAGAAAGAAAGACTTGGTACTAGGAAGCTGCTGGCTGCAACCAGCAAGGCAACAGCAGCGGCTCAAGAGAGTATCAACAATAGGAGGAGAGTGGAGGCAATAGACATGCTTATCAGCCTGGGAGTAGATAATGAATAAATGCTTCTACTCATACTTGATGAGCTTGTGAAGCTAGAGAAGGCAACCTTGCTGCAAAAAGAGAAGGAGGAAGGAGCAAGGTTAGTCATAGAGGAGGAAAGGAGGAGGAAGAAGGAAGAGGCACTTCTGAGGGAGAGGATGGAGAGGATAGCCTTTCTATGCATAAGGGGCTATTCTCAAGATGAGCTGACTCCTCATAAAAATGATATGATCTTGTTTCTTTTCCATAAAGAACAAGATCAAATCAACAAGGAAAGGAATAAGGCTGCTAGGAAAAAGTTGAAGGAGAAAAAGAAGAAAGAGGAGGAGGCCTAACTTGCAGTTACTAAGAACCCAACCATTAACCAAACCATCCTCTGAACCATTTAAGCTCCTGTCCTTAGAGGAGTTCAAGGAGATCAAAGGAAAGCTCATCAATTGCACAACCTTGAGCGACATCTCTTGTGAGGAAGAGTCCATTAAGTTAAGATACATTGATGGTTCTTCATGTTCCCTCATAAGAGATGCATTCCTTGATCGACCTAGGGGAACACTGGACCAAGCTCTTCAACTTCTCGTAACCAACTCAGATACACTCAAAGAAGAAGAAAAAAAAGTTGAGAAGAAGATTGGTGACTCTGTTGAACACTAGGAAAGTGGATAAAATACCAATCAAGCCCTTCAATCCTAGGAAGCAAATTGTCCAGAGGAGGTTCGATGAACCTTCTCACAGCTTTACTATGGAAAAGGAGAATGGTGAAGTCAATAGACTTGATATACCATCTCTGCTACACTTCAGCATATTTGATATTGCTGAGTTAGCAGAGAAACCATTCTCCAATCCCTCTAACTCTTAGGTAGCTTCTCACATAAGAAATCATCTAAGAAGCCTTCATCTTGCTGAGCTAACAAAGAAAGCCAAGATTGAAGAGGAGTTGAAGTTAAGAGAAAAAGAAGAAGAAGAGGGTGCAACTATAAAAGGAAGAACATTCATACAAATGGTTAAAGGCCCTACTTCTGATTCCATAGTTAGATGGGAGTATGACTACAATCCTATCAACTAATTCTCTTCAGAGGGGCACACCAAAGTGTACACGTCATTCAGAGCAACAGACTAGACTTGTTATCTACAAATGACCTGTACAAGCTCCTCACTACCATATTCGGGAAGAACAAAAAGACATACAAATACTTGCTTTCCCTTGTATTAAAAACCTTATGGAGTAGAAGGGAGTGAAATTTTGGTAGCATCAGCCTAGGGGGAGTTTGTTGGATCATATGAGGCTGGTGCAACTAAAACAACCCTTAGAAGATTTTAAAATACAATTGAAGAGGTCTTTCAAAGACAAAGCTGCTCTTCCCAGAGACAAGTCAAAGATCTTCCGAAGCTCAAGTACGAAGAACTTTTGAAGGTAGAACTCAGTCTTCTAAGGCTAAGTAGTTCTCCTTCCGAAGTATAAACACTTAGAAGATCCAAGGCAGAGTCTTCTGAAGAAGTCATGAAGACTTCCAGAAGTGTCCGAAGAAGTTGATTCTTCTGAAGTATAAATGGCTTCGGAAGAATTTATTCTTCTGAAGCCATTTAAGCTTTGGAAGAACCAACTATGAACCAGTGGACAAAAGTATGGTCTGGCTGACACCCGCTGCCATCTCTGATATACTGCATGTTGCTTTTCCACACCCATGTAGTTGACCATACTTTTATCCACTGTTCACCTTTTATCAGCTAGTACAGTTACCAACTTTAGTTGGTGACAAAAGGTAAGTCATAGACATGTCATGACTACCTAGTCTAGGATAGTATTTTATATTAGATGCTTTACTTCTAGCAATATAGTATTTGTCTAGCTGTAAATTCTAGTTGGTTATCCAAGTATAACCGACTGTAGATAGTAGTATATATAGTTTCTCATTATAACTCATTAAGTTATGCTTGTAAGAGTTTTGTAACACTGAGTTGAGAAGTAATATATACAAGTATCTTGAAAACCATTCTTGTGTTTATTTACTTATTATATTATTATCAACTTAGTTAGAGATATTGCTTCATCATTTCGAGTGAGATCAAGTGAGTTTGAGAGATAAACTTGTGTTGAGAGACAAACATCAATCCTGAAATTTTTTAATCAAATTGTAATATGAGGAATTGTGTACATGAGGTATGCCACTTTTCTCAAAACCAAATAGCTTTAATATGTTGTTACCCACCAGGGTACTTTACATTACTAAGTTAGATATTTATTAAAATCATTTAATTGATGTTGTTATAGAATTTTATCTTTTGTGTTTACGTGTCAGCAGTGCCTTGACAGGCAACAATAGTGTTTCGGAAATTCGCTTTGAATGCAAAAAAGAAAAGGAAACAAAAAAAATTTTTGGTAGACCACAAGTGGCTGTAAATGTTATTGGAAGGCAATTAAGACATTTAAATGGCAATAACATGAAAGAGAATTCCTTGAATTATAATTTAACTGATATCATATTTTTTTATTTAACTGGATTTGTGTAATAAACTCCTTGCAGGGAGAAACTTACTATTCCTTAAGCTTGGCTCTCTTATCTATACTATATAAATATTCATTTGACAAGGGCAAAAATGTCATTTCACACAAATCTCTTAAAATTAAGAGATGTGCATCTCTTGATGCATGACTTACAACTCATTAAGCTAATATCAGAAAGGTAACTTATGCAGAGTTGCTTTCGGAGATGTACATCCACAGTTGCTTTCAGAGAACATATCACATTTGCTTTCGGAGAACAAGGTACCATCACCATCACCTTCCTCTATTGCCTGATGTACAATCCGCAATGCTGGAACCATATTCAACCCCGTTGGAGATAAGATGCTGGAACAAGGTACCATCACCATCACCTCCCTTTCGAGAAGGTCATAGCTAGGGCTTTTCTTCCTCAAAACCCAACATAACACGAAAAGAGTATGGTTTTTGGCTTCGCGGTCAATTCAAATTGCATTTGGTTCTTCCTCAAAACCCTACATAAACTCACACCATCTGGATTTTTAGTTGTTTTTCAACCTACTAGAACTTCTTGGAGGTAAGATTCTTCTCGCTTGTTCTTCTGTTCATTGTGCAATTTCTAATTGATTTTTAGTTGCTTTTGATAAATTTGTGTTTTTGATTTTGAAGATAGCTTGAGTAATGTGTTTTTGACATGGTAACGCTTCAGATTAGGTTGTTTTTTGATTTTGAAGATAGTATGATTTTAGGTGTTTTGTTAGTTAATTGAAGAATTAAAGCTTATTTAGGTGTTTTGTTAGTTAATCAGGTAATTTGAGCCATTAGCATTGAAGATTATTTAGGTATTTAGTTATTCTTTTTGTTGGGTTTCTATTGATTCTATGAATTTCAATTGCACTTGTGTCTGTGTGAAATACCGATTCCTGATCATGAATTTCAAGAATCTGTGCATTTGGGTCTGTTTGTTTGCTAATCTTTGACCATATTTTGCAGAAAAGAGACTCTGTTATGGGGTGTTTGATTTTGTTCCCATTTTGTTCCCTTTTCTTTCTCTCTCTATCCTTCATTCGGTGATAATAATCTTTACAAAATAGATAAATCCTCAGATACATTCATCCAAACATATATCCGTATCTAAATTTTTATATATATACTCAAATACTTCGAAATCACACACCCAAATATAGTAGTTTTATATGAGCTTCTCGTGATCTGTGCGAAATCGACGTGACTTTCTTGGTGGGTTTGGTGTTTACTTCAATTATTCATCATACCCATCTTCCAAGATCAATTTTTTACATTTTAAAAGATTGATCTTTAACAGATTGAGTGTGTTTCAACTTTGAAGAAGTCAGATTCTAGGGCTTCAACTGTTTGTTTATATCATTATATGGTATGAAGCTTTGTGTAGTGGGATTGGAGTGATTGCAGGTTGAAAAGATGCTGTTGCTGATGCTTTTTGGGTAGAATTTGAGATAGTAAAGGTGAGTCCTTTTTGGTTAATTCCTACTTTTTCGGGGTTTTATCTACTATTTTTCCCATAATTTCGGTCTTTTTTTTTTCTTTCTTTTTTTACTTTATAAAATCTTTTTTTAAAATTTTGTAATACCCAATTATGAGATTAATTTTAATTAGTTCTTTATGTGTTGCAATTGTTAGGTGTAGTTTATCAAAAGTCAAAAATCATACCAATTTGGCTTAGTGAAGTCAAGGGTGGATTGTGCATTTGGGTATGTTTGTTTGCTAACGATATATAATGCGTCCCAAACGGACGCATGATCGATTTTATGTGATTTTCTGAAATCTGATAATATTCTGGATGAAAGCTGAAAAATTCAGCGTTTAACCCGACGACCCATGTCAACATTTTGGCTATTATGACTTCGTTAAGTATGTACCGGTTGTACGTTTTGATCTCTACTCATACAATTCCATTATCAGGTGAGTATTGTTTAGGTGCATTCTTACTATAACGAGCATGAATACTTTTCTGAATTGACCCGTTTCAAATGGGTGATCCAGTTGTCGGGTTCAATTTTGGGATAGTTGTTGACAATTTGGGTGTTGTTTATCTCTATCCTAATTAGATGATGGATAGAAAATCAAATCTGAGAAACTTGTTTAAGTTCTTGTAGCAACTCTCCTTATTCTTTATTAAATGTTATCAATGGGTACGACTACTGCAACCATGTACTTGAAATATTAAAGATTATGCATGCCTTTACCAGATTAATGCCCACTTATCATTGCAAATTTCAAACATTGCATTTAAATGTTATCAATTTAACTAAAATCACAGGCTTCCATTTGATGCAGTTTGATTGCTCATTTACTTTATGAGTGCAATTCTTTAGGTTTTCTTTCACCTTCTTCATGGTTTAATGAAAAGATGAAGGTAATTATAATAACTATGCATTCTACATTAGTAAACTATATGTTTGAGGTGGCAAAGTGGGCTGTTTTGATGAGATGGTTGAGGGATCTTGAATTCTTGATGTTTTTAATAACCAACTGGATGTATGTTTTATGTTTTATAAAAAAGATTTATTTTTTCTTTTTGGGATTTGCCATAATTATAATCTTTTTCTGCTGGTGATCAGAAAAAGACAAGAGAGATGCTAAAGATGATGCATAGCGAAAAAACAAGAAGAAACGGCTAGCTAAAGCTCTTGGAGATGCTAAAGATGAATTCGTTGCAATGTGATTAATGGTTAGAAATATTTTTATTGATCATTAGTCAACCCGAGTTGATAACAATTCAAATATGAGTTTAGCTTCTTGTGAGTATACTTTAATCATGTACAAGTTGTCTTAATTTGTATATGTTGCGGTACGTTTATGTTACTTATGGGTTGTTTTAGCTCTAATGTTTTCTGACAAAATTGCTTGTGCATATGACCCTTACATGGTCAATTTTGACTCCAATAAACAATTTGATTATTAATGATGGAACTTTGCTTGTGCATATTACCTTTACATGGTCAAATTTGAGTCCTATAAACAATTTGATTATTAATGATGATGAAGCTTTCAAGGATATGACAAGAGACCGGGTTTTTTTGTGTGTATCATTTGTTGTTTATATGTTTCGACATTTGCATATACACTTCCACTTTTAAAGTTAAACTAATTTCTTGCATTTTGTTCAAATTTCAGATAGATTCGGTTATATATTTGACTAACAGAAGTATTATACAACAGTATGAGATAATTGATAAGCTAATAAATAAGTAACGCAATGTAAGTTGTCACCATTACCGCTGCATCGCGCTGGTTTCCTACTAGTTATGTAATTATTATATTTTAAAAAATAATAAATTTAATTATATATATATATATATATATATATATATATATATATAATTGTGTATTTTATATATAACACACATGAAAGTATATGTGTTATAATAAATTAAAGAAATCATAATACAATCAAACTTATGATAACAGCACATAAAAGAAATAGGAATTAAATGTGTATGAGGCTTAAATATATAAATAAGGAATAAAACAAGATTAATATAAAATAGATGTAAATCTATCGGATGCAGTGTGAGGGTATCAGTTGTGACTCTTAGGTAATAATCCGAATTGTCTTGTGAAGGTACACACGGTCTCAGTTTTGCTACAATCAAGTGATCAACTGCAATGGATGAAGTATTTCATCACAATGGATGAAGTTCAATGTGTTTAAACAAAATAGGAGGAAAATCTCAAATCAATTTCTAAGAACACAACAAGTTGCAAGGGGAAAACCCGAGACTTCTATACCCCGCGGCAACGTGCGGGTCTCACACACTAGTAAGTGTTAATAGATTACTCCTGAGGTACGTCAAGTATGTACTTTCATATCTAAAAAACCAATGATATTCTCCATAATATATGACTTGTAGATTCTTATTTGAGAAACGACATCCACTTCTAGCTTATTGATATAGTCTAGATTATACATAAATTATACAATTATTTTCTACACTTTAAATTGTTTCTAGTTAGTTATTTTTAAATAGTACTCATAATTAATTTTATATTTATATTTTATAAGTTTTAAATGACATGAGCTCAAAAGATATAACCTTTAATAAAACATAAGAACATGGGTAGAATTAACATACTTTAACTAAACGTGAGACCATGAGTAATTGAAAACTATTTATCTAAGTTAAAATTATCTTGAATGTAAACATCAAAAAAATATCAATTTGAGTTCAATTTAGAAATACACATCAACGTAAATAAACATTGCATATAAGATTATCTTTTAAAATAATAATAGTTTTAGAATATTGGTTTTACTCATTTCCTTGTTAAATCAAAATAGGATGATTAAAAGGGTACATACATGGTGTCCATGAGAATTTAATTTATGAAGTCCATATATGCTTTGTCAACGTGGAATGGAGTAGGCTTTAAAGATCACTAAACAAAATTGATCATGAGCGCACATATGTCCTTAAAAGCGTGGACTGAGAACTCGAGAATGGGGTCCCAAAAATCAAAGATGGTTTCTCGCATGAAACCTAACCTTTTTCTTGTATTCAAACAACAACAATGGCAGAAAGAAGGACGACAAACGGTTCGCATACCTTTTTTGAAGCAATCGACAATTGAAGGTTAGGTAGCCATGATGAATTCTACAAGACTTTCACCTGGGATGCTACTGAACATCTCATATTGCTTCTTAGCAATGTTCTTACGACTTTCTCTTAATTCATCATTGCCTTCGTATCAAGTGCAAAGAGCAAGACAAAAATCCTTAGCGGTTGTGTACCGACAAGGTTGTTGAAGGTCTCAATTGGAAGAGCCATTATGATAGCATCATAGACTTTGTGATCCCATGCCACAAGTTTGTTATGAAGATCATCATACTCTATTGTGATCTTAGCACAACCTCTATCAGTAGCTTTGTGACATGGACCGTGTGGTCCTTCTTTAATTGAACTTATAAGGTATAATCATTAAAGCTAAAACAGATTTAGAGCATCAAATCCTCAAAGACAGTTGACACAAGTACTGGTGTTTTATTCCTAGATCTAGTGTCATTGTCAAAACTTGACATGATTGAAAACTCATGAAAATTCACCAAAGGAATTGTACCTACTTTTAATGTACTGTTGGAACTTTTGATGATCACACCCAATTGAAACTCTTAGGTTTTCTTCTGAAAAACTTTCAATCTGAACTTGAACATTCAATGCAAAATACTTAACAAACGATAAATACCAATCGATACTAATGTCTTTTGTTACAAACTTCTGATCAAAACAATCCATTTTAAAAATATACAAGTGTCAAAGAGTAACTTAAAACTTTTGACTGATTAAATATATCAAAACTTTAAAAGTTTTAATAGGTTTGTTCAATTAAAAGTATACTTCCGATTGAGAAAACTTTCAATTGAGCAAACTTTCTATTGAGCAAACTTTCGATTGAGTAAACTTTCGATGTAAATAAGACAAGTTTCGATTGTACCTTTCAATGGAGACAACAAGTACATACAAAGTTTCGATGCAGTTTTGATGTCCTTTGGTCGCTTTTGATGGGCAGAAGGCATCTTCAAATATTCAAATCTTGAAGAGTTGTTGGTCAAGGATAAAGAATACAACTCAATAAAATTACACAAAATACTATCAACTCAAGAAATGGTAGCAAGTAACATATATATAGTACTTTCGATTACACAGAAGATCTAGGATAATTTACATTAAATACACCAAAATACAAACAAAAGCTTAATGGAATCGATATTGACTTTACAATTTCTTAGTACAAAAAATCTTAAAAAACAAGGCAATGGTATGGAAATCTAAATTGTTGGAAAAAGGTTAAAGTGTTGATTACTTTGAAATGACATTTGGATGCTTTTATGTTGGCTTTGAGTAGAAAGTACTATTAACATGTGTATTTGGAAAAAGCTAGAATATAAAGGACTGATGACCAAACACCTAATTATGCTACTATCGATCCAAGTTTATGTTGAAGACAAACTTTACTATTGGTGGTGAAGTATATATCAAACTTAAAGAGTTATTGTTGTGAAGACAAACTTTACTACTCATGGTAAAGTTACTGTTGGTCCCTAACAACTTTGAATCATGAAATTGATGAAGATTTTGAATCAAAAGTATATAAAATATGGATAAAAAGATGAACAGTGAATAACACCAAATAAAACCCTAATTTGATCTGAATTTTATTGCAATAGGTGTTGTTTATGTGGAAACCCCGATCAATAGCTCATTCAAGCTCTTTAACCCTAATTGCAACTTAACTATATATAGTGAATATATATTCACTAATGACACATTAAGCCCCTAGACTAAAACTAATTAGGAAAAAATACAAATAAAATATAAAAATGACTAAAACAAGATCAAATATATTTTATTGACACAAAATATATTTATTAACAATAAAACTCCTAGTCAAATATATCTTCAACGGTTCGTCTTGGTTCTTCGTCTCGAACGCGTCTGTTTGACTTTTGCGTTGACTTTGACCGTGACATTGACTTTTGTTGACTTTGACTTTGTTGATAATATAGACTATCCTTTTCAGACCCAACAATACTCCCCTTAGTCTATCATTATCAACATCTCGTATCATCTTCAGTTCCGATAAGTCAACCGTATAATGATCTTCAATCTCCCCCTAGATTGATGATCTGTTGTTGAAGATCTTTCATCTCAGATGCTCCCCCTTTTTGTATGCTCCCTCTCTTCAAATGATCAGGAACAACTTTTCTAACTCTATATTCTTGAGTGCTTTAGAAGATGTAGGAGGAGGCTCCTAGCTTGGCATCTTCTGCAAACTTGAAGAACATGTTCTCTGATCTGGTTCATTGCTCAGGTGATGATCGGCCATCACTTGAAGCAAAATCTACACCACAAACACAAACACATTCTACACATTTCTCGTTAGATAATTTCAACTTACAAATAAACCTGTGTTTATTTATGAATGTAAACAAGCGAAACCATGTTCGCTTGGTGTGCAAATTCCCGTGAAATGCATGAAAATATGAGATCGTTTCAATAACATAATATGGAAGACTTGAAAGATAAATTGAAATGAAAAATCCTTTTTGGATTTTTTGGATTTATTATTATTATTATTATTATTATTATTATTATTATTATTATTATTATTATTATTATTATTATTATTATTATTATTATTATTATTATTATTTTAATCATTTAACGTCAAGAACTGATTTGATCATCAGATCACATCCTCAAGATATACTTAAGCACAAAGATGTATTTAGACATCAGCGAGTTAGTGAGTTCACACTGATGCGGATTCTCATCACAATTTAAAGTTTTTAATAGCCAAAACAGTTCAGAATGATTGTCAGTATGTTTGTCTAATTTAAACCCATGCCTTATTCTTTTCAACAGTGATCTGCAACTAATTTTATCATGTTTTAGGTTTAATTAGAGAAGCTCGGGTGCTTTGATTCCCACAGACATCCGGCAAAGAACTTATCCCGTCATCAGGGCTTATTGAGTATAAAGAGTGACTTTACGAGATCACATTTTTCTTATAAGCACAAAGATAATGATATTTGAGAATCATAGAGATTGAGATTTGATGATTCGATTCTTCTTCTTGAGATGGACATAGACAATTATCATTTGATGACCATTGTGAATGTCATATATATGTGTAAGTATTTGGTAGGGTTTTGACAATGACCTTGATGTAAGAATCATTCTGATATTATTTGGAGGGGAACCAGATGATGAGCACTCTAGGTCTATACTTCCGTATAACAGAGGAGATGATCATCTGAGCATGCTGATGAGAGCTTCAGGTCTATACTTACGTATAACAGAGAAGATCATCACTCAAGGTCAATGCTTCTGCATAGTAGAGGAGATAAGCACGAAAGGGACTCTGAAGAGCTTACAATAAGCATCATTCAGGCTAGGGTGAGGGTGATTTGGGAATTGAATAGATCAAGGCAAAGTCAGATTCTTTCAACCCATCTTTGACGAGACTTGTAACTTTGTGCAGACCGAGATGTCATGGAAATGATCCTTATCATCGAGTTCTAAAGTTTTAGTTAGGCTATGGAATCACTGTTTACTTCGTATTTAGGCTGAGCCTACCAAGCATATCATATAATGAAACTGTCTTTTTCATATTTTAGAATTTTAAGTGATATAGACATCTACATCAGTTACTATCATTTCTCACATAGTACAAGTCATGCAAATAAGTATACCCAGAAGACATGCTATCATTTTTCAGTCATCCCAAATCAAGCTCTCAGATTTTATTTATTTTATAACCAAAGCAACTAAATAGTTAATAAAATTTAAAATCTTTTTGTTCTTCTCTTTTATACTACTCTCCCTCTAAATTTTATTTATGTACATATTCTATACTTAGTAAAAAGAAAATAACCAAAGAAATAGTCTTCATTTTACTCTAACGAAGGATAAAAATGAACTATCAAGAGAACCTTTGTGATTGTGAAATGAGATGTGAAGATGCAGATAAGGATCCAAAATGTGGATAAAATACCAAAATCATAACCTATTTGTTTCGCCTCAAATTTGAATAAGGAACATTCTTTGTCAGTAAACCGGATTACTAACAATCCTCCTCAACTATTCCTGCACTCATTAACAGATTAGTTAGAAAGGGGGACCCAGGCTATTGTAGTCCTGGGTGTTTCATTTTCATCACTGTATGTAACCTGTTTAAGCACACACTCTTTTGAAAAATCATTTATCTTTTTATCCTTTTCCTTTTGTTTTACTTTACAAATTTGTTTCTGTTCAATTACTTTTGATTTGAAAGAATTGAATTTGTAAATCATTTTCTTTTTAAGATCCGAAGGAAGAGATTTTGATTTCGAAACTTTGATCTTTTTCATCTTTGAATCATGTGAAACCGGCTTCACATGAGAAGGTTTGGATAGAATGTTCATCATCCAACCATTCAAAGATGTGTGCTTTTTACCTCTTGAAACAGAGAAGCAACCATGTTGTCTTTATTGTCTAGAACTTGCCCTTGAACCTGAGGGCACTTCTTTAGCACATGGCATTCTTTTCCACATCTAAAACAAGCCTTGAAAGGCTTTTGATTCTTTGTAGTCCCGTGGATAGTAGGAGAGGATGGAGCCTGCTCTGATGTTGTTCCAGAAGATGAGAACTGAACATTCTTATGAGAACCTTTTGATGTAACAGATGAGGATAGAAAGAGTTTTAGCTGAGTTTCACCCTTTTGTAAGACCGGTGGCTTGGTAGACTTGGAGGTAGATTTGTGACGAGCTTGATGTATAGCAGATGAAGATGGTGAGTGCTTCTATTGAGTTTTGAAGGAACTGCTAATTTGTTTAGCAGTTGGGGATGAGATCCGGATAGGTCTTGATTCAACTGTGGAAGCTTTTGACACTTGATGGCTTGATGATCTCTGATTCATCATCAGAGCTTGTCCAGTCTTGTATACACAAGTCAGCTTCCAATGGATCTTGGTTGATAACTCTTGTTGTGTCGGTTTGTGTTGTTGAGTTCTGATTGCTTGACGATTCCATAGTTGTTCCTTGTTTGACAAACTTGACAGTAACAAAAGTAGGGATGTTACCTGTCTTGAATTTGTTAAAGAAGTTACGGGAAACAACTGATACTGGTTTTGAAGCATCAGAGGTGGAATTATCATTTTGCAGGAAAATCATATTCATCTCGAACCTCTTTATGATTAACGCTGCTTACACCTACATGTAAACTTTTAGAATCTGCAGCTTCAATTAAATCATTAGATGGATGAGGTTGAGGCATAGGAGAGTAACAGTAATGCTATGAGGAGGATAAACATATGAAGTTTCACTACATCCCACACCCGTTTTAATCCTAGCTCCCCTTTGCTTAGAAAATAGTTCTTCCTGTTTCATCCCTGATATCGTCCATTTATCAAGTTTAATTTTAAGCTTGCTAGTCTCAAATTCTGCTAATGTGACACGTTTGCTCAAAACATTAATCTCGACATTCTTTTCTAAAATATTTCTTTTTAAAAGATCATTTTCTTTTAAAGCTTCTCTTAGTTTGAAAAAATATTTGGACTCATTGATTTTAAGTTCTTGTTTATTTGTTTTAATTCTTTTTCATTTTCTAACAATAATCTGTTAGCTTTATAAACCCTGAATACACGAATTTTGCAGGGAGGAGAACACATGTCTTGTGTAACCTCATAAGGGAGTCCCATAACTATCTTTTCTGTAGCTAGGGCTTTTTCACATTGACAAACGGGAGTATTCTTTTTGTATTCTTCCTCCTAAGTAGCTCTCTTCTTAGCTTCTTCAGCTTCACCCTCCTCTTGTTTTCCTTCATCCTAAACTTTACATCGGCTTGCACAATCACTAACATCACCAAAACTCTCACCTTGAGTATCACACCTGAATTCTTTGAAAGGATCAAAATCCTCAATAGAATCCTCATCACTGTTTACCACCTTAATCATCAATGCATGGTTGACTTCTTCTTTAGTTTCTTTGATCTCAACACTTTAAGATACACCACCATACATGAATTGACTGTACTCTTTACTTTTCATATCCAACTCAAATGACTTTAACTTGTTGATAACTTCAATGAGTTTGTAGTCAGCAAAATTTCTTTCCAACTTTAACAATCAAACTTGTGGACTCCACTGTGGAGGAAGAGAGTCCAAAAGTTTTGTTACTTGTTCATGATTTCCCAGCTGGTCATCATACTTTTTAAGGTTGCTTGCCACCATCAGAAATCGATCAACAACATCAGATATCTTTTTATCTTTCATGGCTGCAAAAGAATCAAATCGACTTTGTGCAATTGTGGCGTTGTTGTTTCGAAATCATCTAAAAACGACATTTTCATTTAAAATATTAAATTCACTTTAACACCCAAAACAAAAAAAATTCCCAAAAATTATTGAATAATATTCTCCCTCTAAAAATTTCTAAGCAACTGGAGTCAAGCTATCAGGTCAGCCTTTTTTTAAGCAGAATTTAAATAGTTTGTCCTTTGTATCAATTCAATTACAAGTATAATGCACCTAGCATCTTCTCACAAACTTTAATAAAAAAAACTTTCATAAATCACATACACAAACACCCCCAAGTCCCAAAAAGAAAACCTAATCCACTCTCTCCTCGAATAAATCATTGCCATCAACAACACCATCTTCATCCTCAGCTACAATAGTTAGGAGGCTCGAGCAACAGAGGTGCAACAATGGTGTCAAGATCAGGCATCTACACGAAGGAGGTGGTGGTGGATGCTCGCCACCACATGCTTGGCCGATTATCGATTTTGGCCAAAGAGCTACTCAATTGTCAGAGAGTCACCGTCGTCTGATGCGAAGACTTTTGCCGCTATACCCTAGCGGTGATATCACCGTCCTCCGGTCGGATCTCCGACCAATCTATCCCTTTCTATCATCCTCCCCTCTCTCTATCCAAGATTTTGGGTATTGTTCTATGTTCATAACCCAAGCAAACAGATCTAGAAAATGCTCAAAAACCTTACAAGATTCTTGCGAAATAGGTCAATTTTCTGGGGTTTTAGAATGAATCCGATGACTTTTTCAACTGAAAATCAAAATTTCTTCCATCTTTCTTTTCTTTTTGGTTTGATTTTGACCATGGTTGATTTGGTGGTGTGGATGTCGGGTGGTGTGGTGGCTGGGGGTTGCGGTCACAGGTGGTCGCCGAGGAAGATGATGTGGGCGTGGTGGAATTGGTGTTGGGGGATTAGGGTTTGGAGGTTAGACCAAGGTTTTGGAGCTTGGTTATGGTTGTAACAGTGGTGGCTCTATGATGGTGGTTCTAGTTGTTGATGATGGTGGATATTGGTTGACTTAGGCAGCAGTGGATCTGGTTGGTTGAGAGGCTACGGGTGGATGGGTTATAGTCTTGAAGGTGGAGATGGAGAAGGTGGTTCGGGTGTGTCTGCGGGTGGCGGTTTGGGATGTCCGGTGGTTGTCGATGATGGTTGTGGTTTGGTGGTAGTCGATGATGGTTGTGGTAGTCGCAGCAGGGGATGAAGACAGTTGATAGAGGCTGATGGTTGAGGTGGTGATGGGCGAAGTTTCTGATAATTTCACTGGTCAATATTGATAGTTTCGCCCGTAAAATTTAATTTCTCCCGAGTTTCGTCGGAATTTCGCCGGACGAAACTATACTTTCGCCGGAAACTGAATAGTTTTGCTGGACAATTTGAACTTTCGTTCAAGATCGGTTCTAGTTTCGCACCATCAAGATTTGAAGCTCTCAACAACACCAAGAACACACACACTTGTGTGTGAGAGAGAAAATGTCTAAATCTGTCAATTTCTTGTAGATTTCTTATTTAAATTTGATTGTTGTAATAAACTATGTTGTATGTGATTCAGATCTGATGACTTGTTGATGTTTGTGATGAGATTTGAGATTCAGATCTAGCTTCTCTCTCTAGAAACCCATTTCTCTCTTTCTAAAACTTTTCTTTAATCTTCAAAAATTGGTAACAATCTTCAACAATAATGACTCAATAGGATCTCCTTTAGGCTCTGATACTAAATTGTTGGTCCCTAACAGCTTTGAATCATGAAATTGATGAAGATTTTGGATCAAAAGTATATAAAATATGGATAAAAAGATAACAATGAATAACACCAAATAAAACCCCAATTTGATCTGAATTTGATTGCAATAGGTGTTGTTTACATGGAAACCCCAATCAATATTTCATTCAAGCTCTTTAACCCTAATTGCAACTTAACTATATATAGTGAATATAATATTTACTAATAACACATTAAGCCCCTAGACTTAAACTAATTAGGGAAAAATACAAATAAAACATAAAAATGACTAAAACAAGATTAAATATATGTTGTTGACACAAAATAATTTATTAACAATAAAACTCCTAGTCAAATAGATCTTCAACGGCTCTCTCGGTTCTTCGTCTCGAACGCGTCTGTTTGACTTTTGCGTTGACTTTGACCGTGACGTTGACTTTTGTTGACTTTGACTTTGTTGATAATATAGACTATCCTTTTCAAACCCAATAGTTACTACTAATCAAAATGCTAAATACCAAAGTCAATACATGAGGTAGGTATTGTTAGCCTAGTATGCACAAGCATTGGTTAGGTGACAATTGATTTATGCTCATAAAGAGTCATATGATAAGCAATGACATGCAATAATATGACTAAAACAGTTTAGACACATAGACGAGATACAAGATTGTGACATAAATTATTTTAGTGATAATCAGTTGTTTAGAAATAATAACTAGAATTAATATTTCGGGGGCTTGATAATATTCTTTTTATTTAACTAGGTTACATAACAATAACTAAGTGGACTAGGTTACTTAGTACGCTTATTAGTTGTTTATAGGATTAACAATTTAATTAAACAAGAAGCCCCTAAAAATAGGTTAAATGGGAGGAATATAAGTTAGGGCTTTGGATAAGATGCGAAAGTTTAACAGAGCAAAAGAACCCTAGCCACCTAGACTAGATTTCAACCACTTTATTTGGCACCTTTGGCCAATCGAGAAAGAAGAGGGGCATTCATGCCCTATCTTGGTTCATGTTTTAGGGTTTACATTATCAAACGCATGATGTTGTTTGGTGATGAATGATTAAAGGATATCATTTCATATATTTTTTAAACAACAAAACTACATTGCCTTTAAACTAAACAATGAATTACTTTATATCAAGTATGAACCTCAGTGATATTTTAAATGATATTTTATATGCATTTTTAGATGATTTATTTTTATTTTCATGATACCATTGTTAAAATTTCTATATATGTGTCTGTGGTCATTAACAATACCTTAAAACACATCACTTAGCATCTAAGCTTGTTATACAAACTTTCATTGCATGTGTGACAAGACCAATAATAAGGGGAAGATCATGACCTCTTTTGTTTATTGTTTCACTCCTAATCGTTTTCCACCTATTGCCGTCACACGTGTATTCCACAATGCCTATTGTCCATCTTAATCTTCTCATATTTTTTAGACAAAATCCGTCTCTTCTTTCTCTAAATTTCCAAATTCACTGCTACCACCACAGTTACCACCAACACAACCCTAGTTAGAATCCTTTTCTTACCCAATACTTCATAGAGTTTGACTCAATTGAGGCACTACGGTTCATAAAAGTATACGCAATAAGCAAACACCGATAAGAACTTTTATCATGAAGCAACCGTATCATCATCGAAAGAAGTAATCAATAGGCAAGTGCTCATCTACGATCTATGGTTTGACTCCATGGATCTCAACATGATGATACTAATCACTGATGTTTAGAAATGAAAACATAGAAAGCCCTCAGGCTTTTGTGCTTGGTTGAGTGTATGAGATCCGAATTTTAATAGTTGGTCTTTCGTTAGTTCAATTAGCAAAGAGGTTTAGTTTGAAAGGAACTTCCAATTTTATGGCATCTTTTTCATGCCATAAACAAAATCTAATGAAACAAACAATCATACCCTCTTTAATCATCATGTAATCACACCTATCTTTGACTTTTGTATTGTCCTAATATGATTCGTAAATGTTGTTATGCAATATCTTTTAGCTTCTGATCATGTTAGATTTATGATAAGTAATTTGAAGCAGTTCCTTTGAATTTGAAGTGGTCAGGTTTCTTTGGTCACGTTCAAATGTTATGGTCATGTTGTAAT
>CM044007.1:60304743-60437243 GCA_024085815.1 Flaveria linearis | reverse complement strand
GTTCACCCCTCCGTGATAGATTCCAGACCCGGAATTTGAGGGTGTGACAGATTTGTATCAGAGCCACCGGTTATACTGAGTTAGGGATTGCATCTAGCCTATAGCCAGACACAATAGTTGCACAAAGTAAATTGCCTTAGTTAGAGATAGGATAGGATTAAGAAGTTATATGCTTAAACTTAGATAGTTGTGTTCCTAAACATAACTTGACTCTTTGACTTTTTTCGATAATTCCTAAACTTATTCTCAACGACATGTGGGATCTACATTTATCATCGTGCCTAAATCAATTTTTTTTTATTCTCGTCAAAGTCTGTGTCTTACAACTTGAAACATGTAATGCTGGAAGAGCGTGATGCCTGTATCTCAGGGTGTTCTGTCTAGGCAAGGTATTCGCATATATCCAAATCAACCGATGGACCTGTTTACCTTACCTGGGAACCCTTGGGATGAGTATCTGCTTATAGGTACGCATGTCTTCAACAAAGTTGTGATTAACACAATACTTTGATTAGTCAACGTACTCGCTTTGATTTACGAATCAAACGATTACATCTGGAACATCTCATTACT
This sequence comes from Flaveria linearis, assembly GCA_024085815.1. Lineage (NCBI taxonomy): Eukaryota > Viridiplantae > Streptophyta > Magnoliopsida > Asterales > Asteraceae > Flaveria > Flaveria linearis. The sequence goes on along the minus strand of CM044007.1, from coordinate 60,436,670 downwards.
ATTATGCCAAATTCTCGACCGTCGTTTTCATGTTGAATAACTCGTATTATCCAATTTCCATGAAAATTCTTAATGATCTTTCAGAATGGCTTCATGTCAAATCCGTTCACGGTCTCGAAACTCTGGCAGAAAGATTTCTGCTATTGTAACACGTGAAGTTACTACAGTCATATAAATTCTTAAGGCAAATAGGTCAAATTACCTTGATATGTTCCATTCGGTAATCTAAGCTACGCTTGTCCTAACCTAAAGCGAGACTTGTTTCCTTAGTACTCGTGCCTTGCCGAATTTAATCGAAAAATCCAGTTTTCTTAAATTCCCATCTGTCCTACAGTAATTGTCCATACTTTGAATATTTGATATAAAATGCATCTATGGAATATGTCAAAGTGTGAATTCTCATCAAACAATTTCATGATAGATGGACGCACCAGCGGGCAGAGGCAGAGGTAGAGGACGCGCCAGAAGAACTGTCCCAATAGGGATGACTCCTGAAGAAATACAAGCCTTGGTCAATCAAGGTGTTGCTGCAGCCCTAGCCACTCAGGCTGCTCAGAATGGTCATCACTATTCATATAAAAAGTTCCTAGACTGCAAACCAGATATCTTCACTGGTGCAGAAGGGGCCATTGGGCTCATAAGGTGGTTCGAGAAATGTGAATCCATCTTCGCTATATCTGAATGTCCCGATGAGAGTAGGACCAAGTATGCCTCCGGAGCCTTGAGTGGAGCTGCACTCTCGTTCTGGAAGACAGAAGTTTCAAGACTTACTCTCTCCCTAGCCAATGCTATGGATTGGGAGGAATTCAAACAGCTGATGATGGAAGAATTCTGTCCGAGGGAAGAAGTACAAAGGTTTGAAACCGAGTGCTGGAACCACAAAATGGTGGGATCTGAAATTGAAAAGTATACCACTGAAAATCATGAGTACGCAACCTTGTGTCCTCATATGATGGAGCCTGCTCACAGAAGAATTGAAGGCTATATCCGTGGACTGTCTCCGGTCATTCAATCTATGGTCACTTCCTCCAACCCAACTTCAATCCAACAGGCCATTAGGTTAGCTCACAAGCTGACTAATGAGGCTGTGGCTCAGGGGAAGTTACCACCAAGAAACAAGGGTAAGGGTGTTGCTGCTGAAAGCTCGGGAAAGAGAAAGTTTGAAGATGCTAAAGACAGTGAGAGTCAAGGTACAAGCAAGAAGCAAGATCAGAAAAAGCACCATGACAATCAGGGCATTCCGCCTAGATGTCAGAGTGTAGCAAGCGCCACCATGGCAAGTGTACTGCAATCATTTGCTACAAATGCAACAAGAGGGGGCACACTGCTCCTGAATGTAGAACCAAGACTCAAGACCAAGGAAAGAAGGATGGTAATCAGCAGAATGGTGGAAAGAAGGAAGTTATTTGTTTCAGATGTGGAGAAAAGGGCCATATTGCTAAAGACTGCACTGGGGAAAAGAAAGATACAGCCAAGGGCAGAGCCTTCGTTATTGGCAAAGGTGAGGCTCTCAAAGACCCTAACGTTATTATGGGAAAATTTTTGGTGAATAATGTTTATGCCATAGTATTATTTGACACGGGAGCTGATAGAAGCTTCGTATCTAATACTTTCTATAATCACCTGAATGTAAACCCTGTACCCCTAGATGAGCCATATGTTGTAGAAGTAGCAAATGGTAAATCCTTGATCGCATCACAAATCCTGAAAATTGTACATTAGACTTATCAGGTCATATCCTACCAATAGACCTCATGCCCATTACTTTGGGAAGCTTCGATGTGGTAGTTGGTATGGATTGGCTATCCAAAAACTCTGCAGAAATTATCTGTAAAGACAAAATGATTCGTATCCCCCTACCAAATGATGAAGTCCTGTGTGTGGAGGGAGATAAAACGGTGTTGTGATGGGAGTTATTTCTTATTGAAGGCTCAAAAGTGTCTTCGAAAAGGACATACTGCTATCCTAGCCTTAGTCACTGACAAAGATAAGAAGGAAAGGAAGATTGAAGATGTACCCGTCGTCAGGGAATTTCCTGAAGTGTTTCCTGATGAACTGCCTGGATTGCCCCCTAAAAGAGAGGTCGAGTTTTCAATCGAGTTAGTACCTGGAGCTACACCTATAGCTCGGGCACCATACCGTCTCGCACCTTCTGAATTAAAAGAACTATCTGACCAGCTTAGGGAACTCCTTGATAAAGGATTCATCCGACCTAGCTCGTCACCATGGGGAGCACCAGTGTTATTTGTGAAGAAGAAAGACGGACCTTCCGGATGTGCATCGACTATCGAGAACTGAACAAAGTGACGATCAAGAACCGTTATCCCTTGCCACGTATTGACGACTTATTCGACCAACTGCAAGGTTCGAGCATTTACTCCAAGATAGATCTTAGAAGCGGCTATCATCAGCTGAGAGTCAGAGATGAAGATATTATGAAGACGACTTTCAGAACTCGATACGGTCACTTTGAGTTCACAGTCATGCCATTTGGGCTAACAAATGCACCTGCTGTATTCATGGATCTCATGAATCGTGTATGCAAGCCTTATCTAGACAAGTTTGTCATTGTCTTCATTGATGACATCTTGATCTATTCCAAAAATGAGCAGGAGCATGAAGAACATCTGAGATTGATCCTTGAACTACTAAAGAGAGAGGAGCTTTATGCTAAGTTCTCGAAATGTGATTTCTGGCTTAAAGAAGTTCAATTCCTTGGTCATGTGATTGATGCTAATGGAATTCATGTAGACCCAGCTAAAATTGAATCCATCAAAGTTGGCCTACACCTTCTAATCCAACAGAAATTAGACAATTTCTGGGACTAGCCGGCTATTATAGGAGATTTATCGAGGGATTCTCCAAGATAGCTCAACCATTGACTATGCTTACCCAAAAGGGGGTAGCATATCATTGGGGGTTCAAGCAAGAGGCTGCTTTTCAAACACTGAAACAGAAGTTGTGCAGTGCACCTATATTGTCCCTACCCGACGGTATTGAAGACTTTGTAGTCTACTGTGATGCTTCTGTTCAGGGTCTGGGATGTGTTTTGATGCAACGCGACAAAGTCATAGCTTATGCCTCAAGACAGTTAAAGGCTCATGAGAAGAACTATGCAACTCATGACCTAGAACTGGGAGCTGTTGTGTTTGCTCTTAAATTATGGAGACATTACTTGTACGGTACTAAGTGCACTATTTATACCGATCACAAGAGTCTTCAACACCTGTATAATCAAAAGGAGCTGAACATGAGGCAGAGGAGGTGGCTTGAACTACTAAACGATTATGATTGTGCCATCAAGTACCATCCTGGTAAAGCAAATATTGTGGCTGATGCTTTGAGTAGGAAAGAACATGTGAAACCTCGTAGAGTGCGAGCTCTACAACTTACCATTCAAAGCAACCTGCCGGCACACATCTTGAAGGCTCAGACTGAAGCCCTAAAAGAAGAGAACATTAAAGATGAAAACCTTCGAGGGCTAGACCAACAGTTTGAAGTTCATTCGGATGGGATACGCTTTATAGCAGGAAGGATTTGGGTACCCCTGTACGGGAATCTACGAAGCTTGATCATGGATGAAGCCCACAAGTCTAGATACTCTATCCACCCAGGTGCAGATAAGATGTATTACGACTTGAAGCTTGTTTACTGGTGGCCAAGAATGAAGGCAGACATTGCGACCTATGTCTCAAAGTGCTTGACTTGTTCTAAAGTCAAGGTCGAATACCAGAAGCCTTCAGGAATGTTGACCCAACCAGAAATTCCCGTGTGGAAGTGGGAAATGATAACCATGGATTTCGTCACTGGTTTACCCAAATCTCAAACGGGCAATGACACCATTTGGGTTATCGTTGACCGTCTCACCAAATCCGCTCATTTCATACCCATCCGTGAGAAAGACAAGATGGAGAAGCTTGCAAGGGTGTACATCAAAGAAATTATCTCAAGACACGGAGTGCCAGTGTCTATTATCTCTGATCGTGATGCACGGTTTACATCAATCTTCTGGGAAAAACTTCAGAAAGCTCTAGGCACTCGCCTAGATATGAGCACAACCTATCACCCTCAAACTGATGGTCAAAGTGAAAGAACCATACAGACTCTTGAGGATATGCTTAGGGCTTGTGTTATTGACTTTGGAAAGAACTGGGATGGTCATTTACCTTTGGTAGAGTTCTCATATAACAATAGCTATCATTCGAGCATCAAGGCGGCACCATTCGAGGCCTTATATGGACGTAAATGTAGATCACCGCTTTGCTGGGCAGAAGTTGGAGATAGTCAACTTACTGGCCCAGAGTTGATCTTTGAAACTCATGAGAAAATTGTCCAGATAAGAGAACGCATGGCTGCTGCCAGGGATCGCCAGAAAAGCTATGCTGATAAACGCCGCAAGCCACTGGAATTTCAGAAAGGAGATAAAGTTTTGCTAAAGGTATCTCCCTGGAAGGGAGTTATACGCTTTGGAAAACGAGGGAAATTGAACCCTCGCTACGTGGGACCTTTTGAAATTGTCAGAAGGATCGGCCCAGTAGCCTATGAATTAAATCTGCCTGCTGAACTTAGTGGTGTGCACAATGTTTTCCACGTATCCAATCTAAGGAAGTGTTTATCCGATGAATCACTTGTTGTGCCTTTAGAGGAACTACAAGTAGATGAGAAACTCAGGTTTATCGAGGAACCAGTTGAAATCATGGATAAGAAGTTAAACAACTTAAGCATAGCAAGATTCCGATTGTCAGAGTTCGGTGGAACTCCCGACGTGGTCCTGAGTTCACTTGGAACGAGAGGACGAAATGATGCGTAAATATCCTAATCTGTTCAAAATATTACTAGTACATCTTAATTTTCGGGACGAAAATTCCTCTAACAGGGGGATGATGTGACAACCCGAAATTTTTCTGTGAATTAATATAAGATTTTTATGTGAATTTATGATTTATTTTTATATTTTTATTATTATTAATATTAATTATTAATAATAAAAAATAATGATAATAATAATAATAATGATATTATTATTACAAATAATGATAATAATAATAATTATAATAAAAATAATAATGATATTATTATTATTACAAATAATGATAATAATAATAATAATAATAATAATAATTTATTAAAAATAATAATGTTAGTAATGAAAATAATAATAATAATGAAAATATTATTATTTACAAAATTAACTTAATTAATTAAATAAGTCCAGGGACTAATTCTGTAATTTTTAAACATGTTTTAAAAAGGTTTAAACATAAAATAATAAAAGAGGTAAAGTTGAGGGGCCATTTCTGTAATTTCTGAAAACCCAACCCCGACCCCCTCGGTTTTCCGGCGCCCTCTCCGGCCGACCTCCGGCGGCTCCGGCGAGACCCCAAAACGCCAAAATTCACGGTTTTAATTCAATCAAATGGCACCGACACAACCCGTGAGTGTTTCGAACACAATGACCCACATTAATCAGGGAATAAGCTGAGTGCGATCGATCTACACCACGTGAAAACTTTCGGCCGCTTTTACAGCTTCAAATCGCACTAAAACGCAACAATAATCGAATTAAACTGTACCTAAACAATTGTATAAGTATGACCAATCGGTATACAATTCCAATTACACAACAAACACACAGAACCTCAATTGAATTCTCTCTTCTTCGCGGACCTGCAACTAACTGAACACCCCTGTTCGAGTTTCGAAACCCCAAATTGATAAGAGATTTCGATCATTAGCCTCATTAGAAGCTACCTGTGAAGTTAATTGCATTTTCATCCACGTTTGATCGTCGTTTGGATCCTCCCAAGCCGCGACCTGTTCTTCGAGGTGTTCATCATCGATCAGGCATTCTTCTGGTAAATTAAATACACCCATTTGTTCGATTTATCATGGGGAACAAAAGCCCCATGAATATGATGTTAATAGGAACGAATCATGGATCAATTTGGTCGATCCATGAATCTAGGGTTCTTGATTTGGGGATGAACATTTGGGATTGTGTTTAAATTTAATCGGGACCGTGTTCAGTTCGATATGGAGCCTTCGGCTCACTGGTTTGTGCGCAGGGTTGTGGGGGGGGAGGTCACGGGTTCGAACCGTGCACCTCCCATATTTTTTTAAAATCCTTTTTGGACTATTTAAAAATATATAAAAATTATTAAAATTATAAAAATAATTTTTAAAAGCTTCTGTTATTTTTAACACCATTAAATATTTTTCTATAAATTATTTAATTAAAAATACTTTAAATAAAATTTATAAAATATTATTTAAAAATATTATAAATAACCATTTTTATAAAAATAGACTTTAAATTATGATTTAAAGTATTAATATATTAATTGGACATCATATCATTTTTATTTAATGATAAATCATAATAATTATAGAAAAATAATTATTTAAAAGCCTAAATTATTTATGAAAATAAATATTACATGTGTTATAAATTATTGTCCATATAAAATGGATTTCCAAATAATAAATTAGATCATCAAATTATTAATGGATGGTATAATAGTTTATGGACTTATTTTGATAATATAAATACAAAGTAAATTTTATAAATTTAAATGTTTATAAAATCTTACAAAAATTAATATAAACTTATATGTTTATATAACGTCTATAATTTAATTAGAATATAATGATATGTCAAAATCATTATTAAACTAATTAAATTTTATATAAATCATTGATTATTAACAAAAATAATTAAATGACTTAATGATTATAACAAATCCCAGAAAACCAAACCCTAGATCAATTGGACGCCAGGTTCAAGATCTAACTTATTTAGGTTTTGGGTTTGTATCTGTTTGCTTACGTGAAATTATAATACCTTAACAGGAATTTACTAGGTTGTCAACACTACCCAAAGACTGAGGTGAGTTCATAAATATTCCCCTTTTTAATCATTTAAATATTTTGGGGCTGGAATACATGTTGTAATTGAAATTACAAATTATTTTGTGTATTATGTTAAATAATAATTTAATCACATTTATGATTACATATGGTTACTATGAAAATTCTTCTCTGTATACTGGACTATAAATAAGCAGGGATCTTTTGGATAGTACTATCGGGGAGTGACTTACCCCCACAAAGGTATGGACATGTGATCCATATCAGATGCACAAAGATCTTGATGTCATTCGGGATGACTGTTTCTGTAGTGAGAAGGCAGATGTGCACTTTATATAGTTTGCATTATAGTTCCATTTACAACCCATATGAGGATAAATGTAAAAGAGGATTTGCTCCCTCTGATTTGAAATTATTATGAAAATATAATATACACATAAAAGGATAATAAACTAAGTGACATGGACAAATTCAATGTGAAGGATTTGTTGGGCTTGTACTTAGTAGGTATGTGGGGTAGCGGGTTCACCTTATTAAAAAGGGTTCCAACAGGCTATTCATATACCGGTGAGTAAATTAAACTCACACTTTTTCTATAAATCCTATTTGATGATAATTGATGATTTATCACTATGTTTTACTTACCTGTGAACTCACCAACCCTGTGTTGACACTTGATTTACATGTATTCTCAGGTATCTACTAGGAGCTTATGGATATGCACGTAGGATCATATAAGAGCTCAAGATACCTATTGATTATTATTGAATTATGATTTAGACATGTTGTCAAGAAAACAATCTATCTTTTATTTCCGCTGCTCTGATTATTAATGTTTATCTAAAACTTATCATATAGATAACTGCATCTCATGTGTGACTACTGTGTTCGATCCTGTTTGTTCACCCCTCCGTGATAGATTTCAGACCCGGAATTTGAGGGTGTGACAATAAATTTATTTGGTAACTTCAAGCACTATGAGTTTTACACATCCTAAACTATATCAATTACACTTTACGAGCATTGGTCTCAGGTTTGGCGCAGCGGTAAAAGTTGCTCCTAAGGGACCAAAGGTCTCAGGTTCGATCCGTGGAAACGGCCTCCCCACAAAATGTGGGGGAAAGACCGCGTACATCTTCCCTTAAATGGGACGGACCCTCCCTGGACCCTGCGAAAACACGGGAGCTCTTTGCAGCACCAGGTACTTTACGAGCATTCACATTAGTTTCATCATTTCATCCATATATTTACACTGCCAAAAAGAAGCCAGCAACAATCTAGCTCCTCGTATTACTTCTCTCAGTAAATACCATTCTCTTAGTTAGGGAGTAAGTAGATAGACGGATTAGTACTTTTACCCAGGGGTAGCCTTCCTTGTCGCCAAAGAAGAATGAGAATTGATAAAGTTTTCTTAGAGTTTTTCGCTTCAATAGCAGAAGCAAAGAAGTCAAATCAATGCAGCTTTCGTGCCCGAGATCCTATCCTCTTGCAGTTGGAGCTCTTGATGGCATGTTCAAGAGAGTTTATGAATGAATGAAATCAGTTGAAGGAGCGGCCAAGGACGAATAAAAATATTATTTTTTTACTCTATTTAATTAAATAATACTTTTTTATGTATTTATTATTACATTTTCTCTCACCTCAACTCACAACCACTTTTAAAAATATTAAAAATTTATGAGGGTTGTACCGTGTTTTTTCAAATATGAGAATCACGTTACATTTCTTAGAGCATTCACATCCCATTCCTTATCTTTATCTATATAATTACACTAAAAATCACTACTTCTTCTCTCTCCTTTCAATTAAATAATACTTTTTATACCCTTATCATTACTTCTTTCTCTCTCATTCACTCACACACCACTTTAAAAAATATTAAAAAATTTATAAGGATTGTACAGTGATTCTTCAAATATACCAATCCATAATAACATTTTCTCTCTCCTTCACTCACAACCACTCAAAATCATTCCATATAATATACCAAACACACTCACATGATTATAGGGCACGGGTTGTGAATGCTCTTATAAATTTTCTCATTCCCTCACTCACAACCATTCCTCAAAATATAGAACACACACTCACATTAAAATGAAGCACCTACTGTGACTATAAAAACCAAGTCTTTTTACTAAACATTAATGTAAAAAGTTACTATAAAAATACTAATATACATTTTTCGAAAGGCAAAACATATTACTGAAAAAAGTTCTAGCTAGGTGCTAGATCACAAGTATATTATACAATGTTATCAAATTACATGTCCAATCTAAGTTCCAATCCTCCTTAACGAGTCCAATCCAACTCATGCGGTCTAAATTTATTTTCTCTTATCCAAATAAAATACTAATCTTATTTTTTTCGTCGTTCTAGTAACATTGCCTTGTCCAAAGTTGAACATCCCTTCGTTTCTTGCCTTTGAAAACCGACCACGACGATAACGTGACGAATTTTCTTTACCGGATTCCCCAATTTTAATGTATTCGGCTCATTTATAATTGGTAGGTCATTAATATGTTATTTATTCATTTTGATTGGCTGTTATTCTGATCACTAGAGGACTACTAATCCACACAATTATCTTCACTACTTAAGTATGGAATCTTGTGACACTAGGCTAGCACGTTTCTGAAAAGAAGCTCGTATATTAATCCGTCTCTTAGCACATTTCTGAAAAGAAGCTCGTATATTAATCCGTCTATATTGATCCTGCAATTAAAACAACTATTAGAAAAACTCACTTAGAGGAGAAAACAATTTTCCCGACCTCAAACCGTTTTTTGTCACGGATGAGATTTGAAGTGATACCCTCTTCGTCGGGGTCGATGCCTCCTTCCACCATCACCGGAGAGCCTTCACAACTCATTTTCCATCTTAAATTATATAATTAAACTAAAAATCATTATTTTTTCTCTTTACTTTTTAATTAAATAATAATTCTTATATCTTTATCATTACTTTTTTTTTTCATTCGCTCACAACCGCTTAAAATATATTAAAAACATAATAGGATTTTAAACATGTTTCCCCAAAATACAAATTGAATAGTAAATTTCTCATATCATTTACTCACAACCACTTATAATCAGATCGTATGTATATAAAATACACTCATATAAATTTAAAAAACAAGCTCTCAATGCTCTAACAATAATAATAATAAAATCAATAATCACCACCACTCCCACAATCAGCCATCAACATCATCATCACCCCACATAACTTTGTAATCACCACCACTGTAGCGGGTAGCCCCACCCTCTGTCTCCATCTCTCACTACATATACATACATACATACATACATACATACATACATACATACATACATACATACATACATACATACATACATACATACATACATACATACATACATACATTCATTCATACATACATCTCTTTCCGTCAAACCCACCCGCCCGCTTCTCTGTCTTTCAATTTCTTCATTCCCCCAACTTTCCCTTTTGTCCCTACACATTCATCACCAAATCATCAACAATTTGATCTACATATCATCCCCTACCTGAAATGCTACAAGATATCGGTTGAATTCAACACATATACAGCAGCGATGGTGGTGCGGAAGGTCGGAAAGTATGAGGTCGGAAGAACGATCGGCGAAGGCACCTTCGCCAAGGTCAAATTCGCACAGAACACAGAGACTGGAGAAAGTGTTGCAATGAAGCTCCTCGATCGAGCTACTATAATCAAGCATAAGATGGTTGATCAGGTTTGTAATTGTTTTCGTCTGTGTGGTTGATTTGGTTTGCTGATCTCCAAATTAGGTTGAATTGGATCGATGCTTGATTGAAGTCTGGTTGATTTGTGTGGCTACGTTGAATGATTTCTGTTGGCTGAGGATTAGGGTTTTAAGGTGCATATATCTGTAAAAGGTCTCTGAAGTGTTTTTTATTTTTATTTTTATTATTTATGATTGTTTGTAGATCAAGCGAGAGATTTCTATAATGAAGCTGGTTAGGCATCCCAATGTTGTTCGCCTGCACGAGGTATGATCTCGTAATCTAGGAGCATAAGCTTTTTGAAGGAGTCATTAAGTTAAACAACTGTTGGTCTTTGGTTTAGGTGCTAGCCAGTCGCACGAAAATCTACATAATTTTGGAGTTTATCACAGGTGGTGAGCTATTTGATAAAATTGTAAGTCTCTAAGCATGGTGAATTAGATGTGTTTTTGTATTCGTGAGCTCATAATTGTCGTGTGTTTTATATCAGGTCCACCATGGACGGCTCAGTGAAGCGGAATCTAGAAGATATTTTCAGCAGCTCATTGATGGCGTAGAGTATTGTCACAGTAAAGGAGTATACCATAGAGATTTGAAGGTGTTGGGCTTTGTTGGGGCTCTGATTTACTTTCCAAATCCAACTTCAATGAATTCTTATCCGTTTTTAACTGTTACTTTGCTTTTGCAGCCTGAAAATCTACTATTAGATTCCCAAGGAAATTTGAAAATTTCAGATTTTGGACTCAGTGCATTGCCTGCAGAAGTAGGATCTCAATGTCCGTTGCATTTTCTATTAGTAACAAAACAACAAACTGCTTGCTAAATAATATTGTTTGACTGGTGTGATGTACTTGCAGGGTGTCAGCATCCTTCGAACAACTTGTGGGACTCCTAACTATGTTGCACCCGAGGTAAATACAGGTGCAACTTATCCTTATTTTCGCAAACTAACTCATTTTTGTTTTATTCATTATTATTTGTATAACTTTTTTGTTTTTGTTCATTAATGTTAAACCATTCCATCATTTCTTTGAGTTCTGGTTTAGGTACTCAGCCACAAAGGCTACAATGGTGCTTTGGCTGATGTTTGGTCCTGTGGGGTTATCCTATATGTACTGATGGCTGGATACCTTCCATTTGATGAAATGGATCTGACCACATTGTATGATAAGGCATGTTTAAGTTTCAGTTGTGTTCATTTTTACTAGACATAGCACATTCATAGTTGGCATTACTATTCTCATTCATGCTTGTTATCACTGTCTGTTCTGCATATGCTGCTTTGTTCACGAAGGTGTATTTTTTGTTATTGCTTTTTGCAGATCAATAAAGCTGAGTTTTCATGTCCATCATGGTTTCCAGTAGGAGCAAAATCATTAATTCATCGAATTTTAGATCCAAATCCCGAAACAGTGAGTCGTCCATGTTCCGTGATGTTGGTGAGTGTATATGATTTATATTATGTTGCAGCTCTCTTATAGTATTTGTCATATGTATATGTGCAGCGTATTTGCATTGAAGAAATTAAGAATGATGAATGGTTCAAAAGAATTATGTCCCTGCTAGACTTCTTGAATATGAAGATGTAAATCTTGATGATGTAAATGCTGTCTTTGATGACTCAGAGGTTAGCAAATACTCAATAGAGGCTCTCTGTTTTATCATTATTATTTGTTGTTTTCATATATTGGTTAACCAGGGTCAAATGCTAAACTAAAATCGTTTTTGAAGTTAAACATTGCAATCTTTATGCTTATGTGTTGCATTATCTAGGATGAGCGGGCTAATGAGCAAAACACAGATGAAGACACAGGTCCTTTGTCACTTAATGCATTCGATATGATAATTCTGTCTCAAGGCTTGAACTTGGCGTCCATGTTTGATCGTGGTCAGGTTTGACTTCTTAGCCCAATAAACTACCCTACTAATTTGGCCAAAAACTACCCTATGAATATGACTACCAATGTTGTATTTTATTTACATGCAAAGAGCATTATGTATACTACTCCTAATGACCCAAAAAAGAGTCCCCACTATGTATTTTGATTTGGAAAATCAGAAATTTTATAACCAATCTACATTTGAAATGGATGTTTTTAGGTTTTTAGTTTCAGAACATTCTATTACCTTATTATACTTCAAATGTAACAGTACTTTTCTAATCCACAGCCATAACCAAAACACTGAAATATTGGTACTCATTAGTCAATATTTAAATTTCTTTATTTATTTAGTTTTGGGATGGACAGAGTGATTTCACTTACTGGATATCAATGCACTGCACACCAATGAAGTTTATACAAAGATTATAATAGTAGTATATTCTTATTATTGTAACGTCATATAAAAAGCTGCTTGTTATGTTTTGACAGGACTCTGTGAAGCACATAACTCGTTTTGTTTCTCAAAAACCCGCAAAGATTGTTTTATCAAGTATGGAAGTTGTTTCTCAGTCGATGGGTTTCAAGACACACATTCGGAATTACAAGGTTACGTAACTTGACTTGTGTCATAGAATTCCCCTAAATGTCTAAAATGTCCTCTGATGATGTGTAATGACTAGTAAAACTCATAGGTAATCCTATTCAATATGAAAGAGTTCGTAATGAGAACAAAACAAACAAACAAACATACCCAATATATCCGCTAAAAAGCAGGGTATGGGAGGGGTAGGTGGTGGCGAGTCTTTCCTCTATCTTGAGAGATAGAGAGACCGCTTCCAAAAGTTTGTAATGAGAACAATTAGTTAAATTGTTGCTACAATTTGCAAATTTTCAAGAATTGGGATGCCATAATAAATAAACTGGAATGATTTGCACGGGATGGAGGCCACATTTACAAACAAACAAACAAACCCAGTGTATCCCACTCAAGAGCAGGGTCTGGGGAGGGTAGGTGAAGGCGAGTCTTTCCTCTATCCTGTTGGTAGAGAGACCGCTTCCAAAGAGACCCCCGACTCAATAGCAAAACCATACTGATCGAACGACAACAATACAATAAATCACATCACACATAGCATACAGTATACAAAAGGCCATCTTGATAACAAGCCATCATAAAAAATCATACAACACATGAGTACACAATAAATCATACAACATATAGCAAAACCATACTGATCGAAAGACAACATACAATAAATCACATCACACATAGCATACAGTATACAAAAGTCCATCTCGATAACAGGCCATCATAAAAATCATACATGAGTATCACATGAGTATCACATGAGTACACAACATATAGCATACATATATCCTAGGTGCATGCAGAATCCCCGTTAAAGGGCAGATATGGGCTACTTATACATCAGGCCCCGCTACCAGACTTCAAATACCCTTCCTGCCTATATGTCTAACTAGAAGTCCTTAATTTTAATTCTACGCCTCCACTCAGTCCTATCCTCGATCATGAACTCAGAGAGGTGCAAGTGTATCATATCTCGCCTAATTACCTCATCCCAAGTCAATCTAGGTCTTCCTCTACTCCTCCTACCCTCTAAGATGATGTTCTCTACTGCTCTGACTGGTGCCGCCATTGGTCTCCTCTTGACATGCCCAAACCATCTTAGTCTTCCCTCTCGTATTTTATCTGCGATACAGGCCACTTGTAGCTTCTGTCGAAACACTTCGTTTCTTATCCGATCAAGTCTTGTGTGACCGCACATCCACCTCAGCATTCTCATTTCCGCTACCTCTAATTGTTTCTCGTGCGATTTCTTTATGGCCCAGCAGTCTGTTCCATATAACATAGCTGGACGTACTGCCACTCGATATAGCTTTCCTTTAGTTTTGCTGGAAACCTCTTATCACATAGGATCCCTGATGCTGCTCTCCACTTGCACCATCCTGCTTGTACCCGGTGCGCGACATCGCTGTGTATCTCTCCGTCGTCCTGCAAGTACGAGCCCAGGTATTTGAACCTAGACGTTTGTGGGACCGCCATACCCTGAATACTGATTTGGGTGTCCTCTTCCGCCTCGCCACTAAAGTTACAATGCATGTATTCTGTCTTTGAGCGACTTATCCTTTACGCCACATTTACTGATTCTTTAATTGCTAAATTTCAGATGAGGGTTGAAGGACTTTCTGCCAGTAAGACGTCCCATTTCTCGGTTATCTTGGAAGTGAGTTTCGGTACTCGAATTAATCCCTATTTTGTATCTTAACGATGATAATCTAAGTAATCAATGAAGTTTTAAACCAGGTTTTTCAAGTGACCTCTAGTTTTGTCATGGTTGACATTGAGAAAGCAGCAGGAGATAGTGGTGAATACCTTAAGGTGTGTTCTCTTTTACAATGAAAAATGTGAAATTTCCTATTGCTTCATAGTGGTTCCTATGCTCGGTTTCCATGGATTGGTATAATATTGAGATTAAAGCCACTAAATAATTTACAAATAAACCCTCCCTAAAAACGGATGCAAAGACTGTTATATTAAAGATATTAGTCAAATCAAGTAGCTTGTATATGCTTAGCAGACTGGGCCTCTTTATGGGAATATCCCATTCATAGGTCCGAGATCTACATCTATGAATTGAAAGGTCCGAATCCCTGTTGTCAATAGCGGCTATAGCGACCGCTATAGCGCGCTATGTAGCGTGGCGCCAATCGGTCGCTATTTGTAAATAGCGACTACATAGTGGTATTTATTTATTTATTTTTTATTTGGTAAATATGAGATTTAGATGATTAGTAATCAAGTATTTTAGCTATTCTGGGGGTCTTTGCTTAGATTTCCTACTACTTTATTACTAAACATGCTTATCTATTGAATGTAAAACAATCTTACATATTATTCTATTTAATCGCTAAACACGAAATAGCGGTCGCTATTTACCGCTATTCGCTACGTAACATATAGGTGGCTTGTCGCTATTTACCGCTATTCGCTATTGACAACTATGGTCCGAACGTTAGTTTTCCAGCTGTATAACATAAGCCATATTAGGGTGTGAACATCAAACTCGTCCTTTAACAAGCTTTTCAACATACCAACTCACAAGCTCTCATGAGCTGGCTTGTCTCTCATCTATCCCTACTGGAGGGGCCAGACTTGCACCTCAAGAGGGGCTGTTTATAAATCATTGAACTGATCAAACCATCTATACGAAGCAAATCAGCCGTTTGGTCGGTTTGAGATCCAAACAATTTGGTTCACAGTTTGGTTTTGGCAGTTTAGTGTTTCATACAGCTTGAAACTTGGAACCGGCCTTTTAATCATTATTATTTGTATATTTTTTTTCCATTTTCAGAACATGTGTTTATGTATTATGATAATGACTTGCTTTATTATTTTGAAATATTTTAATACAAACTAATGATTTAAAAAATATAAAAATTCAGTTCAAATCGCGAATCTTGACGCATTCAAATAGGCAGGTTAGGCTGACCCACCTAACCCGGTTGGTTTGATTTGTCGTTCCCGGAACCATAGCTAGCGGCACGGCCCTAAATTCTCCTCCAAACCAGCCAAACCAGTTGGTGAACATCCCTAACTTCAGGTGATGGTCAAAATGTATTTGTGTAGAAACAAGTCATTCTAGTACGGGTTGAGATGGGTCGTGCCGGGTTGACACAGGCACATATTTATTTTCTATAAGTTTTATAATCAGTTAACATCTTAGCTATAAAGACAAATACAATATCATCAAAACAGTAATCTAGTCTTTGTGGTTCAATAATAATTTCAAAAGTAAAATGATTTAGGAGGTTATATGCACTAGAAACTGATGACTTTTATTGTTTGATTCCTCCATTTTTAGCTACTTTTAGTGTGTACCATTTTGACACGTTCAAGGTAAAGCACAACCAAATTGAGTCATTCAAAAGTTAATGGGTTGAAATTGCCACCTCTAAATTCCCTATACATTTTTTAAGTTTTTATCTGAGATCACATTTAGTTTCTTTAATATTGCAGTTTTACAAGAACTTCTGCAACAATCTTGAGGATATCATCTGGAAGCCACCTACTGAACACCAGGGAAAAACCAAAATGACAAAAAATAAGAGCAAGCAGCGTTAGATCTTACACACGGTTAGTTATCAATTCTGCTTTATTTAAACTATGTTTGACACAACAATTGAAATGTTTGCTTCAATCGTATCTGACCCAACCCCGTTCCATGTACTGTATGGCATGTTCAAAAACTTTGCCCCTTTTGTAGTAAAATAAGTGATTTTGGACAAGTCATGTAACTGCTGCATAAGTAATTATCGTACTTTTACTTTTTGCCCATAATCACTCATTTTGATGAAGTGTAACGTTTGTTCAATGCATTCCCACATAAAAAAACATTTGCATGCAATAAAAAGCCATTTACTTACAATTACAGAAGTAGTTGACTCAATATAGGGGTGTGTTTATAAACCAGTAAAACCCACCAAACCGAAGCAAGTTGGCCGGATTGAGATTTATATGTTTGGTTTTGGTTAGTTTGGCGGTTTAACTATCCGAACAGTTTGAAATTTGGACCTGCTGTATAAACTGAACGTCTGAACAAGTTGGTTAACCCATCTATTTATTATTTTTTCATTTTACGAACATGCAATTATAATCATGAACATATTTATCATTTATCAAAAAATTTGATACAATCTATAAATTTTGAAAGAACCTGCCAAAACCGGCCGACCCACTCAATCCCTCAACCTGACTGGTTTAGTTTGTCGTTTCTTGAAACCACTCAACCAGAGTTAGTGGTTCGGCCCGAGTTTTATTACAAAATGGGCTGAACCGGACTGTAAACACTCCTAAATTGCTTTCCGTCAAAAGTGCAACAAGAGACTAAACTCTGCAAGAATAATCGGTTATATGTTTTTATATCTTAAGAGAATGATAATTAATTTGTAGCAAAAAGGTAGTCCATTTTAATATATGCCTATGATGTTGCAGGGCATGCCAGGAGTTTTGACCCCCTTCCACCCCAAAAGAATGAAAAAAGGTCAACCTGAAGTTGTTGACTGAAATCTACGGGCAAGTAAACCTGAATGCAGAGGTTTTATGTTTGGTGTGATGTGGAATATGTTTCTTTACGTAGAGAGCCTAGTAATGAGTAATGATATGAATACATGATATTTTTTCTTTGTTGTTGAACAAAATATATTAGATTATCAGGCTATTAGGGGTGTTTTTAGGCGTGTTTACGTTTAGCAGATGGTCCAAACTCTTTCTATTATCCCCTCTAATAGCCTCTGGTTAAGAGCGCCATCTGTGTCATCTCATGTCACCTTATTATGGTTCAAGCATTTTATGGGTTTTGTTCAGGTAATGGTTCAAGGCTCAGTTAGCAGTTCATTAGCACTCACCAACGGCATCTTGTTGACTGTTTCTTCACAACACCCCTATGACACAACGCTCTCAGCAACTCCAATGCTTCCTCGGCTGCACCTAACCCTTCATGAGCCAACCCTTAAATAGTATTAATACCTTCTATAGGCTTATACCCCTTTCAATCATATGGCCAATGAGTCAGTGGCTCACTTGAGCCTTACAAAACCCTATGTTACTGCATTATAAGTTAACACGTTTGATCTCACGTTTAACCCTCCTAAATCATGAAGAAGCTTAACCGCTTCTTCCACTTTTCCTTCCCTACTGCGTCCTCTTAAAGCGAAAGAGCATGCGATTATATCGGCTTCAATCCCATTTCCTTCATTTCACCGATAAGCATCATGCCCCTACTTGTTTTACCAATCTTGGACAAGCCATTGGTCACTTGGACATAAGTGATCAAAAGAGGCGAACACCCTCAAAACTCAAGTGATAAAAAATCTAAATGGCTAAATACACGCTCTCTTATTTGCATAAAGCTAAGCCGCACGTGTTGCTTTGAAAAACCAGCTTAGTTCGAGGCAAAATGGGTTCTAACGAAATAAAAAGAAAGTATCAAATCTAATCTAATAAAACAAAAATCTTTCGAAGACACATGTCATTTTCAAGGTTGTCCGCCTAGTATGCACTTAAGAGGATTTGCATACATGTTGCTACTAGAATAACTATTTAATAACACATTAAATGCTAATGATTCTTTATATACTTTTTAAATTATAAAAATGATTTTTTGATATATCAAAAACATGTTTCTTTTTATTTAAAGAACATATAATTTTTTTAAATCAAAAGCTTATGAAATATAAAGTTTTTTATTATACAAAGAACTTTTAAAAAATAATATTGTTAAAAAAGTATTTTTCAAAAAAAAAATTGGAGTGTTAAAACAATTTTTCAAAGTAAACATTTTTTAAACATGGAAGTTTGGAAAAATATTGCTATATTTTTATTACCTAAAATAGTTAATTATAAGTAATTTCAATCATATTTATCTCAATAATTATTTTATAATACCTAAATTTTAATAAATAACTATTAATTTAAGACAAAATTACAGAAAACATCCTTTAAGTTTATATAAAGTTGCAGGTATCATCCTTTATCTTTAAAAAGTACACTAAACATCCTTTATGTTAACATTTTGTAACAGATTTCGTCCTTTACACTAACTGTCGTTAACTTTTTCAGTTAAGTCAAGGGCAATTTAGTCTTTTTACCTCTAAAGGACTATTAGTGTAGCTTTTTTCAAACATAAAGGACGTTTTCTGCAACTATTTTATCTTTTACTTAATTTATGTATTTTTACAATACTACATGTACATATTAATTTTTATATAACATAATATATATTATTTAATTATTTTCATACACATATTATATATAGATATAATTGTATAATATATATTATTTAATTATTTATATTATTTAAAATACGTGGATGAAAATTATATATATATATATATATATATATATTTTTCTATATAATTTATATTTATATATAAGATGTGGATGATAATAAATAATTAGCTATACGTGCACGAAAATAATTAATATATTTAAGTACGTATGAATTTATATTTATGTATAATACATGAATGAAAACAATAACATATATTTATTTTCATCAACATATTTTATAAAAAAATTTATATACTTTATTAACTCCAAAACACCGTTGTATTATTTAATTATTTATATAATTCGTATTTATATATAATACGTGGATGAAAATAATTAAATAATATACATTATGTTATATAATAATTAAAATGTACATGTATTGTAAAAATACATGAATTAAGTAAAAGATAAAATAATTGCAGAAAACGTCCTTTATGTTTGAAGAAAGCTACACTAATAGTCCTTTAGAGGTAAAAAGACTAAATTGCCCTTGAGTTAACTGAAAAAGTTAACGACAGTTAGTGTAAAGGACGAAATCTGTTACAAAATGTTAACATAAAGGATGTTTAGTGTACTTTATAAAGATAAAGGATGATACCTGCAACTTTATATAAACTTAAAGGATGTTTTCTGTAATTTTGTCTTAATTTAATACTTTTAGGCAAATTGGATTTTAGTAATCCAAACTATTACTTATTGGCTGATAATATCGGTTTGTACTTATTTTTGGCTTAATTTAGCTTGTATGTTTTTTTTATTTAATTCATAATCATTATTGTTAACAAAATCGAGTTGATATCAAGCTTAAATTTTTCATAATTATGTTATTAGAATTGTTGTTGGTAATAGAAAGAAAGTTGAGATTGTTGTCTGCTAAATTAATAGTATGGATTGTTACCATATTTTTATTCAACATCTGTAATACACGAGTTTCCAAAACTAGTGACTAATAATTAGAATTACAACAACTATACATATAATTAACCGCAAAGGTGTCAAAAAACACGTATCATGTGAAATTAAACGTAAGAACAACAAAAACCTTGAACAGCTTATAGATTCAATAGTGAACCTGTGATTAATTCCTAACTAAACATCACCAATTTGATCAGATTAAAAAGAGTTAAAAAACCAGACCAAGACATTACAATCTCTCAACCAAACACACTCAAACTAAACCAGAATGAACCCTAAATCTTCTCGTACAAATCAGTTCACCAAAGAGATAATGTAATAAACAAAGAAAATATATGCTAGACACTCGCTCATAGACTTGTACGATCAAAACCATATGAACAACTAAAAAGCACGACGAAACTGACAACGAAGATTAGAGTTTTAATTCAGAGCGTAGATGATCAAGATAATGAAAAACTCTCCCCCTAATTAGACGAACACAAGTTTTTATAGTCATGTCAAAAACTTCCAGTCATAACCAACTTCAGCCCCAAAGCTTCTGCTAACTTTCCACCTATGACCTGAAACTTGAAACACAACACAACAAACCACGTCAAACACTTATGATTAAATATGTTTACTAATGAATTGAATTATTCACTAGTTTTAACAAAAGGATCTGGTTGAATAGCAGGTGGAGACGAGTTCGAACCTTTTGTTTTTTTAACTGGATTGAACATGAGTGGTTCAAGTCTGTACGGGGTGTTTTACTAATAGAACATTTGGATATCAATTATTTCTATTTTATTTTAAAACATGGATGATATTTTTATCATGTTCTTGGAAGCATTATGTCCTTCAAATGACATTTTCTTTTGCACCATAGAAAAATAACACACACACTTCTTCCATTTACATATTCTACACATGCCTTTTAAAGTGATGCTATATGTGTGACGACATTCGGGTGGCAGCCCGTTATTGGCGTATTTTTTAGGGTGAAGGAGACACTCTCATCACACACGACATTATATTATATACTCATTAATTACAATTTATCATGTTATACTACTTCACCTCCTTAAATTTGGAGGGGTCATTCATGTCATCACATGCCATTTGAAAATTTTCTTTAAACAATAACTCTGATCATAAAACTTAAAAAATTACAAAATAAAATAAAAAATTACATTAGAAATAAATTATAAAAAAACAATACTTAAACTAAAGACCTGTAAATCACACTTCCAACCATGTAACTGGGCAATTTATCGTTTGCGTTCTAAGACGTTTTTCAACAACGGTTCGAGAACATTGTCATGCAGTTTAAAGAAAATATTCATGTACCGGTCTAGCATTTAGTATAGCAACGTCTCTCGTTGTAAGTTTAGAAAGATCAATTTCTACGAAGCGCTTCTCGTTCTCTTTTTTGCTCTGTTTCTTTCTCTTTCATTGCTTTGTAATTGCTTATGGTCTCATTCAATGTTGTTTTGCTCAAAGACTCCCCCACTTTGCTTACGTCTCGTCCCGGTCGGTGTCGCATTTTCTTTGAGGTGGGGAAGGGGGCTTGTAACTGGCTCATTTGAGCTTACGTATTGCTCCGATTTCAAACTTTTAGTTTTCTTTGTTGTTTGAGTACCAAACTCCGCAACGATAACCTCCAACGGCTCTCATTTGGCATGGTTTCTACAACCTTTCATGCCTAGGCGGTTGAAGGGGTGAGCAGATAACCGATTTAACCGAACCATAACCGAATTAACCGCATTAACTGAACCAACTTAACCGAACCGAACAATCAACAGAAGGTTCGGTTAAGGCATAACCGATTAACCACACATTGCGGTTCGGTTTCGGTTTTGATGTGCAAATTAACCATATTAACCGCATTGAACCGAATGTCATTAATGTATAATAAATTTACAATACTCCTCATGATTTTACTAGAATTTCATATATTCATCCTTTTAATTCTAATCTATAAAAATATATTTACATAGTGGATTGCGTTATGTATTGAAGAAACATCATAAAATGCAAAATGCATACACACATTGTTGTATGCACACCCCGACTTCGGTTTCGGTTTTGACAATACCTTAAAAACAAAGCATAGCGTGCACACCCTTACAAAATTGGTCCAAACTTAGTCTAAAAATAATTTATTAGTTAACATTTTGGTTTAAAAATATATGTTAAATATATTGGTCAATTAACCGAAATTAATCGCAAATTAACCATAAGGTGGTAAACCGAAGTGTGGTTAACCGAAGTTTTGGTTGCGGTTGCGGTTAAAAAATGGTATTAACCGAACTCGCTATGTCGGTTTCGAAAATTGTATTAACCGCACCGAATCACACCGTGCACACCCCTAGGCCGAGTACTCAGCGAGTACTCAGAACTCGGAGGTGTTATGTGACGCTTTTCTTTAACTCGGTCAACCTTACTTGGAATCGGCCCAACTCGGACCTACTTGGCCCAACTCGGACCTGCTCGGCCCAACTCGGACCTACTCGGCCCAACTCGGACCTACTCGGTCCAACTCGGCCCAACTCGGACATACTCGGTCCAACTCGGCCCTACTCGGTCCAACTCGGCCCTACTCGGCCCAACTCGGCCCTACTCGGCCCAACTCGGACATACTCGGTCCAACTCGCCCTACTAAGCCCAACTAGGCTCAACTCGGCCTACTCGGCCCAACTTGGACTTTTGCTGTTTTTCAACGATTTTCGCTATTTTTCACCTATTTTTGTTGTATTTTTGTTGTTTTTTCAATAATTTAATTTGAAAGATGAGTATAAATGATAACTATGTCTATACATATCAAAAAACGAATATCATATTTTAAAATACTATAGTATGTGAACATATTCGTTTGATATATATTGATTTTCACGTAATATGTTATAAATATTTGTAAACTTATTATATTTTACATATATATAAAACTAAACCCTAAACCCTAAATATTTCTTAAAAATTAATTTAGTTATAATTTACCATGTCCGAGTACTCCCGGATTACTCCCCGCCTAGGCCGAGTACGCGCAATTCCTTAGTCGACCGACCTAACAGCGACTAACGACTTTTACAACCATGGATGCTTGTAAAACCTTTCTTCTCGTAAACCCATTTGTATTCGCTTAACGCTTTGACGACGATATCCTCGTCGTTGCTTTCACTCATTCAACGATGTTTCTACATATTTAAAAATAAAAAAGTTAATTATGCCGTAATATAATTATAAAAGAAGTTAATATATAAGTACATGTAAAAATATATTGTTTGAATATAGATCCCGTTAAAGTGACTCATTGTGAGAATCGTTCTCCCCCATTTGGAACTTAATTGATCAATGGTTCGGTTCGTCACCAACAATGATTTTAAAGTGTTTAAGTACATTCTTTCAAAATGAATTGTTTTTTTTTATAATCTCCAAGTCTATGGCCTTGAGATACATAAATCCAACCATTTGTTAAAGCTTCATCCTCATTTTACAAAGCCCATTTGCAAGCACACTATAATTAATGGCATTGGCTTACTACGTACCTTTTGTTTTCATTTCATCTACAACCTTTATTGGTTGTCTTACAGCACTTGTTTTACGCAGCTTCTATCAAAATTATGTTGGTTTTAACATCCGGATAACATTCTTTCTACTTCAGTTTACCAAGAACAACCATGGCTTCTACTGATTTCCAACGCTCACACAAGAACAACCTTCGTCCAATTCAACATCCCTGACCGATCTCGTACGTTATTTTGGGTATTAACATCGTAATTCCCTTTCAACTTTTAGTGTCATATCGACATATCATTTGGACCAAAAGTTCCAAATTTTCTAAGGACATGCTACATGCTAGTTAATAAAAGATAGTACTGGAAAGGTTCCAAATTTTCTAAGGACATGCTACATGCTAGTTAATAAAAGATAGTATTGGAAACTTAAGATTGTAAGAGATTAACTCACTAACTAATTTAGCTGGTATCGTTTGACGTTGTACTTGATAACCGTTATGAAATGAAGAGTATCATGAATGAGTTGAGCTAAAAGTTTTTCTCTGTGTGTTTTCTTTTCTTTTTCTTTTACATGTAATCATTCTTGATCCTAACAACGGTATCTTCATCCTGCTATTACCTGCTATTTTTTATTTAAATTTTAAAAAATCTTACTCAAATTTGGGCATGAGCTGATGATCACAACAAAAGGAAAAAAAAGCCTCCATTACCTTTTAAGATTCCTTTATATTCAATGGAATGCCAGATTTAACATCTATTTATATAATAATATACATATAATGTATTTTTTTATATGTTACATTTTTGGATGCGCGAGACACATTTTTCTAATTAAACACAACCTTCTAGAAATAAATGTCTTATAGAAATAAATAGTTTATCTAATTTTAATTATAAAGTTGTATTTATGCTTGATAAAAGGACATGCAGGCAGTGTTAGATAATTAGACATAATGTCAATTATCACTTGGTCTAGTGATTTAAAAAGAAGATGAGAGGTTTTATCTCTATTCGAGGTTCAAGTTTTAAATCATAATATTAACAAATAATTACTAACTTGATGTCACTAACTTCTAACAATTAATCAACCGTTCAAAAAGAAAAGGACAATTATTCATAATAAATTTTGACAAAAACAGTTCGAGTCAAAACGAGTTGTATTAAAATATGGTTTGAATTAAGACATGACTATTCAAATGATTGAATGAACTAGGTGGTATCTACCACGCGCGATGCACGTGTTATGGATTGGGTTCGGAACGTAAAAGTTTAATCCAACCAAAGCACACCGATGATACTATTGTTTATCATCACAACCCAATACTTTAGAATACGGTCACAGACCAAGGAAAGGATCACGAGCTCCAGAAACACGCCGTGCACGTGTTATAAACCAGGCTCAGAAGAGGCTCTCAGTGCGGCAATCATAAATGACTGTCATGGCAAAGCAACCAACACTATTGTTGTTTATCATCACAACCCGATATTATACTATATGTAACAGATCAATGAAAAAAACACGTGTCATGTATCAGATGAACAAAATATCATCATCAACAACCTGAAATAGATAGTTTTGTTTCTCAACAATTCTCGATAAAACAATTTTCCCAACAGCAGAATCAGGGCAACACAAATGAATACTAAATAGAACCCCTAAACCAAAATGAACACCAAAGCAACAGTCTCAGATGAGGAAACCCCCATCGTCATCGACATTACAAATCATCAAACAAAAAACTCTCAAATGAGACATCCTCAACATCATCAACATAACTAATCAGCCAACCACAAATTCTCAGATACATCACATAAGAACATCCATTTAGAAAAACCCAGAAGAGATCACCATTAGACCAAAGGCAGGTCCGAAAACCCTAACACTTCAATTGGAAAAAAGAGCAAATTAGAGAGGCATGGGAGAAGGGGCGACCACGACTATCAAACCATCATCGTCGACACCGTGATACAACTACGAGCTCTACCTCAACCATAAACGTGAGGCCAACTGGCGCTATGCCGCCACCATGACGGTGGCGGTCGACCATCGGTTATCATAATCGCCATCCTCAGATCTACATGAAACATGGCGCATATGGGTGGTCGAAACAGAATAGCCTCAGCGGCAATGCGTTTTCATGTAACGATGGAAACAATCTCTGCCTCTAAAACTCTACCATGCACACACCGCCGTTTGCTACCGAACTAGCGGTGGGCGGCAACACACCCGAAACCTAAATCGTAACACAGACGACGACCTCCCAACAGACCTGCGATGTAACAAATGCTGGTCGCAGTGTAGGCGATGGTGTGCAATTGGTGGTGGTGCAGCCGGCGCAGGCGATGGTGTGCAGGTGGTGGTGATGCAGTCGGGGCAAGCGACGGGACAGGCGGTGAACCACGGGGAAAGAGAGAGCACTTTCTCTTTAGAAATGGGCGAATGTGAAAAGAAGATCTGAGCATTTTTTCTCTTTAAAGCCAAGAGGGGAGAGATTATAAATACACAATACATTTGTGATAAATTTTAAAACCTTAAGAATCTAAATTCTTCTTCCCTTTCCTTTTTAAATATATAGAAGATTTTAATGAGTAATTTTACGTTATCAAAATAGTTGTGTTAACACTTGATAGATCCTTAATAAAATATACTAAAATGGATCCACAAATTATATTTATTTTTTCTAAATACATCAATATAAAATAACAAAATTCTAAGAAACCGTACTCAAATTCAAACATTAACCACTTTAAAAAGATGAAAACCCTACTAACTTTGAAGATTCAGTTGAAATAACATATTCAACACATACTCTCATAGGGGAGAGTTCTTAACAAAACCGATAGTTATACGAAAACCATTTAAACCACTAACACAATTCATATTTGTTTATTCACTTAAATGTTAAAAGGGTTATTTAAGTATTTGGTACATATAGGTTGAACATAAATACGAGAATGAAGAGTGTTACGTATACGTAACACAATGTCGAATAAAACTGTTATGTATACGTAACCTATGTGTGACCTATATGTAAAACTACGTTACGGTTTTCATTTGATCACTACCCCTATCTACACACACACACACACACGCACACACACACACATATATATATATATAGTGGGTGGTGATAAAAAAACCTTTAGATTATGTGATCGGTTTAATTGGGTTTCTCTGGTTTTCACATAACTATGTGTTTTTCTTAGGATCCATCATCTACTCTCATAAACATATACATATCTACCATTAACGTAAATAGTGTGTCGATATTTTTTTAAAACTATTATGCTTATATTCTTTAATTATACGACAACATATTTTTTAAATAAGGATAATAAGAATAACTTTGTAAAATAGTAATAAAGTTTAACGATTGTTCTATTTTGGTCGCTTATAAATTTTTTTATCCCAGTCAAGTTATTAAAGTTTTAGAACTATTCCAATTAGGTTATCATAAATTGCAAACCATTTAAAAAAGTGGCATATTAAAAACCAAATTATCTAAAAAAATTATGAATTATTTAAAGTTAAAAAAATATGATTAACCTAGTTATAATACTTTAAAATTTTAATAACCTGATTGAAAAAAATAAAGATATTAATAACATGATTGAAACAAACAAATATACATGTAACTTAACTAAAACATTTTAAATTTTTGGTTATTATTTTGTAAAGTTTTTTTAATATATCTACCTACTCTAATAAAAAGGTATCTTAAGATGACACGTGACAGCACCACAATCATTCTCATTAATTTTTTCCCGCCTCTCTCTCCTATTAAATAATTACCTTAATTATTAATAATATTCCTTAACAATTTTTTAGATTTAATAAATTAAGAAATAAATCTATTTATTAATATTATTTCTAAATAAATATTTTTTTAAAAAAATAATATATTTTTCTAAAGCATATTTTTCTTAAAATACAAATTTTTTAAAATTGGTATTTTTAAAAAGTCACTTTTTTTAAAAACAGAAAATAATCAAATTTGAGAGTTATAATGGGAAAATTATTAAAAATCATATTTTTATACGATTTGTTTTATTTATTTTCAGAAAAAAGTTTAAAAGTAAAATTTTAAAAAGTTGATATTATTTTATTATATGTTAAAATATCATTTTATAATTAATAAATATTATTATATTAATATTTTATTTATTCAACCCGTGTAATACACAGATTTATTAAAGCTAGTTAGTGTATAAACAATAAACAATTCTTTCTATTTGTAATAATATGCATCTTTTATGTTTACCTTACCTGGTTTTGGTTTTCGTTGGAAAGTGTTCCGTTGGGGATCGATCATAGACTCGTGTTAGGGCTTCAAATCCTTCAGTTCGAACCCTCTCTTCTCTTTCGATTTCAACACCAATTCATAATCATCTGATTTCGATCTTCTTCTTCTTCTAATCATTCATTTAACCCTACTCTATACATCACGATTCTTGCAGATCATTTTCAACTTGTTACCTGAGACGATGGACGTAGCTCCTGATCGCTCAACATTCGTTTGTAGTCACTGGTAATTATATCACTTATCATTTCATTCTTCAAACATGTTTGTTGAATCTTACTTTATTTGCATAATTCTGCTATTTGAACATTAGGTTTACTTTTTGGACATGAATCTATCTTTATCTGCATCGTTCTTGATTGCGTTTGATGTTCCGTGAGTTTTCGTGGAGTATGTGGTAACAGATTTTGAATTCAGCAAGTCTATGTTTAATCACTTGTTGATTGATTGATTGATTATCTACTTTAATTCTTAACTCTTAATCAGTTAAGTTGCATTCGTTAATTATCTCTGTAAAGGGCTTAACGAAATTATTAATGCTTGATGAGTTGACGTATAAGAACAATTTAACACAATTGGCTTTTCTTGATAAAAGGAATCAATGAGATGTGATGTAAACTCTATTCATCCCATGTCATGTGTACTTTAACTAGTGTAAATGTGTAATGGTATACTAACAAGTGATATGACCTAGTTCAGATAATGTGTTGTTGTCAACAGCGACGGATCTTTGTTTCTGATTATCTTTTATACACTTTAAAGCAGAATATGAGAGTGGAAATCAATTGTGTACTTTACTAAGACATTAATAAAGGTCTTGCAGTTGGTTTTGCACTATTTTGAGTCTGTTTAGGTTCACAAATCACTGCTGTTAACAGCAGGACAAGAGTCTGTTTATGCGGCCTCATAGCCGCCACATTGTTTGAGTTGTGCCGATCATCAAATGTTAATAGTTTCTGCAGATAGGAAAAACTAAACAAATTCCAGAGCACCACCCAGGCACCTAGAGAACATCACCTAGACACCAAGAACACACACTTAAAACACCAAGAACACACAAACACCAAATATTGATGAAACTTAAATCTATATCTAATACCTAAAGAGTATATCGAACCTAAAATCATTAAAGCAAACCTTGAAGGAACAAAGGAATATTAAACTCCATATTGATATGAAAAATCTGAATAAGGATAGTGCCAACATGTTTAGTACTTTAGTGGTAACATCATTAGGTCATTGCATCAAGTTCTTAAACATTAACATTTATCAGCTAAATCTGTTATCCACACAAAGAAGGCTGGTAAGTAATTCTCAGAAATTTCACCTATTTGTACTTCCAAATTTCAAGTGATCTGGAATCTGAATGCTTTATTGTGCATTCACAGCTCAACCAAGTTCTATGCTATTGCCAATTGCCTAATTACAATGTGCATTTCAATTAACACACTAAAGATATAAACACAAGAAATTGTTTTGCTTAGTTGTAATATTCTTACATAGTTGAAGGTTAGCACAAAATGACTGCCCTTTCATTACCTTTTCAAGCTGTTAGCTGTGTATCTTTTCATGTCTCTTGTTCTTGTATTATGTCTGCATATTTTGGATTATGTAGTTCGTATGCATATACACACACACATATATACATTCATGAGACATACACATTCGCACACATAGACACACGTATAGTGGTGGGTTTGAACAAGACTACTACATTTAGGAATCATTTAATTCCCTTGTGATGACATGTATTCATACAAACAATATAGTCACTTTATTCATCACTATTTGTGAAGTTATTAGGAACTATAATGTATTCGCTGAGATCAATTATTAAATTGGTTTCTAATGGTTCCTAAATGGTTATTTGAACCTACCTATATATACCTATCTATCTTTATATTAAGTAGTTGCTATTTATTATATGAAGTTATATGCTGTATTGATCAACTTAGTAAAATGTTGAATACTGGATTATTATGTGTGCAGTGGCAAATCCATTCTCTCTTCAAATATTGATCTGCATTATTATCACTGCTCTCGCAATCTAGAAAAATGTAAAATCTGTAACGAAATGGTTCCCAAAAAGCACGCCGAAGAACATTACTTGACCACCCATGCTCCGGTATGTAGCTTCGAGAAAATATCATCTGTTAAATTGTGTTTCCTTCTCTTCATAAATATTAAAAAAAAAATAATATATTCTTGACCATAACTGATGGTGCAACAATTCTTGTGACAGGTACCTTGTTCATTGTGCAATGAGTCAATGGAACCTGAAACCCTGGCTGCACATCAAAGCGAAAAATGCCCCCAACGAATCGTGACTTGTGATTACTGTGAATTTCCTTTGCATTCTATCGACTTACTTGAGCATCAAGTAATAACCACTGCCTTAACATATGATTCTGGCTATAAAATGTAATTCTCCATTTATTTAACATACACAATATGCTATATATTCTTCCAACTTTCAGGAGATATGTGGAAATAGGACCGAACTTTGTCACGTTTGCAACCGATATATCAGACTACGAGAGATAGTGGTTCATGAAGCCATATGTGATGGTGCCACTGACCCACATGATATTGCAGCAACTTTTAGGTTAGAAAACATCATTGTTTTTCTGCATATGTTATAAGATTTTAATGTTGAATTTAATGGTTTTGAACTTTTGTTGATGTTTTTTGAAGGCGGAGGGAAGGTGAAAGAGATGGTGATGGTAGAAGAAGGCCACCACCGCAAGAGTTTTCTACAAGAAAACTGGTACTCACCATAGCCATAACTGGCATTGCAGTTGTTTTAGGGTCTTTCATTTTCCCCAAAAAACCACAAAACACTGAGCTGCCTTAAACAAGATGTGAGCATACCCTATAATCCTTTTCTAGTGTAAAATACAAAATAAAATTGTTGTAGTGAATCTTGATTTGTAATGATAGTGGATATGCATTCTTGGGTTTTCAAAATTTGGTAAAAATTCCTAAAATATGTTTTTTTTTGATTCATGATTATTTTAGAACATATATCCGGTTTAAGGCTTTGAGTTTCACTGGAGTGTTAGTAGTTTTCAAAACCTGATATTAGAAACTATGACAACAGAAACTGATCCTGGATTGTTTTTAAATCGTTTTATGTATATAAACAACCCACAAACATAGACTTATTCAAGCTCATCACTCTGCGCATTGTTTACACCTGATATACAAAATAGTGCTCGAACACTCGAACCCATCTTAACACTGATGTTGTGAACTCGAGGTGTTTTACCTTGAAGCATATAACCCAATGCATGAAGTCTTTAATATCTTAGTAGTTTTCGATTTTAATTTAAGTCGGTTAGCTATGATGATTCTGCCTATCCATTTACCCACGGTGTTCCACAATATTAATCGCATTGCCTAAGATGATTCAACACGTGCCCATGATGTTACATAGTATTATTGACCTTGCTCTCAGTGATTCAACTTATGTCTACATAGTGATGGTGTCACTTGATATTATTCACTTTACTCGGTGATTTGGCCTATGTCTACCTACCCATGATGTTACAGAGTGTTATTCACCTTACTCTCGGTTCAACATGTGACCGCCTATACACGGTGTTACATGACTTATTCACTTTACGTTGGATGATTGAGCCTGTGTCCACCTACTTACACCGTTACTGTAACAATATTACTCATTATTCCTAGTGATACGATAGCTCAGATGAGCGTATGATGGACATAGACATATTATATGGGCGTATAAAATTCACATATATGGCCATATACCTATTCGAGTTTATACATATATAGTATACAACTAAATAAGACCTGCATAAGCAGTTTTGACAACTACAAGCAATGTTCTTTCTAGATCCGTTTTAGTTGGTATAATTGATTAGATTTGCCTCTAACCAAACCCCATTAACTTATTAAAGATTTGCCTCTAATTGAGCATATTCTAAACTGTTTATGAAAGGACTTGCACAAAATATATTAAACACTATTCAATTACACCAAAAGCACCTTAACCACATTATGATAAGCACAAAGGATCATTTAAATCCTTTTTTAGTTCATTTTAAGAGTTTTTCACTGTTTCCACCAAATCTAATTATTTATGACTTTGATGAATGATGATAAACACACTAATGGGCACTTAGTGAGTCCTAATGGTGTTGATCAACTACTTTTATAATACATTAGATTTCAAAGACAGTTATGCAAATGGTGTCAAGAAATAATTGTAAAATGATCAAAGGTTAAATAAATATTATTGATAGTTTTAGTTATATTATATAGAGTTAGTTTACAATGAAACCCTAAAAACCTAAATGGGTTCAAGGACTCAGCCTTAATAATAATCATTACTAAACAATAATAATAATATAGTCTAATACTTCTACGCAGTCGGAACGGTAAAGAATCGAACTCTCAGACTGGAAACAATAAAAAATAAACAGAAAACAATAAAAAAAGTCTTGATCTCGGTTACGACCTTCGGCCAAAATTCCATAATCTTGCAATATTCAATCCAAAACCTTAAATGCAATCCAAAATATTAAATAATCATATAATCATGTGAGGGGCATCAAATGGGGCAGTGCGGCATCGGCATAGAGCGAGGCAGCAGACTGAAGTGGGCGGCGCGGGGAACCTTAGTCTTGTAGGCGGCACGGTGGTGGACCGTAGTCCAGTAGGCGGCATGGCGGCAGACCGTAGTCCAGTAGGCGGCACGGCGGCGGACCGTAGTCCAGTAGGCCGCATGACAACGACAACATAATCACGTGATTGGTCTTCCAATAAAAATGATAAAAAAGGGACAAGATGACACATGACGACCAAAAATACCAATTCCATCAAAAAGTAGAGTTTTAAAGATATTTTACAATAAAAATATCGAGGATAATCCCTTACTACTTTGGCACCACAGTATGACTAATTTAGTATCGAGACACCAATTCCACTAATCGATATATACAACGTTATATTTGTCACATTGAACTTTCAAAAATACCGATTCCATCAAAAAGTAGAGTTTTGGAGATATTTTACAATAAAAATGTCGAGGATAAGGTATTTGACGAATAATGCAAGTGATAATCACATAAGTTTCGGGTGGGTCTTTATAGCAATATTTTCTGAATGGCCAATATCCATCGGTGAACGTTTTCAACCGACATGATCAGTAACCAACAAGTCTCAGACAAATTAAGTTAGTATAAATTCGATCTGTTAGTATCAAGCCAATGTTCTATTGGGTAGGAACTGATTTCGCGCTGACCCGAGGCAACCTTTGGTATCAACAAACTTTCTTCAATTCCGACCCAAGCCAACTGTTGGTGATTACCGAGTACCGACTGATGGATATTTATAATAATTTTTTTTTTTCAAAATTCTTGGACCTTTTTCTTTTCGTTGATTATTAGTAGCTGATAAACAACACATATTTATAAAAAAATTCTTTTTTATTTTTTTGCGTTGGTGACTATCATGGATATTCATAAATATTTATTAGAATTTTATGTAGAATTTGATTATCATGGATATTCATAGATAATTATTCGAACTCTAACTGTTAGGAGATGATTTTCAATGCAATTGAGCTGTTGATAACATGTCTGTCAATGACAGTTGATTTTCTAATAGTTTATATCTTCCTGTTGAAGAAATAACAAAAAAGTCGAGACATTATAATGGTACAAGAAAATTTACTTGACGTAACTTTATACTATTAAAAAAAACTTTTGGTCCTATATCTTGTTGTGCAAATCAAGTCAGAAAAATCCAATACACTCGGATCATGTTTCTTCCCAATTTTATCGAATAATATAACTAACACCTAATTAATAAAAAATACAAGTGACTAAAAAACCTCATAGATTACGCACCAATCATGCGGTTGCTTCTAAGTTCATCAAATTCAATTGTTCCAAGAGTAAAGACACTACAACCCATTAACTATTCTCCACGTTCTTTTCCTCCATTTAAAGAAACCGTCGCTAAACATATTTAAGCAAAAACAACCTTTCTAAAAACATATATTTCATATCTATGTGACTTCACATATGTCTAGCTAGGTATAGTATATCTTCAATGATCATATATATGTTACTTGTTGATAGAGAAACGTTGCTTTAGTTCATGTTTAGATGACTTTGATCTTGCCGATATCTTTTCTAGGTGACCGATCAACGACCTTGGATCGATGGCGCCTATAGGTGTTCGATTGCAAATTGAAGATCGACATGTATATAATTTCCTTCTTCTTTTTCCAAATTTATGAGAACATTTTGAATTAACGCTACTTCTAAATAGACTATTTGCACAGTGTTAGTGAAGTATAGTTATGTCGCAACATCTAGTCGCTAATACATCATTTCGTATTAGCGCAAAATACTTGTAGACTCGTGGAGCAATTTTTTTCTATATTAAAATAGTTTTTTTTTTGTGTTTTTCTAATGCAAAACATAAAATGTTCCCACGTCAGTATTCATGTTGTCACACATGTAAGTATATTTCAACCTAGTTGAATTACATAAAGTTGCATTAAATCTAAAACAAATTTTTATTAGATATTACAATTCTTTTTGTCGCAACATTCTTGTTAGAAAATGCAATCTTTTTCAAAATGTTGCTTCCATAAGGTTATTAGACTCATTTTTCTAGTAGTATAATAAATATTCTACAAATAAAACAATTTCCAGGTTGTGATTGATAATGGTATGCTGCAAGTAACACTATCAAATCCTGAGGGAATTGTCACTGGTATACGATACAATGGACTTGATAATGTGCTTGAAGTTCTTAACGATGAAAGCAACCGAGGGTAAGTTGTACTATTGTTACTATATATTGAACTAACTTTTTATGTTTTATATATATGTCATATCATTAGATTAACAATAACGTTTTCATCTGCAATTTATTCATTTTAATACTTCTTGAAAAAATGTAGGTATTGGGACATTGTTTGGAGTGCTCTAGATGGCTCGGGGAGAACGGGTGTTTTCGAAGTGTATGTTCTCTGATATAAGTGTCTCTAATTCGTCTCTGAAATAAGTGGTGCTAATCGTTGGTGAATTTGTCACGCCTATCTGATCATAACGCTGATTGTTACCCACCTGTATCCTAGAATAATGCATGTTGGTGATCCGTCAGTATTATCTATGCATGTTGCCTTCCTTTACCGAGGGATCACCAACGGTTTCTTCTGTCGCTAAAGATCCTTTGATTTGTATAGCTTAGTGTGACAATATATAAAGTGAAGATATGATATAAATATATTAAATGATTAAATAGAAAATGTTTTTTCACCCAACAGGATCAAAGCAACAACTTTTAAGGTTGTTGTGGAAAGTGAGGAACTAGTTGAGGTTTCGTTTTCTAGGACATGGGATCCGTCACAAAAAGGAAAATTTGTTCCTTTAAACATAGATAAAAGGTTAGTAGGTGTTTTTCTTTTCATATTAATTTTCTTGAATCAAAGAATACTATTCGAAAATGCAACACTCTTTTAATGTATTTACGTTGTTTTTTCATTCATAGGTTCATTTTGCTTCGCGGTTGCTCTGGTTTCTACACGTATGCCATTTACGAACACTTGGGCTCGCAAGAATGGCAAGCATTTAGTCTTGGTGAAACACGAGTCGCGTTCAAGCTCAGAAAAGACAAGTAAACAATGATCAAATCCCTATGAACACAAGTTGCCTCAATGTTTGCATACTATATGCTTAATGTGTGCATCATTTGCATAGGTTTCGGTATATGGCAGTGGACGATGATCGAAGAAGATATATGCCATTGCCTGACGACCGTCAATCAGAAAGAGGCCAACCCCTTGCGTATCCGGAAGCTGTTTTGTTGGTTAATCCAATTGAACCTGAGTTCAAAGGAGAGGTGATGTTTAGACTAGTTAACACCACAATAACTAAAGGATCTTCATTTATAAATGATGTACTTAATTAGAGGCTTTATTTTGTTACATTTTGTGTAGGTGGATGACAAATACCAATATACTTGTGAGAATAGAAATCTTATGGTACATGGTTGGATATCCGATGACCCTGCGGTTGGGTTTTGGCAAATCACACCAAGTGACGAGTTTAGAACAGGTGGGCCTCTCAAACAGAACCTCTGTTCTCATGTTGGGCCCACCTGTCTAGCTGTAAGTTACTTCAGTCACAACTAGATATATAATCTACATCAATTCTTTATGTGTCTGTCTGATCTTGAGTTTTCATGGATCTAATGCAACGACTAGGTGTTTGTTGGTGCACACTATGCGGGGGATGATTTAGTTCCAAAATTTGGCCAAGGTGAGCCATGGAAGAAGGTCTTTGGACCGGTATTTATCTATATGAACTCGGTGATGGATGGAGAAGATCCTCTTACGCTTTGGGATGATGCAAAAAGACAGGTAAAAGATGACAATACATGGTTACATCTACTTCTTTCAAGCGTATTTATCCAATAACCGATTTCAAAGCAGATGAAGGTTGAGGCGAGTAGTTGGCCTTACAGTTTTCCTGCATGTCAGGATTTCCCTAAATCAAATCAAAGAGGCATGGTCTACGGAAAGTTACTAGTTCGCGATAGGTAACCACTTATATGCACACATTACTCAAGATAATGTAGCTCATTTGAAGATAGTTTTCTCAAAGTTGTTCATTTTAGATTCGTAAACGCTAATGATATGCCTACCAACGGGGCGTATGTTGGTTTAGCTCCACTCGGTGAAGTTGGTTCATGGCAAAGAGAATGCAAGGTGATTCTTTACATTGTTTTACTCATTTTTTTCCAAGAGATAAATGCGGTATAGTTAGATTTGGAGGTCAAACATACGAATTTGTCAATCGATCAATCTCATAATTAAGCCAAAGTAAACATGTTATAAAGATTTTCAGTGATGATCTAATAATGTTTTTCGCGCAGAATTATCAATTTTGGACGAAGACAGATGAGAATGGAGTGTTTATCATTAACAATATCAGAACCGGCGACTATAACTTATATGCTTGGGTCTACGGCTTTCTTGGTGACTACAGGAATGATAGCTCTATAACCATCACTCCAGGTTAAATATAGAAGTAGAATTATCTTTACGTGTTACATTTTTGTAACACCTTAAGCTAACAATCTTGGATATTTTATAGTTATCCTAACATCCTTGTTCTGTAACCCTTATTAATACTGTCTCATATCAAATTGATACATTTCTTGTAACTTTGAAAAATAACAGGATGTAGTATTGATGTTGGTACTCTTGTATACGAGCCACCGAGAAATGGTCCTACGTTGTGGGAGATAGGGATTCCTGATCGATCTGCCGCAGAGTTTTACGTTCCAGATCCTAATCCCCAATACGTGAACAAGCTCTTTCTTGATCAACCTCAAAAGTATGTTTAATATATTTAAGTAGATTAATTTTTCATGAGATTAGTCGTGCTTTAACGGTTCGTAAGCCATTTACTCAAATTTTTTATAAAGAATGACATATTGAATTATACATTTTACTGGTTCACTCACTAGTAGGATCAGCCGGCTTAAAGTTAAAAGACGTTATAAATAATTAAAAAGTAAACATATTTAACAAATTTAAAATAAAATAGAGCAAATACATTATTTTTTGTGTAGATTTGTAATATTAGTAATGTATGAAGCCTAATAGAAACAAAATGTGGAACATAAAATAATAATAGATTGATCATTAAATAATATTAAAAAACACTATTGAAATCCTATCCGATCACCTGTTTCAATTCCCAGTCTGACTGTTGGCCTCCATTTCAAATAAAAACAGTTCAATTACATACTACTTGCCCGGTTATGTGTCCATTTTTTGTCTCGCCAGTCAGTTTGGACCGGTTTTAAAAACACTGCTTTTGCTAACTGTGACGGGTTCAAATGTCCCCTAATATTATACGGTACAAGAATTGTAAACATAGTATACAAGACATCTTACTCTAACATTTTTACAGTTTAAAAGTTATTCCTAGATTAACAGAACTAGCATTATCAACAATATGTAAAATTATATTATCATGAGGGCTGCAAACGAACTGAGCGTTTAGCGAATAGTTCCTGAACTGTTTGGTGGGAAGTTCGTTTATATTCGTTCGTTTAGTAAATGACGAACACGAACAAGAAAATCTTGTTTGTTTAGTTAAACGAACGAACATGAACTCAATCCGTGTTTGTTCATTTATATTCGTGAACGTTCGATAATGTTATGTTCGTTAATGTCCGTTCGTGAACGTTTGATAATGTGTTCGTTTATATTCGTTAATGTGTTCGATTATGTTCTTAATTTTATGTTAGTTATTTTTATGACAATTATGTCAAGTGTTTTTGGATATTTATGCTGCGTTTTATTTATTTTTGGTAATTTTATGATGAAAATGCTGATATTTTCTAAAATAAATATGTGATCATTTGTAATCGTTTGTGTTCATGGACTTCTTTGTGCTCGTCAAGTTCATGAACATTTGTTTGTTTTCATGTGATTTTGTTTGTGTTCGTTTGCATATGGTAAGTGTTTGTGAACAGTTCATGAACATGTACATTTCCTTAATGAAAAACACGAACAACGAAACCCGTTCGGTAAGTATTTATAAACAGTTAATGAGTTAGTTTATTTCTTAATGAACGAACACGATTTCGTTCGTTTCGTTTTCAGTCCCATATACCATACATTCAAAGTTATATATTTTTTGGTTTCTCCTTATGTCAACTTGTTTGTACATCATGCATTAGGAGTTATACATGTTTCATTATTTGAAACCATATTCTTCTTGGTCTTTCTCAGCAAATTTAGGCAATATGGTTTGTGGGAAAGGTATGGGGAGTTGTACCCTCAAGGTGACTTGATATACACAGTTGGAGAGAGTGACTATACCAAACACTGGTTTTATGCTCAAATTCCAAGGTACAAGTCATCCCCCTCTTCGTGTTTATTTCTTTAGCATTATGCATGGACTATGATGATATTTCATTGAACTGTTCACGTTACAGAAAAAAAGAAGATAACTCGTATGAAGCCACAACATGGCAGATCAAGTTTAAGCTAGAAAACATCCAGCAAACCGCTACTTATAAACTGCGAATAGCGTTGGCTGGTGCATCTTTAGCGGAACTACAGGTACATACAAACCTTCACATGCGCAACCATAATCATAATCTTTGTATGTGGTCACGCCTCACGCGTGTGAGAATAAAATGATATGATACCAGTCTAATTAAGTAAAAGTTGGTAGGGTACTCTTTTTGCAAGTTTTTCCTATTATAATCGTTTGATTGTCTACTGATTGTATGTTTTATTTATAGGTTCGTGTAAATGACCAAAATAAACCTCGTCCTCTCTTCACAACGGGACTAATAGGGCGCGATAATGCAGTTCCAAGGCATGGGATTCATGGGCTATATTGGTTGTACAACGTAGATGTTTCGGGCTCTCTACTCTTAGAAGGAGACAACACCTTATATTTCACACAAACGCGATCTCAAAGTCCATTTCAAGCTATTATGTATGATTATATTCGGTTGGAAGGTCCCAACACAGAAACTATATATAGCTTAAATGATTGAATTTTGGGTGTTTAAAGTATACTGAAAACACATTGTCAAGATACTATCATGTACGATCATATTCAGTTTGAAAGTCCCAACACGAAGCGTTTAAATTTTGGGTGTTTGAAGCATATACATTGTAAACATAATTGTTGAGATGCTCTTCCAATCATCCTAAGAACTTATGTAACCACTATCTTTGTGTTAGACCTATGTTGCAAAACATAACATATGACAATGTTAGTAGTAACATATGATCATTTAACTAAGGCAAATTGGATTTTGATAATCCAAACTATTACTCATTGGACGATAATAGTCCATGGCCGGTAATAATTTTAATTTCTATTTTTATTATCAACAATAGTCCCATACTCCCAGTAGCATAATTATCATTTATTTACATTCGATTGCACTTATTTTAGGTTTGAATTAGCTTGTATGTTTTTTTTTAGTTCGTTCATAATCATTATTGTGAAGAAATCGAGTTGAAATCAAGCGTAAATTTTTAATGAATATGTTACTGAGATTATTGTTGGTAATAAAAATAAAAATTGAGATTGTTACCGGCCAAATCAATAGTATATATTATTATCGACTAGTAAGTAATAGTTTGGATTATTTAAAGCCAAATTGCCTTTAACTAAATTATACAGAGCATGATTTAAACATATATAACTCAATTAGACCATTAACAATATTATTTTTATTAGATAATAAGCATCATTTCAAATAATAATTATAGAAAGAGTAAATTACAAATAAACGTCCTTCTCGTGTATACCAATTTGCAGATTTTATTTTTTATCTTTAATAATTACGCTGGATGCCTTTTATATAATATTTGTACCAATATATGTCCCTTACAGTAACTAAAATTAATTTTTGGTTAGTTTTTCTAATTGAAAAATAAATTGACCTAAGTATATACCTTCACTATCTCTTCGATCTATTTCTCTCTCTACAAATCAAAGGAACAAACAATGGATATTTAACATTAATAGTGAGGCAAAGTATGAGAACTAAAAAATTGAAAGCGCAAAACAAGATCCGGAAGAACAAGCGGAAAAAATCAACAAAATGAACCCACATATATATGGATACACATCCAACTAAAAACATTGTTGCTTACAAGATAGATCGAAACCCATACATGTTTAAGTTGCAGAGAAGGGGAAAAAACTCTTAAGTTTGTAGTTGGCTTTTCTATCAAACTTAAAATCGTGTCAAGTGTCACTAATGGCATACAACCGTAAGTGACGACCAACACAAAAAAACTCGTATTAAAAAGGAAATAAAAACGAAGAGAATAAAATCAAACGAAAAATAAGCGTAAAAACGTTAAACCACGTAAGCGAAACACAAAATATATAAAACAATAAGTAAGTCAATCTAGAACTAATATGTTACGACCGTATCATTAAACTGGAAAAAATAAGTGTAAAAATTTTGAATCACACACACATGTTGCGGTGTGTTACTCGTAAAATTTAGACGGAAACACAAAACAAAAAATTATATAATATGAAAAGTATGGAGGATCAAAGATGAAAATATAAAAGTATTAGGATTAGATTGTAAAAATATAAAAGTAGTAGATTAAAATAAAAAAGTTATAAAAATACAAAGATGAATACAACCTAGTAAACATATTACATCATCCGTTAATTAAGCATACCAATGTTGATAATTAGTATTATATAAAGTTTCATACCCCTCCACTGTTGTTGCACCACCTACATCCGCCTCCACTCAAATGAACATGATTTGCAAACAAATGAACATTAAAAAGATGTTCCTGAGTGTCAAAGAGTCCAATAACATTGCTTCGTTGAGTTGTGGAGGTAACCAAGATTTGCTAGAGATACAAACATGCAGCGTCTTGCGGTGGCATGATGATGAGGATATATTGGTGGTGATGTCGTTTGGATAATGGGTGGCAATGACATCGTCAACGGTGGTAGCACAAGGATGATGGTCGATTGGGCGAAATAAACTTGAAGTGATGTTTATGTGTTTATAAATATATGGTAAGATCAATGAAGATGAAGATGAAGATGATAGGCTACTATGAAGAATTAAAAATGATGAAAGCGAGAGTGAAATGAAGATGATGAAATTGAGTGAGGTTATTTTTTTCATCTAAATATATAAATAAAGAATAGCTTAGTCATTTAACTCTTCATTTAACGAAATATCTAGCTTCAGTTAGTATAAAGAACGTAAAGTGTTACAAATTAATGACATAGATAAAGGATGTATAGCGTAATTATAGAAGCTAAAGGCTTAAACCTGGAGGTTGATATATAACTAAAAGATGTTTTCTATAATTTACACTTATAGAAATGATATTATCAATTGTATATAAATGTTATCACCGTAAATAACGTTTCTTGAAGTAATCTACATGTTGTATGTGTAACGTTTATATATTATACTAGCTTCAGTTAACACGCGTATTAGGTTGAATAAAAATATTAAATACAATAAAAATTTATTAATTATAAATTGATATTTTTAAAATAAAATATGATTGAAATATTTCTTATCATAAATAGAATAAAAATTTTATTTTTGTTACAAAGGTTTTAAAAGAATTAAAATTGGGATTTATAAGAAGAAAAAAATTTAAAAGAATATTTTTAAAATTTTTCTTATTATAATCCCAATTCTAATTATTTTTATTTATAAAAAAATTATTTTATAAAACATCAGTTTTGAAATATTTTTTATTTTGAAA
Organism: Flaveria linearis; assembly: GCA_024085815.1. Taxonomy (NCBI): domain Eukaryota; kingdom Viridiplantae; phylum Streptophyta; class Magnoliopsida; order Asterales; family Asteraceae; genus Flaveria; species Flaveria linearis. The sequence goes on along the minus strand of CM044007.1, from coordinate 60,394,314 downwards.
AAAGTTTGATATTTTAGAAAGTTTTCTTTAAAATTTATTTCTAAAAAATAACATTAATAAAACGGGTTATTGGATTTTAATAATCCCAACTTTCATTTATTGACCGGAATTAATCCTAACTCAGGAAATGTTTACAATCACTTCAAACTTTCAACTTATTTTCCTCCAATAATCCCTTACTAACTGAGAGTTAACTATCGTTAGTTTTTTGATAAAATGAAGCCAACTTTGAGCCATTTTTCAACTCCAGCACCGTCTAGTCTCAATTAAATCCGTTTTTCATTGTCTAACCTCTATTATCACCTGAAATCTACTCCAACCAGTTTGGCTGTTCGATTCAGGAGGTGAAGATTGATGGTTTTTGGGTGCGAAAGTTTCAAATTGATGGACATCGATGATAGATTTCAACTTTCTGTTTATTGTTTTGGCCATAAAAACAGTCCACGTCATGAAAAAAACTAATGGGGTTAACAATCAGTTAGTAAGGAATCGTTGGAGAAAAATAAACTTAAAATTGGGAGTATCTGTAAACATTTATGAGAATGAATGTAGTGTTACCATGTGTTTATTTGAGTTACCATTTTCTTATAGTAGAGAGATATATTAAATTTCAAGAAGTCAGTTTCTACAAATTAATTTTAAGGTTTTAGACATTTACCACTAAGGTCTTCATATTTACAAAATAGCCTGCCCCCAGTTTTCCTACAGAACCGTTTGAGTGGGTTTACCACAAGTACCACCGTCGGGCACCGTTTACACCGGTACCACCAAGCCATCATCATTATCATCACCATATGAATCCTATATCTATGGTTTAAGACGATGAACGAAGGCAAACAGATGAATATATTCGGAACATGCCTTCATATCGAACATAGAGGCATAACATATCTAATTTTTGAGGAAAGAAAAACCGATTGTAGAATTACACAACAAAAAAGATGATGAAAAAATTCAAGTGGTTTCAAGTGGTGGCCGGAGAGGCGTAAGCCAACTGAAATGGATGAAGATCCGGGGGGGGGGGGTATGTGAATTTTTATCCAGTGACCAAAATCTAAGATCCTGAAAAAATAAAAAAAGAACTTATGAACTTGATGATAAAAACTCTAAACCTTGAATGAAGAAGATGAAGCTTTAGAGCTAGAGAAACTTCCTAAAACTTGAAAAAGAACGAGGAAAATGATGACCAAATTTTCATATAAATTTTAGGATAAGTTTCGCATGTATGAAGATTTGGAGCTAGAGAAAGCCCCTAAAACCGTTTGATGCCCCACCCACCTCCCACTTGTCGCCTTACCCCCGACAAACCAAACCCGCCGACGACCGGCCACCGCCGTTGTTGACAATCGACAATCGGCACTGGCCATGCCCACTACTGACAAATGACCATTTCCAGTTCTCCACTGACTACGGCTGATCACCGACTACATCATTTTTGGATGCGCTCGACGACGATTGTTGGTTACCGGTAGTGGGCGCGATAGGTTGGTGGCGGAGGTGGGGTACGATCTTGTGACAACCCTAAAAATTGAGGTTAGATAAATTTAAGATTTTTACATATTAACCATTATATGACTAACCCTTTTATGGCTTGTGTATGTATAATTCATATGTATGTGTATATTGTACGTATGCATGCTTGCATGCATGGGAATTAGGTACGCATAAGTACATTTTTACGTATGCATGTGTTCATACACATAAGTTTTTGTGTTACCAAATGTTGTTTGATCAATGTACCACAAACATCAAAACATGCACCAAATGAAACATGTTACAAACCAACATTACAACATATTGAAATATCAACACTAAGAACACCTAAACACTAAGTTACAAACTCGGTTCATTAAAGCAATATATAACCCGACTAAACACCTAAACCCTTGCTTAAACTTAGTTTAATAACTAAGAGAGTCATTAGCTCTTTTCATTGCCACCTAGTCGGCCGAACACCCATTACCTCCATTATGCCTCCAGCTATCCATTAGAGACACCATGGGAGCCCCTTGCTTGACACCTAACAAGCCTAAAATAGGTTACTCACCCAAGCTAGTGGTAGACTCCATGATTATGCCATTAATGGCAATCGGCCGAAGGCCCTTATATACACAAACTCTCGACCGAGAAACATTATAACACCACCACCCATCGACCATAAACCACAATTGCGTAACCTTTTATTCTCTCCCTCGGCTCTCAAACAACCATCACCAAATATCACCATCATCTCCACATCCTTGCTTTCTCTCGGTTGAGACAACATCCATAAGCACCTCTACAGTGAACCAACCATAAACCACCACAACCCAACCATCAACCGGCCTTCAAGATCTTCGGTATCATCATCTTCTTATCCTATTCAAGAACTTGGAATCAAGCATCAAGAAGATTACCTCAATGAAACCATCAATTTCTTAGTTATCTTTCAACAGAAAGGTTAGATTCTCAAACAAAATCTGAAGGATCCATATGTGTTTAAAACAAACACACATGATCTAAATTTCTTAAAAGCAAATCATCAAGAATAATCATGAAATGACATCACATCTGATTTTCTTTTAAAAATCAAGAATAGAGGTTTCAAAACTAGAAAGATCTTTATAAAAACAAAGGTTTTAACAAAAAGATTTCAAATAAAAGAATAAAAGCCCTAATATTCTTGATAAATTAGAATAAATACTTAAATGACTGTAATTTGTGATAACCCTAAAAATTATTTTATTATATTACGTCAAAAAATTTTAATATATTAAGTTACGATCACGATTAATGTATTGTTTAGTATGTATACATTATGGATATACATGTGCATGTTTGCATGCATGTTTATATAGTGATAATTTACGTATGCATGTACGTAAATATACGCAAAATTCACACGTACGTGTGTATAAATACAAACTTTTACGTATGAATGTTTAAATACATGGAAAATTCTTTGGAATGCTTATATATATGTGTACGATTAATAGGTGCATATATATATATATATAATTTACTTATTATATGTACATATACGTACTCTATTGGACATGACTATATTATAAACACAAACATATATATATGCACATTAAAGAACATCAAGTGTACATGTTTTGTAAAGTATGTATACGGTGTTTGTTATATATATGTATATACATCTTAATGAAACCGAAACCAATATAATCAAGTTCATAAAACCTTAACTAAATTTTTTTTGTTTTCACACTCTCCAAACCGCCACATATACCCACATCTACCCTGTAAGCATCGGTTCATTGAACCTGTAACATCCTGTATTTTTGTTCGTTTTATTTATGTCATTTTATAGCATCCTTAGTAAATTTTTTTATATATATAAAAATAATAACAATAATAATAATAGATAATAATAATAATAATAATAATAATAATAATAATAATAATAATAATAATAGTAATAATATAATGTTAATAATAATAATAATATTAAAACTTAGAATTAAAGTGCAGGGAGTTTGTTTGTCATTTTGAAAACTTTAAAGGAAAGTTTAAAACATAAAGTAATAACATTCGAAAGAAGAGGGACCATTTGTGTAAAAACTCAAAACCCAACCATCACCCCTTTTCTCTCTCCCCGATTTCCCGGTGGCTACGGCCGGAGCTCCGGCCGAGCTCCGGCGAGCCTTCAACCATCGTTTTTTTTTTTTATGACCCAATTAAACCGCCCCTCACCTTCGACTATGGGTTCGAACCCGAACCCAACTCCAAAATCGAGATTCCCGCTCATTCCTCTGCCAAATCGAACCCGTGTCCTCTTAACAAAAATACGAAATCAAATTCTGTCTAAAATTACAACTTCAATCAAATTAATTAACTTAAATCATAATACGCGGCTATATCAATCAAACAATCAATCAGAATTGCAAATTAACAGCTCATAATCGATTAATTTGGTAAATTCGAATGCGGTTTCAAAATCAAACGGGTTACTATCAAAACCATGAAATCAAGCTTATAAATTGGGGGCTTTCGATCCATTTCGAAGTTCCTGAACTCTCCAAACCCCCAATTTCATAAGAAATTCTCTTGATCAGAAAACCCCAACCCAAGAACACCCGAAACCTAAACCGAACTCGATATCACTCAAAACCCCATCAAAACAGGTAATCCAAACCTGTATTCTACTCGTTTTTGATCAAGGATCAAAAGCATTATGACGATTTAGGTGATTAACACCAAATCGAGGGTCAATTTTGATTCTGTTGAACCTAGGGTTCATTCGAATTGGGGCAAACCAGAGAGACAGAGTTTAAAATAAAAAGAAACCAAAGTGAAACCAAGGCCTTGGCCCTGGTTCACTGGTTCATGCGCTCTAAGTTCCAAGGGAGGTCCCGGGTTCGACCCCGGGCAGCCCCCCTTTTTTCCCCTTTTTCTTTTTATTTTCAAATTTTCTTTCTTTTCCTCAATTCTTTTCAAGTATTTAACCTTTTCAAATTCTGAAAATTTCTAAAAATAATTTTATAAAATGCAGATTATTCTTTTTATTCGTGTTTAATTAATTTTGTGACTAAATTAATTTTTTATAAAATACTTTTGTATTTATAAATACATAATTTTAGTTTTAAAAATACAAAAGAAATACTTGTATATGTATATATATATTTTAAATAATTAAATTGTTTAGTACTTATACCTATATATATATATTTATATATAGTTCTTTTAAACAACTAAATCACTTAATATGATATTATAATTGTTTAGTATGTATATTTATATATCTATGCAAACAATTAAATTGTTTAGTTATTTATACCTATATATATATTTATATATTGTTCTTTTAATAGTTAAATCACTTATTATGATTATTATACACAATATTATAATTGTTTAGTATATATATTATATATATATAATCAAACAATTAAATTGTTTAATTTCTTATACCTATAAATATATATATGTTTATATATAGTTCCTTATAATAGCTAAATCACTTATTATAATCCTTATAAATCGGTTTAACGTACAAATAAATCAAGTTCTTCTTCTTATTTATATTATTCTTTCTCATACGCGCAAAGAATTAATTATTTCAAAGTATAAAAATCCATTTGTTTCAATTATCCGATCGCATTATTAACATGTAATAAATACGAATGATTATTAAATCCTATTAGACCTACAATTAATCATCAAACAAATTATAACGCGCTACTTTATTTCGTTTAGGTGCGTTGTGACGTTTGTGTTGGAAATCTTATTCGTGGTTATTCTTATTACATCTACAAGCCTCCTTTATTAAACACGTGAGTTCTTATGCCTCGCTTTATGATTATTTCACGTCTTTCGGGGTGAAACATGTTGCTTATACAAACTTACACATACACGCTTTGATACTTATTACACACGTGCAATTCTTTACATAGTTGTGGTCGTTTGGATATGTTAAGTATTATATGAGATGTGACATACGTGTGCAATCATTAACTATTGCTAGCCTAGCGAAGTCTTAGATCTTTGGGCCTGACAAGCCTATTTGGTGCTAAAGTCGATGTATTGCCGACTCCTAGGAGCCGTATGCTTGTGCACTAGGGAACCAAATACACTTAGCTAATCATGCTTATTCATATTATTCAGTCGAGGCTTGATTGTAACTATGCATGTTCTATATACTTGCTATCTTGTGACCATTGACTAGAATTGCCACATTTTTATACTTATTGTATTTAAAACCATGAGAACTCACCAACTAGTTAGTTGACTTTATTTTCAACATGTTTCAGGTAATGTGCGAGCTTAGCGATGATTGAAGAAGTGCTTAAACCTAGAACATGGACCTAGGCTTAATAAAGACAATTGGATTCTTGTTTTTGTTTGATTTATTTTGAAACTTTGATGTATGTGGTGTTTGAAACAATTGATTAATGGCATTTTATACTTTAACATAGCGTTATGTGGCTGTGAACAATCTTAACCCTCACACCTCGACGTTTCCGCCGTCAAGGTTGGGTGTGACAGATTGGTATCAGAGCCCATAACTATAGGGATTTAGGTTATTAGAAATGGTGACCTAGACTATAGTTTATGCATGATCCTTATAGAATAGTATTCTTATGAATACATACTTATTGTTTGCATGCTGCCTAACGCTATGCCTCATTATGTGCAATGTGATGCCTTAGCATAGGTGCCTTTCTACATGATTACATATTGTTACCCGTCTCCCCTAGACTTATCTTAAACGTTAATTCTCCCCGACAGTTACTATTTCTTAAACTTATTCTCGTCTCCAAGTAGAATCTATTGATAGGAATTCTTTAGACTTTATGTCTAATCTTGTAAATATCCCATCAAGATTTTTGATTTCATAAACCAAAGAACTAGTGTGGTACATAGACACCTGTATTCTGAATTTTCTGGCAAAAGGCCCTCGGGCTAAGGTAAGCATTTCGCATAAATCCTACGGGACCAGTTATGCTTACCTGGGGATTTCCGGGATGAGTGATAAACTATGACCAACATACACGAGTTTCTGAGGTGAATGGGTCAATTCATCTTGACGTGTCAACGTTTCCAAATGGTGATGCGTCACCAAATGGAATCATTCCGTATAATTCATGATTCTTACCTTAATTGCCCACCCTTATTATCCTTTAACCGATCCTAACCCAATTTGTATTTTTCCAGCATGTCTCGTTACCACGGAAACCGAGGAAGATCCGGCCGTAAGCTTGCTGCCATGATTGCCCGGCAAATGGCTGCGGTCATCCCGACCATGGTGGCTGAACTCAGCAGCACTATGATCGCAAACGTCACGAACAACAACAATGGCCAAGGGGAAAATAGTGCGAACCAACGGCGTAACAACCAGTCTTGCACCTTCAAGCACTTTAGTTCATGCAAGCCTCCGAGTTATAGTGGCAAGAAGGTGCCACCGGTCTGCTAGAATGGTTTGAGGGGATGGAGAACACCTTCGTCAACTGTGAGTGCCCCGAAGCACTCAAAGTAAGGTATGCCACCAGTATGCTGCAGCAACGGGCCTTAACGTGGTGGAACAGTGAAAAGAGGAACCGAGGCCCCGATGCAATCTTGGTTTAACTTGGGAGGAATTCAAAAACATAGCCATCGCCAAGTTTTGCCCGAGAAGTGAAATCCAGAAACTGGAGGAGGAATTCTGGAACCTGAAACAGGATGGTAACCATCTGGCTTATTCTACCCGTCATCATGAACTGAGTATACTGCTACCACACATGGTGGATACTGTTTCCCGAAATGTGGAAAAATTTATTAAGGGTGTGCCGCCTCAGATTCAGGATGCCGTTGTGGGTAGCCGACCCGCAACTTTGGAAGAAGCCATCACTATCACGGCACAGCTGACGGAGAACCACATCCGAGCGGGCACTATGTCTGCAAAGGGTGCCAAGAAGACTGAGAAGGCGACCCCCGAGGAGGTCAAGGAGGTCAAGCCTGATAACAAGAAACGGAAGTTTATACCGGCACGGAACTACGCCGTGGCTGCTCCTAAACCGCCCCAAAGACAGTGTACTACCGGGGCTACACCGGCCGCACAAGTGCCCGTGGCAAGGGCTTATGCAGGCCCTCTACCTATGTGCAACACGTGTAGGTACCATCATCCGGGAAACCTTCCGTGTCGTATCTGCACACTATGTGGCAAGTACGGGCACCTTGTGGCAACGTGTCGCCGAGCATTGGGAAACGCAGTGACGGAACCAAATCGGGTCTGCTACAACTGTGGAGAACCAGGTCACTACCGACCCCAGTGCCCTCGTCTTGTGGGCAATGTTCCACAAGCTCGTGGACGTGCTTTCAACATCAACGCGAACCAAGCTCAAAGGAACAACGACGTGGTGAACGGTACGTAAAAAAAAAAAAAATTTGCAACCCTATCTCCATAGAATTTCTCTTAAAATTCCTTACTTGTGTCCTTAAGTGCCTTTAAAACCTATACAGGTATGTTTCTTATTAATGACACCTATGCATACGTATTATTTGATTCGGGCGCCGATAGAAGTTTCGTTTCCTTAGAGTTCGAGCCGACACTTTCTAAACCTCGCTCAAATCTAGGGAGACCTCTCACCGTCGAAGTTGCTGATGGAGAACCCATCACCGTCGACGTGGTTATCCGCGATTGTCTATTGTGCCTCGACAACCATAAATTTCTTATCGACCTTATTCCAATTAAGCTTGGAAGTTTCGACGTTATTATTGGCATGGATTGGTTATCCAAGAACCATGCCGAGATCATCTGCTTCAAGAAGTGGATTCGCATGCCCTTACCCTCCGGTGACACGATGAAGGTGTTCGGTGAACGGTCCTCCAAAGGACTCAAGCTATGTCATGTACTAAGGCTCAGAAATGCCTAAGTAAGAGTTATCCGGCATTCTTGGCATATGTAGTCAACACCAAAGCCAAGGAGAAGGAACTCAAAGATGTTCCAGTTGTACGAGAATTCCCTGAGGTCTTTCCCGATGATCTTAGCGGGTTACCTCCCGTACGCGAAGTAGAATTTAAAATCGACTTGATTCCGGAAGCAAGCCCCGCAGCTAAATCACCTTACCGACTCGCACCATCGGAAATGCAAGAACTCTCTAGCCAACTCCAGGAATTATCCGAGAAGGGGTTTATCCGCCCTAGTTCTTCTCCTTGGGTGCACCTGTCTTATTTGTGAAGAAGAAAGATGGGTCTTTCCGCATGTGTATCGATTACCGGGAGCTCAACAAGTTGACTATCAAGAACCGGTATCCTCTTCCTCGTATCGACGATCTTTTCGACCAACTTCAAGGAGCTGCAATCTTTTCAAAAATCGACTTGCGTTCGGGTTATCATCAACTGCGAGTCCACGACGATGATATCCCAAAGACTGCATTCCGCACCCGATATGGGCATTACGAGTTCATGGTTATGCCTTTCGGCTTAACCAATGCTCCAGCGGTCTTCATGGATCTTATGAATCGGGTGTGCAAGCCATACCTAGACAAGTTCGTCATCGTTTTCATTGACGACATTCTTATTTATTCCAAGTCTCGCTCCGATCATGAACTTCATCTCCGTCAAATCCTCGAACTGTTGAAGAAGGAACAACTGTACGCGAAATTCTCGAAATGTGAGTTTTGGCTTGAAGAAGTACAGTTCTTAGGGCACGTTGTGAATAGTCAAGGAATTCACGTCGACCCTGCGAAGGTTGAAGCCGTAAAGAATTGGAGTGCTCCCACAACTCCAACGGAAGTTCGATCGTTTCTTGGACTAGCCGGGTATTACCGGCGATTTATTGCCAACTTCTCAAAAATCGCAAAGCCACTCACGTCCTTGACTCAGAAGAACAAGCCTTTCGAGTGGAAAGCCGAGCAAGAAGAGTGTTTGAGACATTGAAGCACAAGTTGTGCAATGCTCCTATTCTGACGCTACCGGATGGGAATGACGACTTCACGGTATACTGCGACGCGTCGAAACAAGGCCTTGGTTGTGTTCTCATGCAACGGGGAAAGGTCATCGCATATGCCTCGAGACAATTGAAGGTTCACGAGGTAAATTATACGACGCACGATCTCGAGCTCGGAGCGGTGGTCTTTGCTTTGAAAATCTGGAGACACTATCTATACGGCACACAATGTATAGTCTACACGGACCATAAGAGCCTCCAACATATTTTCAATCAGAAGGACCTCAATATGAGGCAACGTCGTTGGGTGGAACTAATTAGCGACTACGATTGTGATATCCGCTACCATCCCGGCAAGGCAAATGTCGTAGCCGATGCATTGAGTCGGAAGACGCATCAAAAGATGGTTTCCGTTCAAGAGATTCGCGACCGACGCCAATGGTTCGATACATTGGGAGAGTTTGACACTGAAGTCTGACTCGATGTCAACAATGCTACGGTGTTATTGCAGAACTTATAGATCGATTGTGACATCGAGGCGAGTATTCGAGAAGCACAGCAAGCGGTGCAAACCGAAGGGGGTATGAAGGAAGAACTCGAGCCAAATCTCTTAGCCCAATTGGAAACAAGAGCCAATGGGTTAATGTATTTCGCAAACCGAATCTGGATTCCCAAACGCAATAACCTTCGGGCTTCTATCATTAACGAAGCACACGGACTCGTTATTCTATTCACCCGGGCTCCGATAAGATGTACATGGACTTACGAAGTCAATATTGGTGGCCCGGGATGAAACGAGACATAGCAACCTATGTTGCTAAATGCCTTACATGCACGAAGGTTAAAGCGGAGCATCAACGTCCAAGTGGATTACTCGAACAACCCGAAATTCCCATGTGGAAGTGGGAACATATATCCATGGATTTCATAACCAAGCTACCTCGGACATCTCGCGGGCACGATAGCATATGGGTAATCGTCGACCGATTGACCAAGTCGGCACATTTTGTACCCATACGCGACACATATAAGACATCAAGGTTAGCCCGGATTTACATCGACGAGATCGTAAGCCGTCATGGTGTGCCTCTTCACATTATAACCGACCGAGACGCTCGATTCACTTCTCACTTCTGGTCTACTATGCAAGAACTTCTGGGCACACAATTGGATTTAAGCACGGCTTACCATCCCCAAACCGATGGCCAAACCGAGCGGACGATCTAAACCCTGGAAGACCTGTTACGTCTCTGTGTCCTTGATTTTGGGGGCGACTGGGATACGCACCTACCGCTCGCAGAATTCTCCTACAACAACAGTTGCCACTCAAGCATCCAAATGGAACCGTTCGAAGCACTTTACGGTCGTAAGTGTCGTTCACCAATCTGCTGGACGACATTGGCGAGAATCTTATCACCGGTCCCGAGCTCATACAAGAGACGACCGACAAAGTCGCTATCATCCGCAAGAACCTGGAAGTGGCCAGGAGTCGACAGAAGAGCTACGCGGACAAACGTCGCAAGCCACTGGAATTCCAAGTTGGGGAGATGGTCCTTCTCAAGGTCTCACCGTGGAAGGGTGTGGTTCGCTTTGGAAGGAAAGGCAAGTTAGCTCCGAGGTTTGTAGGGCCTTTCAAGGTTCTGAAAAGAATCGGGAAAGTGGCCTACAAACTAGAACTACCCTCCGACCTTAGCGGAATTCACCCGGTCTTCCACGTCTCGAATCTGAGGAAGTGTCTGGCCGATGATAATTTGCATGTGCCATTGGAAGACATTCAGATAGACGAGTCACTACACTTCGTTGAGAAACCCGTCGAAATCATGGATCGCATTATGAAGAAGACTAGGACCTCTACGACCCCAATTGTAAAGGTTCGATGGGAGAACAAACGAGGAGCGGAATTCACTTGGGAGCGTGAAGAACATATGAAGAAGACGTACCCTTACTTATTCTTGTAACCGCTTTTTGATTTTAATTTCGGGACGAAATTCTTTTAAGTTTGGGAGACTGTAACATCCTGTATTTTGTTCATTTTATTTATGTCATTTTATAGCATCCTTAGTAAATTTTTTTATATATATAAAAATAATAACAATAATAATAATAGATAATAATAATAATAATAATAATAATAATAATAAATAATAATAATAATAATAATAATAATAATAGTAATAATATAATGTTAATAATAATAATAATAATAAAACTTAGAATTAAAGTGCAGGGGGTTTGTTTGTCATTTTGAAAACTTTAAAGGAAAGTTTAAAACATAAGTAATAACATTCGAAAGAAGAGGGACCATTTGTGTAAAAACTCAAAACCCAACCATGCACCCCTTTTCTCTCTCCCCGATTTCCCGGTGGCTACGGCCGGAGCTCCGGCCGAGCTCCGGCGAGCCTTCAACCATCGTTTTTTTTGCTCATGACCCAATTAAACCGCCCCTCACCTTCGACTATGGGTTTCGAACCCGAACCCAACTCCAAATCGAGATTCCCGCTCATTTCTCTGCCAAATCGAACCCGTGTCCTCTTAACAAAAATACGAAATCAAATCTGTCTAAAATTACAACTTCAATCAAATTAATTAACTTAAATCATAATACGCGGCTATATCAATCAAACAATCAATCAGAATTGCAAATTAACAGCTCATATCGATTAATTTGGTAAATTCGAACGCGGTTTCAAAATCAAACGGGTTACTATCAAAACCATGAAATCAAGCTTATAAATTGGGGGCTTTCGATCCATTTCGAAGTTCCTGAACTCTCCAAACCCCCAATTTCATAAGAAATTCTTGATCAGAAAACCCCAACCCAAGAACACCGAAACCTAAACCGAACTCGATATCACTCAAACCCCATCAAAACAGGTAATCCAAACCTGTATTCTACTCGTTTTTGATCAAGGATCAAAAGCCCTATGACGATTTAGGTGATAACACCGAATCGAGGTCAATTTGATTCTGTTGAACCTAGGGTTCATTCGAATTGGGGGAAACCAGAGAGACAGGGTTTAAAATAAAAAGAAACCAAGTGAAACCAAGGCCTTGGCCCTGGTTCACTGGTTCCTGCGCTCTAAGTTCCAAGGGATGTCCGGGTTCGACCCGGGCAGCCCCCCTTTTTTCCCCTTTTTCTTTTTATTTTCAAATTTTCTTTCTTTTCTTCAATTCTTTTCAAGTATTTAACCTTTTCAAATTCTGAAAATTTCTAAAAATAATTTTATAAAATGCAGATTATTCTTTTTATTCTTGTTTAATTAATTTTGTGACTAAATTAATTTTTTATAAAATACTTTGTATTTATAAATACATAATTTTAGTTTAAAAATACAAAAGAAATACTTGTATATGTATATATATTTTAAATAATTAAATTGTTTAGTACTTATACCTATATATATATATTTATATATAGTTCTTTTAAACAACTAAATCACTTAATATGATATTATAATTGTTTAGTATGTATATTTATATATCTATGCAAACAATTAATTGTTTAGTTATTTATACCTATATATATATATATTTATATTGTTCTTTTAATAGTTAAATCACTTATTATGATTATTATACACAATATTATAATTGTTTAGTATATATATTTATATATATATTCAAACAATTAAATTGTTTAATTTCTTATACCTATAAATATATATATGTTTATATATAGTTCCTTATAATAGCTAAATCACTTATTATAATCCTTATAAATCGGTTTAACGTACAAATAAATCAAGTTCTTCTTCTTATTTATATTATTCTTTCTCATACGCGCAAACAATTAATTATTTCAAAGTATAAAAATCCATTCGTTCCAATTATCCGATCGCATTATTAACATGTAATAAATACGAATGATTATTAAATCCTATTAGACCTACAATTAATCATCAAACAAATTATAACGCGCTACTTTATTTCGTTTAGGTGCGTTGTGACGTTTGTGTGGAAATCTTATTCGTGGTTATTCTTATTACGTCTACAAGCCTCTTTTATTAAACACGTGAGTTCTTATGCCCCGCTTTATGATTATTCACGTCTTTCGGGGTGAAACATGTTGCTTATACAAACTTACACATACACGCTTTGATACTTATTACACACGTGCAATTCTTACATAGTTGTGGTCGTTTGGATATGTTAAGTATTATATGAGATGTGACATACGTGTGCAATCATTAACTATTGCTAGCCTAGCGAAGTCTTAGATCTTTGGGCCTGACAAGCCTATTTGGTGCTAAAGTCGATGTATTGCCGACTCCTAGGAGCCGTATGCTTGTGCACTAGGGAACCAAATACACTTAGCTAATCATGCTTATTCATATTATTCAGTCGAGGCTTGATTGTAACTGTGCATGTTCTATATACTTGCTATCTTGTGACCATGACTAGAATTGCCACATTTTTATACTTATTGTATTTAAAACCATGAGAATCACCAACTAGTTAGTTGACTTTATTTTCAACATGTTTCAGGTAATGTGCGAGCTTAGCGATGATTGAAGAAGTGCTTAAACCTAGAACTGGACCTAGGCTTAATAAAGACAATTGGATTCTTGTTTTTGTTTGATTTATTTTGAAACTTTGATGTATGTGGTGTTTGAAACAATTGATTAATGGCATTTTATACTTTAACATAGCGTTATGTGGCTGTGAACAATCTTAACCCTCACACCTCGACGTTTCCGCCGTCAAGGTTGGGGTGTGACAGATTGGTATCAGAGCCCATAACTATAGGGATTTAGGTTATTAGAAATGGTGACCTAGACTATAGTTATGCATGATCCTTATAGAATAGTATTCTTATGAATACATACTTATTGTTTGCATGCTGCCTAACGCTATGCCTCATTATGTGCAATGTGATGCCTTAGCATAGGTGCCTTTCTACATGATTACATATTGTTACCCGTCTCCCCTAGACTTATCTTAAACGTTAATTCTCCCCGACAGTTACTATTTCTTAAACTTATTCTCGTCTCAAGTAGAATCTATTGATAGGAATTCTTTAGACTTTATGTCTAATCTTGTAAATATCCCATCAAGATTTTTGATTTCATAAACCAAAGAACTAGTGTGGTACATAGACACCTGTATTCTGAATTTTCTGGCAAAAGGCCCTCGGGCTAAGGTAAGCATTTCGCATAAATCCTACGGGACCAGTTATGCTTACCTGGGGATTTCCGGGATGAGTGATAAACTATGACCAACATACACGAGTTTCTGAGGTGAATGGGTCAATTCATCTTGACGTGTCAACGTTTTCAAATGGTGATGCGTCACCAAATGGAATCATTCCGTATAATTCATGATTCTTACCTTAATTGCCCACCCTTATTATCCTTTAACCGATCCTAACCCAATTTGTATTTTTCCAGCATGTCTCGTTACCACGGAAACCGAGGAAGATCCGGCCGTAAGCTTGCTGCCATGATTGCCCGGAAAATGGCTGCGGTCATCCCGACCATGGTGGCTGAACTCAGCAGCACTATGATCGCAAACGTCACGAACAACAGCAATGGCCAAGGGGAAAATAGTGCGAACCAATGGTGTAACAACCAGTCTTGCACCTTCAAGCACTTTAGTTCATGCAAGCCTCCGAGTTATAGTGGCAAGGAAGGTGCCACCGGTCTGCTAGAATGGTTTGAGGGGATGGAGAACACCTTCGTCAACTGTGAGTGCCCCGAAGCACTCAAAGTAAGGTATGCCACCAGTATGCTGCAGCAACGGGCCTTAACGTGGTGGAACAGTGAAAAGAGGAACCGAGGCCCCGATGCAATCTTGGCTTTAACTTGGGAGAAATTCAAAAACATAGCCATTGCCAAGTTTTGCCCGAGAAGTGAAATCCAGAAACTGGAGGAGGAATTCTGGAACCTGAAACAGGATTGCGGGAACCATCTGGCTTATTCTACCCGTCATCATGAACTGAGTATACTGCTACCACACATGGTGGATACTGTTCCCGAAATGTGGAAAAATTTATTAAGGGTGTGCTGCATCAGATTCAGGATGCTGTTGTGGGTAGCCGACCCGCAACTTTGGAAGAAGCCATCACTATCACGGCACAGCTGACGGAGAACCATATCCGAGCGGGCACTATGTCTGCAAAGGGTGCCAAGAAGACTGAGAAGGCGACCCCCGAGGAGGTCAAGGAGGTCAAGCCTGATAACAAGAAACGGAAGTTTATACCGGCACGGAACTACGCCGTGGCTGCTCCTAAACTGCCCCAAAGACAGTGTACTACCGGGGCTACACCGGCCGCACAAGTGCCCGTGGCAAGGGCTTATGCAGGCCCTCTACCTTTGTGCAACACGTGTAGGTACCATCATCCGGGAAACCTTCCGTGTCGCATCTGCACACTATGTGGCAAGTACGGGCACCTTGTGGCAACGTGTCGCCGAGCATTGGGAAACGCAGTGACGGAACCAAATCGGGTCTGCTACAACTGTGGAGAACCAGGTCACTACCGACCCCAGTGCCCTCGTCTTGTGGGCAATGTTCCACAAGCTCGTGGACGTGCTTTCAACATCAACGCGAAACCAAGCTCAAGCGAACAACGAGGTGGTGAACGGTACGTAAAAAAAAAAAAAATTTGCAACCCTATCTCCATAGAATTTCTCTTAAAATTCCTTACTTGTGTCCTAAATGCCTTTAAAACCTATACAGGTATGTTTCTTATTAATGACACCTATGCATACGTATTATTTGATTCGGGCGCCGATAGAAGTTTCGTTTCCTTAGAGTTCGAGCCGACACTTTCTAAACCTCGCTCAAATCTAGGGAGACCTCTCACCGTCGAAGTTGCTGATGGAGAACCCATCACCGTCGACGTGGTTATCCGCGATTGTCTATTGTGCCTCGACAACCATAAATTTCTTATCGACCTTATTCCAATGAAGCTTGGAAGTTTCGACGTTATTATTGGCATGGATTAGTTATCCAAGAACCATGCCGAGATCATCTGCTTCAAGAAGTGGATTCGCATGCCCTTACCCTCCGGTGACACGATGAAGGTGTTCGGTGAACGGTCCTCCAAAGGACTCAAGCTTATGTCATGTACTAAGGCTCAGAAATGCCTAAGTAGAGTTATCCGGCATTCTTGGCATATGTAGTCACACCAAAGCCAAGGAGAAGGAACTCAAAGATGTTCCAGTTGTACGAGAATTCCCTGAGGTCTTTCCCGATGATCTTAGCGGGTTACCTCCCGTACGCGAAGTAGAATTTAAAATCGACTTGATTCGGAAGCAAGCCCCGCGGCTAAATCACCTTACCGACTCGCACCATCGGAAATGCAAGAACTCTCTAGCCAACTCCAGGAATTATCCGAGAAGGGGTTTATCCGCCATAGTTTTTCTCCTTGGGGTGCACCTGTCTTATTTGTGAAGAAGAAAGATGGGTCTTTCCGCATGTGTATCGATTACCGGGAGCTCAACAAGTTGACTATCAAGAACCGGTATCCTCTTCCTCGTATCGACGATCTTTTCGACCAACTTCAAGGAGCTGCAATCTTTTCAAAATCGACTTGCGTTCGGGTTATCATCAACTGCGAGTCCACGACGACGATATCCCAAAGACTGCATTCCGCACCCGGTATGGGCATTACGAGTTCATGGTTATGCCTTTCGGCTTAACCAATGCTCCAGCGGTCTTCATGGATCTTAGAATCGGGTGTGCAAGCCATAACCTAGACAAGTTCGTCATCGTTTTCATTGACGACATTCTTATTTATTCCAAGTCTCGCTCCGATCATGAACTTCATCTCCGTCAAATCTCGAATGTTGAAGAAGGAACAACTGTACGCGAAATTCTCGAAATGTGAGTTTTGGCTTGAAGAAGTACAGTTCTTAGGGCACGTTGTGAATAGTCAAGGAATTCACGTCGACCCTGCGAAGGTTGAAGCCGTAAAGAATTGGAGTGCTCCCACAACTCCAACGGAAGTTCGATCGTTTCTTGGACTAGCCGGGTATTACCGGCGATTTATTGCCAACTTCTCAAAATCGCAAAGCCACTC
This sequence comes from Flaveria linearis, assembly GCA_024085815.1. Classification (NCBI taxonomy): domain Eukaryota; kingdom Viridiplantae; phylum Streptophyta; class Magnoliopsida; order Asterales; family Asteraceae; genus Flaveria; species Flaveria linearis. The sequence continues at coordinate 60,376,924 of CM044007.1, read as the reverse complement.
ACGTCCTTGACTCAGAAGAACAAGCCTTTCGAGTGGAAAGCGAGCAAGAAGAGGCGTTTGAGACATTGAAGCACAAGTTGTGCAATGCTCCTATTCTGACGCTACCGGATGGGAATGACGACTTCACGGTATACTGCGACGCGTCGAAACAAGGCTTGGTTGTGTTCTCATGCAACGGGGAAAGGTCATCGCATATGCCTCGAGACAATTGAAGGTTCACGGGGTAAATTATACGACGCACGATCTCGAGCTCGGAGCGGTGGTCTTTGCTTTGAAAATCTGGAGACACTATCTATACGGCACACAATGTATAGTCTACACGGACCACAAGAGCCTCCAACACATTTTCAATCAGAAGGACCTCAATATGAGGCAACGTCGTTGGGTGGAACTAATTAGCGACTACGATTGTGATATCCGCTACCATCCCGGCAAGGCAAATGTCGTAGCCGATGCATTGAGTCGAAAGACGCATCAAAAGATGGTTTCCGTTCAAGAGATTCGCGACCGACGCCAATGGTTCGATACATTGGGAGAGTTTGACACTGAAGTCCGACTCGATGTCAACAATGCTACGGTGTTATGCAAGCCACAGGAATTCCAAGTTGGGGAGATGGTCCTTCTCAAGGTCTCACCGGGAAGGGTGTGGTTCGCTTTGGAAGGAAAGGCAAGTTAGCTCGAGGTTTGTAGGGCCTTTCAAGGTTCTGAAAAGAATCGGGAAAGTGACCTACAAACTAGAACTACCCTCCGACCTTAGCGGAATTCACCCGGTCTTCCACGTCTCGAATCTGAGGAAGTGTCTGGCCGACGATAATTTGCATGTGCCATTGGAAGACATTCAGATCGACGAGTCACTACACTTCGTTGAGAAACCCGTCGAAATCATGGATCGCATTATGAAGAAGACTAGGACCTCTACGACCCCAATTGTAAAGGTTCGATGGGAGAACAAACGAGGAGCGGAATTCACTTGGGAACGTGAAGAACATATGAAGAAGACGTACCCTTACTTATTCTTATAACCGCTTTTTGATTTTAATTTCGGGACGAAATTCTTTTAAGTTGGGGAGACTGTAACATCCTGTATTTTTGTTCGTTTTATTATGTCATTTTATAGCATCCTTAGTAAATTTTTTATATATATAAAAATAATAACAATAATAATAATAGATACTATAATAATAATAATAATTATAATAATAATAAAATAATAATAATAGTATAATATAATGTTAATAATAATAATAATAATAAAACTTAGAATTAAAGTGCAGGGGGTTTGTTTGTCATTTTGAAAACTTTAAAGGAAAGTTTAAAACATAAAGTAATAACATTCGAAAGAAGAGGGACCATTTGTGTAAAAACTCAAAACCCAACCATCACCCCTTTTCTCTCTCCCCGATTTCCCGGTGGCTACGGCCGGAGCTCCGGCCGAGCTCCGGCGAGCTTTCAACCATCGTTTTTTTTGCTTATGACCCAATTAAACCGCCCCTCACCTTCAACTATGGGTTTCGAACCCGAACCCAACTCCAAAATCGAGATTCCCGCTCATTCCTCTGCCAATCGAACTCGTGTCCTCTTAACAAAAATACGAAATCAAATTCTGTCTAAAATTACAACTTCAATCAAATTAATTAACTTAAATCATAATACGCGGCTATATCAATCAAACAATCAATCAGAATTGCAAATTAACAGCTCATAATCGATTAATTTGGTAAATTGAACGCGGTTTCAAAATCAAACGGGTTACTATCAAAACCATGAAATCAAGCTTATAATTGGGGGCTTTCGATCCATTTCGAAGTTCCTGAACTCTCCAAACCCCCAATTTCATAAGAAATTCTCTTGATCAGAAACCCCACCCAAGAACACCCGAAACCTAAACCGAACTCGATATCACTCAAAACCCCATCAAAACAGGTAATCCAAACCTGTATTCTACTCGTTTTGATCAAGGATCAAAAGCTCTATGACGATTTAGGTGATTAACACCGAATTGAGGGTCAATTTTGATTCTGTTGAACCTAGGGTTCATTCGAATTGGGGGAAACCAGAGAGACAGAGTTTAAATAAAAAGAAACCAAGTGAAACCAAGGCCATGGCCCTGGTTCACTGGTTCCTGCGCTCTAAGTTCCAAGGGAGGTCTCGGGTTTGACTCCGGGCAGCCCTCCTTTTTTCCCCTTTTTCTTTTATTTTCAAATTTCTTTCTTTTCTTCAATTCTTTTCAAGTATTTAACCTTTTCAAATTCTGAAAATTTCTAAAAATAATTTTATAAAATGCAGATTATTCTTTTTATTCTTGTTTAATTAATTTTGTGACTAAATTAATTTTTTATAAATACTTTTGTATTTATAAATACATAATTTTAGTTTTAAAAATACAAAAGAAATACTTGTATATGTATATATATATTTTAAATAATTAAATTGTTTAGTACTTATACCTATATATATATTTATATATAGTTCTTTTAAACAACTAAAATCACTTAATATGATATTATAATTGTTTAGTATGTATATTTATATATCTATGCAAACAATTAAATTGTTTAGTTATTTATACCTATATGTATATATATTTATATATGTTCTTTTAATAGTTAAATCACTTATTATGATTATTATACACAATATTATAATTGTTTAGTATATATATTTATATATATATTCAAACAATAAATTGTTTAATTTCTTATACCTATAAATATATATATGTTTATATATAGTTCCTTATAATAGCTAAATCACTTATTATAATCCTTATAAATCGGTTTAACGTACAAATAAATCAAGTTCTTCTTCTTATTATATTATTCTTTCTCATACGCGCAAACAATTAATTATTTCAAAGTATAAAAATCCATTCGTTCCAATTATCCGATCGCATTATTAACATGTAATAAATACGAATGATTATTAAATCCTATTAGACCTACAATTAATCATCAAACAAATTATAACGCGCTACTTTATTTCGTTTAGGTGCGTTGTGACGTTTGTGTTGGAAATCTTATTCGTGGTTATTCTTATTACGTCTACAAGCCTCCTTTATAAACACGTGAGTTCTTATGCCCCGCTTTATGATTATTTCACGTCTTTCGGGGTGAAACATATTGCTTATACAAACTTACACATACACGCTTTGATACTTATTACACACGTGCAATTCTTTACATAGTTGTGGTCGTTTGGATATGTTAAGTATTATATGAGATGTGACATACGTGTGCAATCATTAACTATTGCTAGCCTAGCGAAGTCTTAGATCTTTGGGCCTGACAAGCCTATTTGGTGCTAAAGTCGATGTATTGCCGACTCCTAGGAGCCGTATGCTTGTGCACTAGGGAACCAAATACACTTAGCTAATCATGCTTATTCATATTATTCAGTCGAGGCTTGATTGTAACTATGCATGTTCTATATACTTGCTATCTTGTGACCATTGACTAGAATTGCCACATTTTTATACTTATTGTATTTAAAACCATAAGAACTCACCAACTAGTTAGTTGACTTTATTTTCAACATGTTTCAGGTAATGTGCGAGCTTAGCGATGATTGAAGAAGTGCTTAAACTAGAACATGGACCTAGGCTTAATAAAGACAATTGGATTCTTGTTTTGTTTGATTTATTTTGAAACTTTGATGTATGTGTGTTTGAAACAATTGATTAATGGCATTTTATACTTTAACATAGCGTTATGTGGCTGTGAACAATCTTAACCCTCACACCTCGACGTTTCCGCCGTCAAGGTTGGGGTGTGACAGAACCCAACAACATAGATAGCTTGCTAAACTTCTTAGAGTCAACACATTAATGAAGCATGATGACAAAATGGAGGTGACAAACTTTGAAGCAATCTCTCGGCCACCTTACTCAAACCGCCACCTATGCCTGGTTTTCCTTGCTTTCACACACCACCAACTTGCCATCACATCACCTAAAGAAGTCCACCATAAGCCACCTCACATTCACACCATGAATGTTCCTAAAGTTGCCACCTACACCTTCCTCTTGACTAAGCAACTTTGTTTTCACATTATAGTTCCATTAAACACCTCCAAGTCCCGGTTATTTGTAGCCTTCAATCGAAATCAATTCAACACAACTCAAACCACATACCATACAACACTCTCGGCCAAGCATGCTCAAGAACCGCCAACCTTCTTCCACTGCCTCTCGGTATCTTCTAGCAACTGCATATCATCATCTATGGTCTCTCTTCTCTCGGTATTCACATAACAAACCAATAATCCTACCACACCATCACCATCAACCGTAACAACCATCACACGACACCACCATCACCCATAACCATATACCCACACCATCATCACCAGTCATGGCTTTTCTTTCAAGTTCAAGAAACAAGAACATCATCAAGATCCTCAACCATAAAGGTTACAAATATTTTAAACTTCATGTTACATATATGTTACAAAAACACATATATATAGTTTTGGTGTTCAAACATCCAAAACTAACCTTGAAAGTATTTTTAGTTCATTAATCACAAGTAGAGGTTTACAAGAACTCAGAAACTTATGATAAAAAGATATATTTGGAATTTGCAAGGATTAAACCTTGTAAATACTTAAGAAAAATTAATAAATATTAAGTAACTGCAATTGTGGGAATAAACATTGAGAAATTCTCATTTTTATACTGAAATATTGAACTGGAAGTTTTGACAAAGTGTTGATAAAGAAATAATTTATATAAATTATTTTATAAATGAAAAATTGAAGAAAATATCAGAAATAGAAATAATTGCGGGAAAATTCTGATAAATTCACAGAATTATTATTTTGAGGTATAAAAGTCTCTGGAATTATTTCAATAATTTTATTCCCTATAATAATTAAGATATGAATTTTATATGTTCTTTAGTAAATAATCATAATAAATAATTAACGTAAATAATAAATTATGATAAAATCATATATGAAATACTAAATCATAGGATACAGAATATATAATTTTCATAATTTTTGGAGTAGTATAATATTTTTACTAAATATTGCAATTATTGTAAAATTACAGAAACTGGTATGTTATGATTTGGACTTTGAGATAATTATATGATGTTTGGTTTTGTATAATAAGTCTTGTGTAGAATTTTGGGAATTTATAAAGGAGAGAAGATATTTTTAACCAATTATGGGATATTATGAAATTTACAGAAAAAAAATCTGTTAAGATTTGGATGCTATAAAAATTATGAGATGTTACTGACTTTTTGTGAAAAATTTTATAAATTTTTGATGATTTTTAGACAATAGTAGGTATTTTTGGTAATTTATGTGGAATTTGGACCAATTAGGTATAAATAATTTGTGGGAAATTTTTGTGGTAACATTATTGGTAGAAATTCAAAAGATACTTACATCTGAGGTTCTAAAAATCTAAAGAAAATATTGTCTGACACTGTAAACTGTTTTGTTAGGTTCAAGTGAGAAGACACGGTGAGTTCATAGCCCCATTTTTCAACCATTTGGTATTCAACAAAGTTTTGGGGGAAAAAGTATACTATTTGGGTTGATGTATTATTTTGAAAATATTTTTGTTGCTTACTGTCATTTGCGATACAACCATTAGTTCGAATGAGGAACCGTCCGATAATGTTAGTAGCGTTACTCAGGAGAATATTTGTATCAACCGGATGAGGGTTGCTACTATTTCCTGCATCTAACCGAATGAGGGTTAGGATGTAATATTATCTAATTTTGTGAATTATTTCATGACAATATGATTATGTTGTGAGCAGGTTTGGTTGTAATTGATACATCAACAAAATATTTGTCTGGCTATAAACCTATGTTCTCACCAATATTTTGTTGACTGGTTTAAGTGTACTTTTTCAAGAAATGAGTAACTCATTTGATTTCAGCTTTGAAGTTCATGATGGATGGGGTGACGTTGTGGGAAGGGTCTATGTCACGCTGACCGTCAGTATAGTTGACGGGAGCGTGTATGCTGACGCGCATTTTCATAGGTTTTAGACATGCTATAATTTAGTGTAAAAAATTACATCAAATTTGTATCTTACTAAAAAATGTAATTCCTCTAGTATAAAAAAAGCATGTCTGTGTTATGTTTTTATTATAACCGTGTTTATTTACTATAAACAATGCACTCTGATAGAAGCTAGTCACATTCCACCCGTATCGTTCACGCTTCCGCGGGGATGTGACATGATTGTGGGAATAAACATTGGAAAACTGTTATAAAAATATTGAATTATCATCCAGTTAATTTTGGTAAAAATATAATAAGTGAAATATTTATACAAATTATTTAAAGTAAATAAAAGGAAATTATCAAATGGAAGAACCGAACCTGGTAAAATTCTAGAAAAATTATATAAAGATTCTCATGTATTATAGAAGCTCCATAAGTAATTTCGTAATTAATTTCCTTTTATGACTAAGATTTGTATTTTTGTTTATGATCTGTAAAGGAAAACTCGAAAGAAATACTTAAACAGTAGGATAAATATTAAAAAAATTCACATAAATTATAATGTTTTGAACCCAACGGAATGTATAAGTTTCATAATTTTTGAAGTCGTATAGCTATTTTTTCTAAATTTTGGAAAAATTAGAAAAACTACAATAAAATATCTACTATGAGTTAATAATCAAAAAATTTATGTGATGTTATGAATTACTAGAATGATATTCTGGAAAAATTTGGAAATTTACAAATAGTAGTAGCTATTTTTATTAATTTATGGTAAGTTTGTATTAATTTTAACAAATTATAAGTTGAAATTTTTATATGATTATGGATATTATATGATAATGTTACTATTAAACTTTTAAAAATTTTGAGTAATTATAGTTAATATTTAAATTTTCTGAGGTAGTGAAAATTTTAAAGAAATTTTCTTTTCTAACTTATAATTAATTTTATAGGTTATCGCTGGAATCATGGTGAGACTCATAGCCCCATTTATATCTTATAAGTTTTTGGAGGAAAAATATACTGTTTGACTGATGCATAAGATTTTGAGAATTTACTGTCAGTTATGTTAACAACCATTAATTCGGATGTGGAACCGTTGGATAATATTGGTAGCGCTACTTAGAAAATTATTTCCTGCACCAACATGATGAGTGTTGTGATGCTATATTATCTGAATTTTTTTAATTTATTTTGACAGTTATAAATCATCTATGTTATAAGTAGGTTTGGTTGTTATTCTGCATCAGGTTATGTATTTTGTTCAGAAATTAAACCTATGATCTCACCAACTTTATGTTGACTATTTTGAGTACGCTTTTTCAGGTAATCATGTCTAATAATATTAGGTTCTCTTCTGATGTGTATAACGACTGGGGAGATCTGGTGGGAAAAATATGTGTGAGTCTAACTGTCAATCCGCTTGACTTTAGCCTGTCGATGGACGCTCATTTCCATCATTTCTGAAGATGTAGCTGTTAGACTAAAATGTTTTGTAATAGGGTTATATTAAAACTTTGTATACTAATATTAATGTAACCTGAACTAATATTATGATATGTTTATGTTTACATTCTTATGTGATGATTGTTATTATTCTAAGCAATGCGTTCTGAACAAGCTAGTCACATCCGATACACTTCACGCTTCCGTCGGGATGTGACAGATCAGGTGTTGGCAGTGGTTGATTGTTGGTGGCAAGGGCGACACATGGTCGGTTGTAAGTAGCGGTGATGATCGGTAGTCGGAAATGGTGGTGGTTTGAAATAAGTGATAATTTTCAATTCCTTATGTGTGTTCGTCACTAAAATGCATTTGAAATCTAAATTCAAGTAATAGATTCCAATTCCCATAAATTATAAATCATTTGAAAAATATTAAATTTCAAATCCATTATTCTAGTTCCAATAAAATTTTTAATTCCAATTCCAATTCTAACACAGCGAATCAAACGCCCTCTTATAATTTAGTCCCCATGAACTCTTCAACTTTGCACCTAGAGTGCTTAATTCTTCTTTTTGTACAAAACATATCCTTCAACAATCTTAATCTATACAAACCAATACATAAACTTCAAAGTTACTATTTTAATAAACTTTAATTAGGTTTACTTTATATATTGAATAACTTTTCGCTTTAATTTTCCATTTGTTTTTATTAACGTTTAGACGTTTTTTTTTCATGGTTCTTCTAGGTTGTGCACGACTCACGACGCACGGGTTTGTGTTTAACTTTTAGAATTTTGGTTGCTATCGTGTTAAATATGTTTTTTATGCACTAGGCTCTGTAAGGTTTTTGGTTTGAATTATATGCTCGATTTAAAAATCCTATTTATTTTATTTGTTTCTTTTATTTTTTAGATGTTTTTTAGCTGATTAACTATACAACAACGCATGAACTTTCTATATCTATATTTTCGTGTACAACGTACGAAGTTTATTGGTCCGGTCAATTTCCTACTACTTAACACTTTTTGTCTGTTAAACATTCAAAGAAGAATCACGTAAAGGTAACTAACACAAGTAGACTTATTCTTTGTGCATGTTTATTAAAATTAATTATATGTTGTAAAGCTTGATTTCACCTTTGATGCATATTAAAATTAATTACAAGGAAGTTATATGTTGTAAAGCATGCATAATCTTTATAAAAAAAGGTCTATAGCATGAACAGGGATTATTAATGTTCAATGCTAAGTGTTTATAAAATAACCAATTAATTATACTAAGTTTTAAAGTAAGATATTATTAATGTTCAATGCTAAGTGTTTATAAAATAACCAATTAATTATACTAAGTGTTAAAGTAAGATATTAAAATAAAAATCATGGATCTTGTTATAATAATGGTAGACATATGGGGTCATATGGGTCTCACCTTTTTCTTTACTTTCTGCGATGTGTATATATATAGACCTCTTCTCAATTCAATGATGGACAACACATTGATTTGTTAATTTCTCATTTTCAATTTCCACTCTCTCTCTCTCTCTCACTTTTATTCAAACGTTCAAACGCATTTTCCCCTTTGCTCTGATTCTTCATAGATGTTAAAGATTACAGATATATAGAAGCAACGAAGATTTCTTCTTCTTCAAATCAATCTTCAATTTCCATTACAAAAGGATCCTTAATTCTTTAAATTGTTATTATTATAACACGTTATCAGCACGAGGTGCTCAACCAAGAAGATCAATAAAGAAGAAGGTGTCATAACAATCAATGTAAGTTTTTCATAAATATATATAAATTGAATATATAAATACTATGATGATAAATAAGCGCAGGGTATCCCTTACTATGGAGAAATTATAATTTTTGGGACTACTAATAAATATAACAGTTGGGACTACTAACATATCTAACATTTATTTATGCTCCTAATCTAACATTATTTACGCTTCTAACTTTTATTATTTCTGTCAACTAACGTTTATTTATTTATGCTCCTAACTTTTATTATTCTGTTAACTAACATTTATTTACGTTTCTAACTTTTACTTTTATGCCATCTAACATATATCTAATCTAACGATTACTAACATTTATTAAAAGGTTTATTTATAATGCTAAATTAATTCTAATATCTATTTTATTGTTTAGAAAAATGTCGAATCTATCAAAACTTGAATTTATGGCTCTCGATATTTCCGGGGAAAATTATATGTCTTGGTCAGCAAATATCAAAAGACACCTAAAATCACTTGGTGTATCAGAAGCAATAAATGATAATAATCAATGTTCGGAAGAAGAAAGGGCTAAAGCTGATGTGTTTATCCATAAACACATTGATGAATTATTACAGCATGAATACTTTAATTATGATGATCCATGTGAGTTATGAAAGGATCTAAAAAATAGATTTGATAATCAAAAGGAAGTTTTTCTTCCTACTGCCAAATATGAATGGAACAATTTGAGGTTCCAAGATTTTAAAAAAGTAAATGATTACACATCTGCTTTATATAGAATATGCTCAAAACTAGAATTTTGTGGGCATATTGTTACCGAGGAGGAAAAGTTGGAGAAAACTTATTCCACTTTTCATGCTTCAAATATTAATTTGGCTCAACAATATCGTTTGTTGAAGTGTTATAAATACTCCGATCTCAATGCATATCTCCTCGTAGCAGAAAAGCATAATGAGCTGCTTATGAAAAACCATGAAACTCGTCCCACAGGATCGCTAGCAATACCAGAAGTAAATGTTGCTAATAATTTTGAAAAATGGGAACAAGGCCAAGTTCGTGGTCGAGGCCGTGGCCGCGGCCGTGGTCGTGGTTATTATAATAAAACCATTTTAGTGGTCATAACAACTTGTTCAAGTCGACCAACAATTATTATAGAGGCCGTGGACGAGGTCGTGGTCGTGGTCGTGGCCGTGGACTTAACGCACCACAAAGTAACAAGTTTAACCAGCAAAATAAGTTCACAAATGAAGCTGGAACATCTCAAACTAATAATAGTTCGTGTTATAGATGTGGAAGTAATAACCACTGGGCGAAACTTTGTCGCACACCTTCACATCTATGTCAATTATATCAAGCATCTCTAAAAGAGAAAGAAGTGAACCATGTAGATAAAATTGATGATGTCAACACGGAACTACACCACTCGGATTTTTTCAATGACGGAGAAATTTAAATGCTTTTGAATAATAATAATTTCTTTTATAATTATGTTTAATTATGTTTGTAATATATTTCTTTCTTTTCATGTAACATATTTTGTTTAAAATGTATAATATTATATGTGCTTATTATTATTATTTTTCTTATAATTGAAGATTAAAATGAATTCCAATGGAGCACAAGACCGAACAAGTAATGGAGATTTATGTATAGCAGATAGTGGTGCTACACATACTATTCTTAAATATCGAAAATATTTTTATGAATTGAAACCGACAAAGGGAAATATTGATACAATATCAGGTCCTACGGATTTGATTGAAGGTGTGGGAAAAGCAAATTTAGAATTACCTAACGGTACAAAGATTTTAATAGAGAATGCTCTATTTTCCCCAAAATCAACAAGAAACTTACTAAGTTTCAAAAATATATATCAAAATGGATATGATACCCAGTCAATGACTGTTGGTAACAAGAAATATCTATATATTGTGAAGGAAAATCACATATTAGAAAAATTGCCAATGCTTCATTCCGGATTGCATTATACATATATAAATGTGCCTCAAGCACATATGGCAGTAAAGAGAAATATTGTGATCCTGGTATGTTAAACATATGGCATGACAGATTAGGCCATCCCGGATCTACAATGATGAAAAAATCATTGAAAATACACATGGACATCCATTAAAAAATCAAAGGATTCCCCAAGCAAATAAAATGCAACTGTGTACATCATGTTCTCTTGGAAAATTAATTACAAGGCCTTCGCCACTAAAAATCAAAAAGGAAACACCAATATTCCTTGAAAGAATTCAAGGTGATATATGTGGACCAATTCATCCACCGTGTGGACCGTTTAGATATTTTATGGTCCTAATAGACGCATCCAGCAGATGGTCTCATGTATGTTTATTATCAACTCGTAATGTAGCCTTTGTAAAATTTTTGGCTCAAATTATTAAATTACGAGCACATTTTCCTGATTATACAATTAAAAGAGTAAGGCTTGATAATGCGGGAGAATTCACATCACATGCTTTTAATGATTATTGTATGTCTGTTGGAATTGTTATGGAACACCCAGTTGCCCATGTACATACACAAAACGGTTTAGCGGAATCATTAATTAAACGTCTCCAGCTAATAGCTAGACCATTAATAATGAGAACAAAACTCCCTATGTCTATTTAGGGTCATGCAATTTTGCATGCTGGATCATTAATTCGTATAAGGCCAAGTGCAAATCACAAGTACTCCCCCATACAACTTGTCTCTGGTCAAGAGCCAAATATTTCCCATCTTAGAGTTTTTGGTTGTGCAGTATATGTTCCTATTGCACCACCACAACACACCAAAATGGGACCTCAAAGAAGGTTGGGAATATATGTTGGATATGAAAGCGCTTCTATCATAAGATATTATAACCTTTAACAGGTGATGTTTTTACAGCACGTTTTGCTGATTGTCATTTTGATGAGACAGTTTTCCCTACATTAGGAGGAGAAAATAAAAGTAAAGAAAATGATGTTTCATGGTGTGTACCTTCATTATTATATCTAGATCCTAGAACAAAACAATGTGAAACAGAGGTTCAAAAGATAGTACATCTACAAGAAATTGCAAATCCATTGCCTGATGCATTTACTGATACAAAAAGGGTAACAAAATCTTATATACCAGCTGTAAATGCTCCAGCTCGAGTTGAGATTCCCGACAAACAAAAGGATAATATGGCGAATGAAACATAGAAATGGTTGAAACGTGGTAGACCAGTCGGTTCAAAGGATAAACATCCTCGGAAAAAAATGTACTGAAAATGAAATTGACCATAAAGAAAATGATTCAAATATTGAAATATTCCCTCAGGAAAATGTAAATGATACTACTTTCCCTCAGGAGAAAGTAAACGACCAAGAATTATCAATCAATTATGGTCATACACATATAGTATGGAACCGAGATGAAATAGAAAATGATTATATATTTTCTTATTCTATGGCCAGTGAGATCATGAATGAAGATGATGATTCTGAGCCAATATCTGTAGATAATTATCGTAATAGACATGATTGGGATAAATGAAAAGACGCTATACAGACTGAATTAAATTCACTTAACAAACGAAAGGTTTTTGGGCCTATTATACTTACACCTAAGGAAGTAAAGCCTGTAGGATATAAATGGGTTTTCGTAAGAAAAAGAAATGAGAAAAATGAAGTTACAAGGTATAAAGCCAGACTTGTAGCCCAAGGTTTTTCTCAAAGGCCGGGAATTGACTATGAGGAAACATATTCCCCAGTTATGGATGCAATCACTTTCAGATATTTAATCAGTTTAGCAGTTTCTAAAAAATTAGAAATGCGTCTTATGGATGTAGTTACGGCTTATTTATATGGATCACTTGATAATGATATTTATATGAAAATCCCAGAAGGGTTTAAAATCCCAGATGCATTAAAATCAAAGTCTAAAGAAATGTATTCAATCAAACTGCAACGATCATTATATGGATTGAAACAATCTGGGAGAATGTGGTATAATCGTCTAAGTGATTATTTGATAAGTAAAGGCTACGCAAATAATCTTATATGTCCATGCGTCTTTATCAAAAAGACAACATCAGGATATGTGATAATAGCAGTATATGTTGATGATTTGAACATAATCGGTACGCATAAGGAAATTCATGAAGCAGTTATTCTTTTAAAGAAAGAATTTGAAATGAAAGATCTTGGAAAAACCAGATATTGTCTGGGTTTACAGATTGAACATATGAACAACGGTATACTTATACATCAATCAAATTATACCGAAAGAATATTGAAACGTTTCAATATGGACAAGGCAAATTCATTAAGCTCACCAATGGTTGGTAGATCGCTTAACATTGAAAAAGATCCATTTCGTCCTTGTGAAGAAAATGAAGAAGTACTTGGTCCAGAAGTACCATACCTCAGTGCAATTGGAGCTCTTATGTATCTTACTAACTGTACAAGACCTGACATTTCTTTTGCAGTTAATTTGCTAGCAAGATTTAGTTCATCCCCTACCAAAAGACACTAGAATGGGATTAAACATATTTTTCGATACCTTCGAGGAACAGTTGATTTAGGCTTATTTTATTCTAACGAATCAAAAGAAAGTTTAGTTGGTTATGTAGATGCAGGTTATTTATCCGATCCTCACAAAGCAAGATCTCAATCCAGATACGTCGGAGGAACTGCAATCTCATGGCGTTCTCAAAAATAAACACTTGTTGCAACATCCTCAAATCATGCTGAAGTTATTGCACTACATGAATCCTCTAGAGAATGTGTGTGGTTGAGATCCATGACAGAACATATATTGACTTCTTGTGGACTAGAGAAAGATAACAATCCAACTCTAATCTATGAAGACAATGCAGCTTGTGTCTCACAGATGAAAGAAGGGTATATCAAAAGTGACAGAACGAAACATATACCCCAAGATTTTCTCATATACTCAAGAACTTATTAAAGATAGTCAGGTTGAAATGAGATACGTTCAGTCTACCAATAATTCCGCAGATCTTTTCACAAAGGCGCTTCCTACAACAATCTTCAGAAAGCACATTTATAATATCGGGATGCGTCATGTACACAAATGATAATTTGAGGGGGAGCTATATACTGCACTCTTTTTCCCTTATCTATGGTTTTTATCCCAATGGGTTTTTCCTAGCAAGGTTTTTTTAATGAGGCAGTATATCCACTCATATTACATTAGAGAAATGTTTAGACCATATGTCTGAGGGGGAGTGTTATAATGATGGCAGACATATGGGGTCATATGGGTCCCACCTCTTTTTCTTTACTTTCTGCGATGTGTATATATATAGACCTCTTCTCATTCAATGATGGACAACACACTGATTTGTTAATTTCTCATTTCCAATTTCCACACTCTCTCTCTCTCACTTTTATTCAAACGTTCAAACGCATTTTCCCCTTTGCTCTGATTCTTCATAGATGTTAAAGATTACAGATATATAAAAGCAACGAAGATTTCTTCTTCTCCAAATCAATCTTCAATTTCCATCACAAAAGGATCCTCAATTCTTTAAATTGTTATTATTATAACAGACCTAACATTCCTAATCCCTCTTCTCTTCTCCTCTTATATTTTACTCCATCTATAGATACCACTGCCACTCTTGTCTCTACCGATAGACACCACCACCATCAATCACCACTACCTTTAATCACCAACACTCAGAGGCCCACCATAACCACCATTTACACCGTTAATCACGCCTGATGATTGTTGGTTCAGGTCTGAGATTAAACTCACGAAACCCACAAACACAAAGTTATTTATTATTTTACACTTTCTAAATAAAAACTTGCTGCGTATTTTAAACAAAACATGATTTAAATCGGTGGCGGAGCTTGAACTCTTCCGTAAAGGAGGCGGGGGCGAAATTAACTTTTTTAAGGGGGCGAACTCGATATATATATAAAAATTTACACTACCAGACCAAAATTTGTACAATCGGATTAAAATTTAACGCTACTGACGAAAAAAATAGGGTGCGGGGAGGCGGCGGCCCCTATGATGCCCCGCCTTTAACTCAAATACTAGACATGTGACCCGTAACTTGACCCGACTTGACCCATCAAGATTAACTCTACAATAATATCGCTGCGGAATGATACACCATCCACCACAATCACCATCCACTCCGCCCACCTTCACTGCCACACCTTCTTAAAAGCCCCTATTTTGTTCCAGTGCAAATCATCAAACCCATCCATACTTACTATCATCATTCCTAATATCATCGTTGATTCTTCCATTAAATCAACATTTTAATCGATAGATTCAACTGCATGATCGACTCTACTTCTTGGTTCGTGAAATGCCGCTTTTCACCTTCCTCAGCATTGTACACATCACTTTCCCCGTCCCTACATCGTCTTTGATGATGAATTCATGACTCATCTGTTGAAAGTTTGGACACAATAATTATATTTATGTATTTATTATATAAAAAAAGAGCTATGAAGAAAATGGGAAGGGCTAAAGCGGTGGGGCCAGACAACATACCGATTGAGGTGTGGAAAAGCCTGGGTGATGAGGGTCTCCAATGGCTAACAGATCTATTCAACACTATCTTTAAGACAGGAAAGATGTCAGACCAGTGGAGAACCAGTGTCATAGTCCCCATATGGTATTCATAGACCTAGAAAAGGCCTATGACAGTGTACCGAGACAACTAATTTGGGAAAGCCTACGACATAGAGGGGTACCAGAGAGGTATATCAAATTAATTAAGGATATGTATGACGGGGCAAAAACATGTGTGCGAGCACCGGTAGGAGACACAGACTCATTCTCAGTGGAAGTGGGACTACACCAAGGATCGGCATTAAGCCCATTTCTCTTCGCACTAGTGTTGGATGAGATGACTAAGCATATACAACAGTCAGTCCCGTGGTGCATGCTCTTCGCGGATGATATTGTCTTAATATCAGAATCTAAAAGGATGCTTAACGACAAGCTAGAGCAGTGGAGAGCAGCGTTAGAGAGAAGAGGATTAACGATAAGCCGCTCTAAGACGGAATACATGCATTGTAACTTTGGTGGTGACGAGGAAGAGGACACCCAAATCAGTATCCAGGGTATGCCGGTACCATGGACATCTAGATTCAAATACCTGGGCTCGTACCTGCAGGAGGACGGTGAAATACACAGCGATGTAGCTCACCGTGTCCAAGCAGGATGGTGTAAGTGGAGAGCAGCATCAGGGATCCTATGTGATAAGAGGTTTCCAGCAAAACTTAAGGGAAAACTATACAGAGTGGCGGTACGCCCAGCTATACTATATGGAACAGACTGCTGGGCCATAAAGAAATCGCACGAGAAACAAATAGAGGTTGCGGAAATACGAATGCTAAGGTGGATGTGTGGTCATACAAGATTGGATCGGATAAGAAACGAAGTGTTTCGACAGAAGTTAGAAGTGGCTTCTATTGCAGATAAAATACGAGAGGGAAGATTAAGATGGTATGGACATGTCAAGAGGCGACCAATGGCAGCACTGGTCAGAGCAGTGGAGAACATTATCATAGAGGGTAGGAAGAGTAGAGGAAGACCTAGGTTGACTTGGGAAGAGAGAATTAGGCGGGATATGGTACAATTGCACCTCTCTGAGCACATGATCGAGGATAGGAGTGAATGGAGGCGTAGAATCAAAATTAAGGACTTTTAGTGGTTCCTGTAGCTAGGAAAGGACTTTGATTAATTGTTACGGGATCTGATGTGTATGTAGTACGCTTGGACATTTTTAGGGGAAACTTGCTGCTTCCCTGATACATGCTTGTTCATTTATACTTGCTTTTGGTGATATTTCAATGTTTGTTGTATGATGTTTGATTATATGTTGATTATATGCTTCCCTGATGTGTGCTGTACCATATAACATGTATCACATATCGTATGTTTGATTATATGTTGATTCGTTAGCGTTACTGCTTTTGCTATCGAGCCAGGGTCTCTTTGGAGCGGTTTCTCTACCTATCTGGATAGAGGAAAGACTTGTCACCACCTACCCCTCCCAGACCCTGCTCTTGAGTGGGATATACTGGCTTTGTTTGTTTGTTTGTTTGTAATTATTTATTTATTGGTTTAAGTTCTCGTTTTGTAACGAACTATACCATGTCCAAACTGAAAACTAAGATGAATTAGATATTGATGCTCGAAGTTGAGTGGTCGGAATGAAGAAAGTAAAACTTGGGTGATTATAGTAGGAAATTGTTACAATTTCTTGCGCAATGCCAATAAAGCCATGTATTCATTAACATGGATGTTTTATGTTTTGACCAAGTCTTTTAGTAAATATTATGAATATTATGGATCAAAATTTTTATTAATTGACACTAAACATGTTATGAATGAAATAAAAGTTTTAATTTGATCTCGTAAAACATTTCATAAATCAAATGAAAGTTTTGGTTGTGAATCATTAAATCATTAAACTCACATTAATGTGAAGTATTTAGCATGAGTATATAACAAAACTCATGATGAGAAAAAAAGATACAACAAAAGAAGAAATTTATTTTCTGTAGTGTTGACAATTTTTATAGAAATTTAAAGAGAATTGTAAGAAATAGGTTCACTTTTATATTAAAAGATAATACTTCTAACGATATTCTCATTAGCCATGAGAAATTTCTAGTACAATACCGTTTACAAATACGACTAGAAAAATAAATATAAATAATATTTATGTACCAAACTTGATTCGAACATTCGTGTTTAGTATATGCTCCAACGAATCTTTATATAGTACTCTTGACATGATTCTTTATCGCGTCCGAATTTTCAACTATACTCCTTGACTGCAACAATTAGCAAACAAAAGTTGACGGTTGTGACTGAGGATCATGTTAGACACGGGTCATTTAAAAACACATCATGGTAAATTCTATATACATGCAATAAAAATAGTGAATTAAACCAAAATTAATGTTAAGTTAGGGGTACCCCAAGACTAAATGCAATGATCCTTTAGTCGTTAAAAATAAAAAAAAGAAAAAACTATAAAAAGTTGTACGTACAAATTCTCAATCTTTTGAATTCATGTGAATATTTTATGGAAATAACTCAACCGAGAATCATTTTAATTTACCGGGTCAAAAGAAATGCTTCGATCATGTTTATACGACTCTTAAAAGCTATACTTCCCACCAAACAAAATGTGGCTGTTAAGTAAAGAGAACAACAACAATCATTCTTCTTGAAGCATAACATTTGATGTTAAAAAAACCTTATATTTAGTTTAAAAAGCTGTCACATTTAGTATTATAGATAATTTAACAACAAGAAAGGATCTAATGGCGATGAAGGGAGTGAAGATGCATTTTCGAAAGCACCATGTATGTATTCGTGATCGCTGACACCACCTTATGTCCTGATTTTTTTGAACTTAGAGGCGATATTATGTGTTTTTAATGTAGGTGGTTATTGATAACGGCATTGTTCAACTCACTTTAACAAATCCTGGAGGATATGTTACGGGCGTAAAGTACAACAACATTGACAACTTACTTGAAAGCCATAACGATGAATCCGATAGAGGGTAATATATGTAGAGTCTCTTTTTTGTGGTTCCTTTCGCTAAACAAGTTAAAATTATCTTGAAGCTAACTAGTCTAGCACTACTAGAAAAGCGATTTTCAACAACTAAATATCACTGATAGACAATAGAGCATTAAAAAAAAGGTAAGGATAAGATATCTAATAAATTTTCTATATTATTGCTTTCAATTGTGTCGGAAAATATGAAGACGCGTAACACCTTCACCAAGTGATCACCAATGGTATCGTATGTGGTTAAAGGTCGCATGTTTCGTAGTGTATCACACGGAAAATATTGACATATTTATATATATGTTGGTGACAGATAAAGTTACCACACTCTATGGTTTATATTCTTATAGTGTTAAGTAGTGATGAGATTCATTAATTACAAATCCTCCGGTTTCCTAGTTAATACAAATATGCAAGCACAAGAATTGTCCCTAGCCATTTAGCCAATATAGTTAGATCGTCACAAATCATTATAACACGTTCAATATTCTTGTTTATGTTTGTGCGTTAATTAATTTTGGGCTTGAATTAAGGAATTGATTAATGTGTTTATGACCCTCTAAACTCATTAGTTTTGTCAAGGTACTGGGACGTAGTTTGGAGCTCACCCGAAAGTATTGGAACAACTGGTACTTTTGAAAGGTAAATATGTCTATAGTTTTATGTTGCTTGAAAAGCTATAGCTTCCAATAACCATCGCCATTAAACAGGATCGAAGGAACAAGTTGTGAAGTTATAGTTGAAACCGAAGATCAAGTAGAGCTCTCGTTTGCACGAACATGGGATTCGACCCTCGAGGGAATGCACGTCCCATTAAAGATAGACAAAAGGTTACAATTGCTATGTAAGTTTAGCTCATATTAGTTTAAGAAGATAACATTTGTAACAACAGAAGTTGTTTAGGTTTGTATTGCTTCGTGGTTCTTCGGGTTTTTACTCGTATGCAATTTATGAACATTTGGAGGGTTTTCCTGGTTTCAATCTTGATGAAACAAGGATAGTGTTCAAGCTCCGGAAAGACATGTAAACATTTCTATACACCATATGTTCATGTGACTTCGGATTCATAAACAAATTGATTGGATGGAAAAAAATGACATCTAACGTTAAGGAAACATGTTATCTTTTATAGGTTTCATTATATGGCGATGTCTGATGACAGACAAAGGTATATGCCTCTACCTGATGATCGGTTACCTGATAGAGGTAAACCATTGGCTTACCCTGAGGCAGTACTACTCATTAATCCATTAGAACCAGAGTTCAAAGGAGAGGTAATCGTAGCATTATAACTACCTCGATACAAGGTTAGACATGAGGCGATTAGAATCTGTTAGGTTCGCTCTTTCTACCCAAATTAATAGAATGAACTTGCAGGTTGTCTTATGGTTTATTTTTTTTAAATTGATAGTTTTTCATTTATCCTTTGATCTTACTGGTTCCATGTTTTTGGTTTTGACATGTAGGTAGACGATAAATATCAGTATTCATGTGAAACCAAGGATCTAAAGGTCCATGGATGGATATCCACAGACCAATTACATGTTGGATTTTGGCAAATTACGCCAAGTAACGAGTTCAGAACAGGCGGGCCTACAAAACAAGAACTTACTTCTCATGTGGGCCCAACTAATCTAGCTGTATGAATAGTAGTTTTTCTCGTATTAGTGAAGTTCTTCATGCTTATGAATTTAACAATGTAGTTCACTAAAACCTTCTTTCTATCAAATTTCAGATGTTTATTAGTGCTCATTATGGCGGAAACGATCTAGTTGTCAAATTTTCAGAAGGGGAGCAATGGAAAAAAGTTTTTGGTCCGGTTTTTATGTATCTTAACTCAACCGCTATGGATGAAGATCCTCTTACACTCTGGAAAGATGCCAAGAATCAGGTAGCTACAAATTTGTTTCATGTATATATCTACTTTTTTTACTTCACCTCGATCAACAAAAACGACATTCTTTTGAAATAAAATGATTATTGTCGAATTACCATGTTTTTAGATGCTAGAAGAAATGGGAAAATGGCCTTACATTTTTCCCGCTTCAAAGGATTTCCAACAAGCTGAAGAACGCGGTGTGATAAGTGGTACCTTATTCGTATACGACAGGTATAGAGTAATTTCTCAACAACCAGACATAATCGTTGCGCACAATGTGCATAATCTTTTGTTAACAACGTTTAATTAATTAGGTTCATTAACAATGACCAAACACCCGTAAATTGTGCTTACATTGGACTAGCTCCACCAGGAGAGCCTGGATCATGGGAACGCGAAAACAAGGTGCACTTTACTTTAAAGCAAGCATACCTAAGCTAAGTTCCATTGTATTAATCAAAACGTTTATGTGAAACATATTGTAATCCACAGGGCTATCAGTTTTGGAGTAAACGAACGAACAAGGCCATTTTTCGATAGAACATATTTTGGTGGGGACATATAATCTATACGCTTGGGTCCCTGGCTACATAGGAGATTACAAAAGCCCTACAACCATTACCA
The DNA here is from genome assembly GCA_024085815.1 of Flaveria linearis. Lineage (NCBI taxonomy): Eukaryota > Viridiplantae > Streptophyta > Magnoliopsida > Asterales > Asteraceae > Flaveria > Flaveria linearis. The sequence goes on along the minus strand of CM044007.1, from coordinate 60,355,700 downwards.
TCACACCAGATTGTGATATTGACGTTGGTGATCTCCTTTATGAACCTCCTAGAGACGGTCCAACGTTATGGGAGATTGGGATACCTGACCGCTCTGCAGCCGAATTCTACATTCCTGATCCTGAACCAATTTATACCAACCAATTTCTTGTTAATGATCCTAACAGGTGATCTAAATATGTATTGTAATTATACTCTCAAGAAGCTAAAATGAAAAATAGAAAGATAAATTAAGTTCTAATATGTACGTTATCTGTGCAGGTTTAGACAATATGGGTTATGGGAAAGATATGCTACGTTATACCCAGATAGCGATTTGGTTTTCACGATTGGGGAAAGTGATTACAAAAAAGATTGGTTCTTTGCACATGTAACCAGGTATGTATGTATGTATGTATGTATGTATACGTATATATGTTTTCGAACGCACGCGTATATGGTTTGTGGCATATGATCTTATAATTATGTTCATCTTTGCATTATAGGAAGAAAGATGACAACACGTATGATAAAACGACATGGACTATCAAGTTTATGCTTAGCAACGTGAGCAAAGATGAAACGTATAAACTAAGATTGGCTCTAGCATCGGCACAAGTATCGGATTTGCAGGTATCTGGAAGTTATTAAACCTACTAGACGAGATATTGTCAAGCGTCAGACATTGAAATACTGATCATTTGTTTACAAGTACAATTATATGGTTATATATGAGTTTGTTTTTACTTACTTATTGACGAGTTAGGGAATTCATTATGGTTTCTAGGTGAATTCTAGAAACATTTTGGTTTCTAGTTAGTTTCCAGGTTGGATTAAAGTAGATTCCTATCATACCTTATAAATAAAAAAACGATGAAATGAAAAGAATATTGTAACTAGATTTTGATGTACAGGTTCGAGTTAACGATCCAAGCAAGGATTTACCTCTATTTTCAACTGGAATCATCGGAGGAGACAACGCGATTGCAAGGCATGGAATACATGGTCTGAGTTGGTTGTTCAACATCGATATACCAGGAGAGGTTTTGATCTCTAACGGAGAGAACGCCATATATTTGACACAAGCGAATGGAGGAACCCCATTTCGGGGAGTCATGTATGATTACATTCGTCTCGAAGGATCAGCTCTTTCATCTTCTGGGAGTCATGCATCCATCTGATATAAAACTAAACACTTCTTACTCTATACTTATAATTGTCCTTAAGTGATTGCTAATTACGTAGACGCACGATGCATAAATAATGATATATCATCATCTTTTCATTAACAAAACTATTTATTTTATATGTATTATATGTGCTCTCAATATGGCAATCAATTTATTCTAATAGATGGGATTTTAATGTAGCTAATTGCTTCCCAGAAGATGGGAATTAGAGTTTATGCAATAGGATTGTAGTAAAGATTGTAATATAAAGAATATAATTGATATACTTGATAAGCGAAGAAGATTCGTTACTAAGAGCATTCACAACTCATTCTTCATATTCATCCATATTGTTATGCTAAAAATCACTATTTTTATCTCTCGTTTTTAATTAAATATTATTTTTTATACCTTTACCATTACTTTATCTTTCTTCTCTACTCACAACCACTTATAATATATTAGAAAAATTATAGGGGTTTGAACCGTGTTTCCACAAAATAAAGATTGAACAGTAACATTTCTCTTTGTTTTACTCCCAACCACTTATAATTATATCATATAATATAGGTAATACATTCATATTAATTTAGGAAACGGGTTGCGAATGCTCTAATAGTACTTTAAAACCCGGACAACGCTCGATGCATATGGTACACTACAAGGAGACTGGTATTTAGAGGCGACGCAAGTCGCTGCTAAAGACCCCAATGTCGCCGCTAATGCCTTTAGTGGCGACAAGTCGCCGCTAATAAAACGTCGCTAATGATAAAAAATTCGCCGCTAATGGATCGTCGCTAAAACTATCTCGCTAAAGAATATATAGTCGCCGCTAATACCTCTGTTCACCTATTACAGCTTCATGTTGTATTTTTCGGTTTTTCTAGTTTTCCAATACAAATTATACATGACAATCTACATATTCTGCGAACATTTACTAACTCTAAACATAAATTACCATACATGAACATATATCCTTAGTTATAAACATAACGTTTTAGAATTCCGTCAGCGTACATTCTAACCTTCAAACCATACTAAGTCAACATCCACTCATACAAGGAGATACAATTCATACATAAACATTCTAAATTAAGTCAACATACATTTATCAATTAAGCTTCATCATCTTCATCATTTTCATTATCTTCGCCGTCCTCATCACTAACTTGTTTATTTTGCCCATAATTTGGAGTTGATCTCTAAAATATAGGTCTTGAAACAAAGCATCAATTTGTTAATACAATAAAAATATATTTAAGTCCAAATTATAAACATATTTTGACCAATTTCTCATCCCGTCCATTTTGTGATCAACTTTTATGTTGATTACTTCAATGAATATCGGCTCGGCCAGTATTTGTGCTCTCTAGCTTATTCATGTCACCGGAGAGTTATTTCATGAATCCTAACTCATTGCGAGTCTGCAAGATTGTCTTTTTGTCTAATAAGTGTCAATCGTCCTTTATTTGGTCTACTTATATCAAATATATCAATACTCTCAAACTTTAATATTAGCAAATAAAAACTTAAAATCCTTACAAAACTGGTATTGTTAGTTGTAAATTGATCATCAAAAACCCTATGGGTATCTTTTATGATGAGCAGATAGTGACCTAAAGAGCTTCAGTAAAAAGCTTATCACTAAGCACCTTTTTTTTTCTTTACTAAAATGCTTGCTAGAGGTGCATTATCCATTCACATGTAGTTTATGATACTAAATGTAACTTGTAGATCTTAGTTCAAAATGGTTATATAATTAAATAAAGGAATTAGAATCTTGTTAATTAAAGCGCACTAGTTATCTTAAATGGTATAATTTTCTAGTTCTTGTAGAAGTTAGGAACAACTTATTTGATTCAAGCACATAACATATGAGCTAAGATAAACTTTAATCCACCTTGCCACCTCTAAATATAAAGTGTTAATAAATCATATTGAGAAATCAGCGCACATTTAGCAATTTAAACACTATAGTAATAATAATATGTTGTTGCCTCACACCTAACATTAAAAGAGAGAGTGTAAGAAACTCCAGTGGTAGTTGATAAAAGCCATTTATACTACACTAAGTACACAAATATACACAAATCACATCACATAGCAAATCAAAAGCGCTAACAATATCAACACCGATCAATAAAACAGAGCAAATCGAACAAACCTTGCTGCAAGCTTCGACGCAATGTAGTCGTACCACTTGCTAGCAGCTGGATATAGATCTGCACTCGGTTTCTCCGCAACAGCAGCATAAACCTTCACATCATCCTTCGTAATTTCATTCCTGAACATAAATCAAACAAGAAGACGAGATTCAAACCAAAAACAGTAAAACAAACACGAACGCGATAATAGTTTCGAGTAGTGAAGAAAAATGATGTGTACAGACCCGGAGATGTCGATGTTGGGGAGAGGCTTTCAGCAGTGGACTTGAACACGGTGGTCGGCATTGGGGAGAGGTTTTTCCGGAGAGATCTGCGGTGGTCGGGGTTGGGGAGACACAAGCAGTAAGCTGGAGGGAAAAGGAGAGCGCGCAGATCTGTGGGTGGAGGGAAAGACCGTGATATTTGGGGAAAGAGCAATAGCGGCGACGCGTCGCCGCTATTGGTGTTTGTACGGATTGTGACATCCGTCACCAAAGGTCCGTCATTTAACGTGTTATACTTAGCCTTATTTATAGACAATCCTTATTTTGACGAACCAATTACGTGAACATCATATTTGTTTTACTTAATAGCCCTTATATGTGTAGTATCTTAAGACATTCTCCAAGATTTGCCCCGTTAACGCTAAACACGTCATTTTTATAATAAAATAAAATTCGCGAATAAAATCATTTTGAATTATAAATAACATTAATAACATTCTATCATCAATAAAACGACACAAAATTATAACGTTTTTAACCGAAGCAAAATTTAGGAACTCGGGGCAAAGTGCGGGGACTAAACTTGAAACTTTCAGAAACTGGGCTGGGTATAAATACCCCTTCCCAGCCACTTTTCACACTTTTCACCCTCTCACCACTTCATCTTTCTCTCTACTCTCTCTCTCTAGAACTACACCAAAAACCGACCGTTTCTCACGTTTTCGTCTTCAAATCTCGAGCACCATCGTGAATACTAGTTCCTAGCAGGTAGATAACCTCACTACCTCGTTTATAACTCGATTTTACAGCTGCATTCGAGGGTTTTCGGGTGCTCGGGTTCATCCGAGCACAAGAGGTCATGTGGACTTGCATGTCTTGTTTCTGAGCGTGTTTCTTGGCTAGATGGGTTAGAAAACGAGTTCTGGAGGTTCTGGTTGGGTAACACTCGCGATCGGGCAGCCGAAGGCCGACCTGAAACTCACTGCCGTCGCGACTCCCGATGGCGCGAATAGGGTTGTCGCGCGCGAGAGGGGCGTGCGACTGCATGTGGGTGTGCGAGTTTAGCGTGCGACTGGGTATGTGTGCGACTAGAGACTTGAGCGAATAGGAAGGTCGCGCGGTTGTGTCGCGCGACTGTCGGTGGGTGCGAAACAGAGGTTGTCACGCGATAAGGATGCCACGCGATTGGAGTTGTCACGCGACAGGGGTTGTCGCGTGACTGGGCTATGCGAATGTGGATTGTGTGCGAGTGTGTGAAATCGCACGGTCAGACGCCTGTCGCGCGAAAGGGGGTCTTCTCGCGCGAATGAAGCTGATTCGCGCGGAGGGACTTCAAGTCGCGTGGTTGGCTGTTGGGTCGTGCGACTGGTATTGCGTGGTACGACTGAAGGCTTAGTCACACGAATGGAGGATCAATTGTACGAAAGTAGCTAATTCGCACGAATGAAAGTCCACTCGCGTGAATGGGGTGTCAGTCGTGCGTCCGGTCCCACTGTATGACTTAATGGTGAGTGCGTGTGTGGATCCCCTCTTCGGAGATCTCACGACGATAATAAAAATATAATTAAGTGTCATAGCTTGATCACAAAGATTAAAATCAACGCCATTAACAGGCACGTACTATTTAAAACAATCGAGTCTAAGATGTGTGTGACTGCTTGTGTGTACTACTCACGACCGAACCGAAACGACCCGACTCAATTAAACAATATTATTAACAATAGTCCACAAGATTAATTCTTAACATAACTGTCAATAGGTGATTGACTGTTCATACATACATACAAGTTTGGGAAGTTCCATCAGACATACTTACCACTTAACAAGTGAGTTTCGTGGCCCCTTTTTACGCTTATACAATTGTTTCAATCTTTTACAAACATGGGGAAAGTATGCTCACACGTTTTCAGTGCTGTACAACATACATACAATTTTTATACTTGGAATCAACGTGATACTGTCTTGTGAGTACTTATCTGATACATACATGATGTTACTGTGTGGACTGTCTTACAACCATTAATTCCGGTGTTGGAACCAACAGATAGGTATTAGTAGTACTACTGGGTTGACACCCCCACCCTTGACGAGATGGTTACTTGCGAGTACCATCCATACTGCCAGGAACGGGCCTGGGGTGAATATATTCTGACAAGTTTCTTTGTGTACGTCATTAGGTTTGGTTGTATAAAACTCATGGTATGTGATTTTGCTTGCTTATAACTGTATGCACGGTATTCCACTACAAACATATACAGCATCAATTACAAGTTTACAATTTAAACCTGCGAAGCTCACCAACATTATTGTTGACCATTTTGAGCATATTTTTCAGGTAACAATGAGAACTGAAGATCTAGGAGTGCTGCCTTGTAGAGGAGACCCTAGGATGCATTTGTGTTATTACTTTTGTAAAGCTTGAACATGAATATGATCTTTTGTACACTTGTTCCCGTGATGCGGGAATATTACATTACAAGCTATTATCAATGTTTTAGTGATCATTTTGTCGTGCTTATGGCTATGCTGTCGTGAATTGATTATACACGACACAAGTCTCCAACTGTGTTCGGGTGTCGTCATGACACGCTTGTCATCATATTTTATTGCTACTCTATCATATACCATGTGTTATGACGATCCCGTCTAGCTCGCACTCCCCGTGTTTCCGCTATCAGCGGGGGTGTGACAGACTGGTATCAGAGCCATTGGTTATAGAGAATTAGGCAATTACACTTGACCTAGACTATAACCTAGGAACCTTCATGTAGATTTGCATGCTTAAGCTTGTGTGCAGTTATATATCTCGTGTATGTGTTCCTCCTACATGATTGATTATCCTTCTGTTATGTGATCCTTCACCTTGTGCTTGAGCCTTGTGCTCGTCACTGATGAGGTGCTTCCTATTGGATCTTCCGTTCCCTCTGTGCGCCAAGTTATCATAACCAAATTCGGGAATCGAGACCCGAACAGATCGTCACAGATCTTACATTGCGCTTGACCTCAGATACTGAGACCGACCCGAGGAGGCTATGTCTGAGTCCTTTCAAGGACGCGAGATAGACAACCTCCGCAAGACTATACGTGACTACATGTTTGGTTCTCAGTTGACTTAATGGATTACTATGGATATGATGTGAAGGAAGGCCGGATGCCATGTAACCGGATTAGGCATCATTCTCGGTACATCGTGGGTGTGGTGGGAACGCTGCGGGGAACCCTATATATAAGCATCACCGGTATACCGAGAATATGCTTGAAATGGACTACATGGTGGTCTTGACTGACCGGAGCATCGGACATTGGAACTTGATAAGTGGATTACTTGTGTATCATAAGGTGACTAAAGCTTATATGTTACCTCTTTTATGGATAGAACATGCCGCCTCGAAGATCTAACCGCAGAAGTAGTAGCGGAAGTGAAGCCCCGAGGGGCAGAGGCAGGGGCAGAGGCAGAGGCAGAGGCAGATCTTCAGGAGGAAATGAGGGTCCTATTGGCAATACTCAAGGGACTGGAAGTCCTGACATGGCAACCCTGATTGCTCAACAACTGACTGCCTTGATTCCCACTATTGTAGCTCAAGTGAGCGATGCTTTACAACAGCAAAACCACTCCCACGGGGATGGTGGTAACGAGAACGGGGGTAATGGGAACACGAACGGGAATGAAAGCAATCAAGAGACCGGAGATGGTGGAACGGCCGGTAATGGAACTGGGGTTGCTAATACTAAACGGGGCTGTTCTTACAAGGAGTTTGTGGCCTGTAAGCCCCGTGAATTCGACGGGAAAGGTGGGGCGATAGCCCTGATAAGATGGCTTGAAAAGATGGAGGCTGTGATTGACATCAGCGAATGCCTCGACAGCCAACGCATCAAGTATGTTACGTGCTCACTGCAGGGCCGAGCACTGACCTGGTGGAACACCCAGGTTCAAGCGAGAGGAAGGGAATCTGCGATGCAGATGACCTGGGATGAATTTAAGACTTTGATTACCGAGGAGTACTGCCCTCACAACGAGATGCAAAAGCTTGAGCATGAATTCTGGAATCATGCCATGGTAGGGGCGGGGCATGCAGCTTACACTGACCGATTCCACGAGTTGGCTAGACTAGTTCCACATTTAGTCACTCCGGAATCTAAGAGGATTGAGAGGTACATTTGGGGACTTGCGCCTCAAATACGGGCAATGGTAACTGCAGCTGCTCCTCCGACGATTCAGAGCGCAATTCTGAAGGCTGGCGCTCTGACCGATGAGATGGTACGAACAGGGGTATTGGGCAAGGGAGCAGAGAAGCGAAAGGATGTTGGGGAAACAAGCCGGTCGAGTGCCGGTAAATCTGATAAAAGGGCCAAGGTCACCAGAAACTTTGCAGCCGTGACTCAAGGAAAGAGGGAATATGTTGGGCCATATCCCAAATGTGATAGATGCAGCTATCATCATCCCCCAGAGACGCAGTGCCGGGTGTGCGCAAACTGTAGGCGCCCGGGGCACCTAGCAAGAGATTGTAGAGTGGCACCGAATCTGGTTGCACCCGTCAACGCGGTTAACCCCGCCGGGAATGCCAGAGTCTGTTACGAATGTGGAAATCCGGGTCACTTCAGAAACATGTGCCCCCGACTGAACAGGGCACCGGGTCAACAGGGGGAAAATCAACAGCAAGTGATGGCCATAGCGGGCGCTCAAGGTCATGGAAACCAAGGAACTGCTGCACGGGGACGCGCATTTGTCATTGGAGCTAACGATGCCCGTCAGGACCCGAACGTTGTTACGGGTACGTATCTGCTCAATCACCATTTTGCATCCATACTATTTGATACTGGGGCAGACAATAGCTTTATATCCTCTGAGTTCGTGCATATGCTTGATTTAAGTGCTAGTAGGCTAGAAACTAGTTACTCTGTAGAAATGGCCAATGGTAGGGTTGAACAAGCAGACGAGATTATTAAGAATTGCACCCTAATGTTAGAAGACCAGGCCTTTAGCATAGACTTGATACCATTCAAGTTAGGCAGCTTCGATGTGATAGTGGGTATGGATTGGTTGTCGAATCATGGAGCCGAGATTGATTGCCGGGAGAAAGTAGTACGAATCCCCATGCCAAACGGGGAGGTACTCAAGATCCAAGGAGAACGACCGGGAAGAACACTAAAGCTCATTTCTTGCATGAAAGCCCGCCGAAGTCTACGAAAGCAGTGTTACACATTTCTGGCTCACATCGTAGAAAAGAAAGAAGAGGAGACAAAATTGGCAGACATCCCAATTGTACGAAATTATCCGGAGGTGTTCCCTGATGATTTGTCTGGATTGCCTCCTCCACGACAGGTGGAATTCCATATAGAGCTGGTTCCTGGAGCCACACCGATAGCAAAGACACCGTATCGGTTAGCACCCTCAGAGATGCAAGAGTTATCCAGCCAACTACAGGAACTACTGGAGAAGGGTTTCATCCGACCCAGTCAATCACCGTGGGCAGCACCGGTGTTATTTGTCAAGAAGAAGGATGGGTCGTTCCGTATGTGTATCGACTACAGGGAGCTGAACAAATTGACCGTGAAGAATCGGTATCCTCTCCCCAGAATAGACGACCTGTTTGATCAGTTGCAAGGAGCCTCGTATTTCTCTAAGATCGACCTTCGATCTGGTTATCATCAACTCAGAGTATTCGAGGACGATATCCCAAAGACAGCATTCAGAACTCGTTACGGGCACTATGAGTTCTTGGTCATGCCGTTCGGATTGACCAACGCACCAGCTGTCTTTATGGATCTGATGAATCGGGTGTGTAAGCCTTATCTTGATAAGTTCGTGATCGTGTTCATAGACGACATACTCATCTATTCTCGTTCAAAGGAGGATCACGAAAAACACCTCCAAGCAATTCTAGAACTGTTGAAGGAAGAGAAACTTTTCGCCAAGTTCTCGAAGTGTGAATTCTGGCTTCGAGAAGTGAAGTTCTTGGGTCATGTAGTCAACGAAAATGGAATTCATGTGGACCCCGGTAAGATTGAAGCTGTGAAGAAGTGGGATGCTCCCCAAACACCCTCAGAAATACGGCAATTCTTGGGATTGGCCGGATACTATCGACGCTTCATTGCCAATTTCTCCAAGATTGCCCAACCACTGACATTGTTGACCCAGAAAGACAAGAAGTTCGACTGGGGGAAAGCACAAGAACAGGCGTTCCAAACATTGAAGGAGAAGTTGTGCAACGCACCGATATTGTCCCTCCCAGACGGAACTGATGATTTTGTGGTGTACTGTGACGCTTCACATCAAGGTTTGGGTTGTGTACTGATGCAGAAAGATAAGGTAATTGCTTACGCTTCGCGACAACTCAAAGTGCATGAAAAGAACTACACAACTCACGATTTGGAGTTGGGTGCCGTAGTATTTGCACTCAAGATATGGAGGCATTATTTATACGGAACCAAATGCATCATCTACACAGACCATAAGAGCCTTCAACACATCATGAATCAGAAAGAACTTAACATGCGACAGCGACGCTGGGTAGAATTGCTTAGCGACTACGATTGTGAAATCCGGTATCATCCGGGGAAAGCTAACGTGGTGGCTGATGCATTAAGCCGCAAGGAACGTGTGAAACCGTTACGTGCTCGAGCGCTAGGTTTGACTATTCAAACTAATATAAAGGCTCAGATTCAATTAGCACAAAACGAGGCGTTGAAAGAAGAGAACCTTGCGGGGGAAGAGTTCCGAGGGTTGGATAAACAAATGACTCGCAAGGATGACGGCGTTCATTACTTTATAGATCGTATATGGGTCCCCAAATGGGGAGGTGTACGCACCCTAGTCTTGGATGAAGCACACAAGACGCGATACTCTATTCATCCTGGTGCAGACAAGATGTACCACGATCTAAAAGAACTATACTGGTGGCCAGGTATGAAGAAAGATGTTGCTGTATACGTGAGCAGATGCTTGACTTGTTCAAAGGTCAAGGCTGAACACCAGAAACCATCGGGACTACTGCAACAACCTGAAATTCCCGAGTGGAAATGGGAGAACATCACAATGGATTTTATTACCAAACTCCCAAGAACGCCAAGTGGGCACGACTCGATATGGGTCGTGGTGGATCGAATGACGAAATCTGCTCACTTCTTGCCTATCCGAGAAGACTACAAGATGGATAAGCTGGCAAGATTGTACATCAAAGAGGTCGTGACACGGCACGGGGTGCCGGTGTCAATCATATCCGACCGAGACAGTCGATTTACTTCACGCTTTTGGCAGACGTTACAGAAAGCGATGGGCACTCGATTAGACATGAGTACAGCCTATCACCCCCAGACCGACGGCCAAAGCGAACGAACGATACAGACGCTGGAGGATATGCTGAGGGCATGTGCCATTGACTTTGGTGGCAGTTGGGATACTCATCTACCGTTGATTGAGTTCTCCTACAACAACAGCTACCACACAAGCATTGGATGCGCACCATTCGAAGCATTGTATGGACGGAAATGTAGATCACCAGTTTGTTGGGCTGAAGTTGGAGAAAGCCAGCTTACGGGTCCAGAGATCATTCAAGAAACCACTGATAAGATCTTCCAAATCAAAGACCGACTTAAAGCAGCTAGAGATCGCCAAAAGAGCTATGCCGACAACCGTCGGAAGCCTCTAGAATTCAATGTTGGAGATCATGTCTTACTTAAGGTCTCTCCTTGGAAAGGGATCGTACGATTTGGTAAGAGAGGGAAGTTAGCCCCTCGATACGTAGGACCATTCGAGATTACAAAAAGAATCGGTCCGGTGGCTTACCGATTGAGGTTGCCACAAGAACTTAGCGGTGTGCATGATACTTTTCACGTGTCGAACCTCAAAAAGTGTTTGGCGGACGAGTCCTTACACGTACCAATTGAGGAAATCAAGATCGACGAAAAGCTTCATTTTGTCGAAGAACCTATTGAGGTCATGGACCGAAAGGTCAAAAAGCTAAGGCGCAGCAAGATTCCCATCGTCCGTGTGAGATGGAATTCCAAACGAGGGCCAGAGTTTACATGGGAACGTGAAGATCATACGAGACTCAAATATCCACATTTATTCACGGACGACGTTCTAGGGCCTAGCACCAGTTGAATTTCGGGACGAAATTCCCTCAACTGGGGGATACTGTGACATCCGTCACCAAAGGTCCGTCATTTAACGTGTTATACTTAGCCTTATTATAGACAATCCTTATTTTGACGAACCAATTACGTGAACATCATATTTGTTTTACTTAATAGCCCTTATATGTGTAGTATCTTAAGACATTCTCCAAGATTTGCCCCGTTAACGCTAAACACGTCATTTTTATAATAAAATAAAATTCGCGAATAAAATCATTTTGAATTATAAATAACATTAATAACATTCTATCATCAATAAAACGACACAAAAATTATAACGTTTTTAACCGAAGCAAAATTTAGGAACTCGGGGCAAAGTGCGGGGACTAAACTTGAAACTTTCAGAAACTGGGCTGGGTATAAATACCCCTTCCCAGCCACTTTTCACACTTTTCACCCTCTCACCACTTCATCTTTCTCTCTACTCTCTCTCTCTAGAACTACACCAAAAACCGACCGTTTCTCACGTTTTCGTCTTCAAATCTCGAGCACCATCGTGAATACTAGTTCCTAGCAGGTAGATAACCTCACTACCTCATTTATAACTCGATTTTACAGCTGCATTCGAGGGTTTTCGGGTGCTCGGGTTCATCCGAGCACAAGAGGTCGTGTGGACTTGCATGTCTTGTTTCTGAGCGTGTTTCTTGGCTAGATGGGTTAGAAAACGAGTTCTGGAGGTTCTGGTTGGGTAACACTCGCGATCGGGCAGCCGAAGGCCGACCTGAAACTCACTGCCGTCGCGACTCCCGATGGCGCGAATAGGGTTGTCGCGCGCGAGAGGGGCGTGCGACTGCATGTGGGTGTGCGAGTTTAGCGTGCGACTGGGTATGTGTGCGACTAGAGACTTGAGCGAATAGGAAGGTCGCGCGGTTGTGTCGCGCGACTGTCGGTGGGTGCGAAACAGAGGTTGTCACGCGATAAGGATGCCACGCGATTGGAGTTGTCACGCGACAGGGGTTGTCGCGTGACTGGGCTATGCGAATGTGGATTGTGTGCGAGTGTGTGAAATCGCACGGTCAGACGCCTGTCGCGCGAAAGGGGGTCTTCTCGCGCGAATGAAGCTGATTCGCGCGGAGGGACTTCAAGTCGCGTGGTTGGCTGTTGGGTCGTGCGACTGGTATTGCGTGGTACGACTGAAGGCTTAGTCACACGAATGGAGGATCAATTGTACGAAAGTAGCTAATTCGCACGAATGAAAGTCCACTCGCGTGAATGGGGTGTCAGTCGTGCGTCCGGTCCCACTGTATGACTTAATGGTGAGTGCGTGTGTGGATCCCCTCTTCGGAGATCTCACGACGATAATAAAAATATAATTAAGTGTCATAGCTTGATCACAAAGATTAAAATCAACGCCATTAACAGGCACGTACTATTTAAAACAATCGAGTCTAAGATGTGTGTGACTGCTTGTGTGTACTACTCACGACCGAACCGAAACGACCCGACTCAATTAAACAATATTATTAACAATAGTCCACAAGATTAATTCTTAACATAACTGTCAATAGTTGATTGACTGTTCATACATACATACAAGTTTGGGAAGTTCCATCAGACATACTTACCACTTAACAAGTGAGTTTCGTGGCCCCTTTTTACGCTTATACAATTGTTTCAATCTTTTACAAACATGGGGGAAAAGTATGCTCACACGTTTTCAGTGCTGTACAACATACATACAATTTTTATACTTGGAATCAACGTGATACTGTCTTGTGAGTACTTATCTGATACATACATGATGTTACTGTGTGGACTGTCTTACAACCATTAATTCCGGTGTTGGAACCAACAGATAGGTATTAGTAGTACTACTGGGTTGACACCCCCACCCTTGACGAGATGGTTACTTGCGAGTACCATCCATACTGCCAGGAACGGGCCTGGGGTGAATATATTCTGACAAGTTTCTTTGTGTACGTCATTAGGTTTGGTTGTATAAAACTCATGGTATGTGATTTTGCTTGCTTATAACTGTATGCACGGTATTCCACTACAAACAATATACACATCAATTACAAGTTTACAATTTAAACCTGCGAAGCTCACCAACATTATTGTTGACCATTTTGAGCATATTTTTCAGGTAACAATGAGAACTGAAGATCTAGGAGTGCTGCCTTGTAGAGGAGACCCTAGGATGCATTTGTGTTATTACTTTTGTAAAGCTTGAACATGAATATGATCTTTTGTACACTTGTTCCCGTGATGCGGGAATATTACATTACAAGCTATTATCAATGTTTTAGTGATCATTTTGTCGTGCTTATGGCTATGCTGTCGTGAATTTGATTATACACGACACAAGTCTCCAACTGTGTTCGGGTGTCGTCATGACACGCTTGTCATCATATTTTATTGCTACTCTATCATATACCATGTGTTATGACGATCCCGTCTAGCTCGCACTCCCCGTGTTTCCGCTATCAGCGGGGGTGTGACACGGATGAATTTGATCCGTCGAATGTATATTTGATCAACGTCCACAAATTTGTTGAACTTGTACGTACGGATCACACGTTATTAGCGGCGGCTTGTCGCAGCTAAAGGCGTCGCCGCTAATATCCTGTCACCGCTAAAGACATCGCCGCTAATATCCTGTCACCGCTAATACGTTTGTCTCCACTAAAAGTGACACCACTAATGACCGGAATTCTTGTAGTGGTACTACCGAAAGTGCAGGATACGACATGTGTGATATCCTGAGTGTTTTCTTTATGTTGCTTAGCTTTTAAGGTTTAATTATTATTTTATAACTATAGTTAATTTGTATTGTAATTTTTTTATTATAACTTTAAAAATATATTTTGTTGGATCTAGATTGTATAGGTCTAGATCATTTTGTATAGGCTTAGAACTTAGATCAAGTCTTGTAATTAATAATTGTAACTATCAATATATCTATATATATGTGCATTTGAATCTATAGGGTAACCCATATACAGGTGTGTTGCTTTGTGATTGTTGACAAGCAAAATCAATATACTTGGTAGGATTCCTGAAATTGACCAAGTGTAAGAAACATCTACGGATGAACATTATTGTTAATCCGTAGATATGTTTCTTACAAGACCATACAAGTGAAGATTCCTGCGGATGATCAAGGATTGTATGAAGTGAAGACTTCTACGGAAGACAGAGTTCCTACGGAAGAACAATACTTCTACGGAAGACCAAGTCATCTACGGAAGAACAAAACTCCTGCGGACGACAAGACTCCTGCGGAAGAACAGAATACTTGTGTGATTTCAAATATCAAGAAGTCAAACAAGTCAACACAATCAATAACAAATCCCAAGAGATCCGGTGTTTCCTTAACCGACTCAAACCGTCTATAAATATGAGTCCTTGGTTTCACATCTCGGTGAACACAATCAAGCAATATTACGGCTGTCAAGAGTTACATCATCGTGCAACCCTAACCGCCGTCACATTAACAACAACATTATTCGATTCACAGAAATCATTGTTCATAGTCATTTTTAATTATTCTTTTGTAATCATTATTGATAATTAATGGAATACTTTGAATAATTATTGAGTTCATATTTATTGTGTTTTTGTGTTAATGTTCATCAATAATCATTAAAACAATTAAACTTCAATTAATGATAATTCCGCGATCATTGATTTGATTTATTTTAATACTGATAATTCCTGAATTGAGATCCTTGGATTCACATATTTTTTTTTCAAATATTAAATAAACTATTATGACGAGCTTAGTTTTATCTCCATTTAGTTGTAAGTTTCGATCGAAACAGATATAGATAAAATATAATATATTATTTATTATTTTCACAACAAGTTATTATTTTTAAAAAATTCGAGTATACTTTTATGAGTGATTATCTTTAAATATATTTCTATGTAAATTTTGTTTAAATCTACGCCCCATAACATGTAGTCGAAACCTATTGTCCATGTATAATATATATTTAGTCCTTTTTAAAACATCCTAATTGTTTTCATTCTGATCATGTCATCATGATGCCTTCATTTTACTTATGTTTCAAAGTAATTTTATCCTAGCGGGTGCAATGCACAGGCAAATGACTAGTTCTACATATTTACAAGATCACGGTCTACATATATTTGTTGGAATCAACCCGCAAAGTGGCCAACAGATCATTTATTTTACTTTGCCTAAATGACATAGTTGGTCCTTAAAGTAATTTTGGGCTTATTTGACGGAAAAACGATATCATAATTATAGTTAAGATTTCACCTTACATGTCTAATATAAGAAAATGGCAGTACAAAAACCCTACTAATAACTTGTCTCATAAGATTATTAATCGATCATTCTTGACATCATAACTGAAACAAATCAATCAAATATGACTTCATCATCCTCATCGAAGATCTCAATTTTCATATGGGGAACAAAACACTACTAATAACTATTTTGATGTCATCTTTTTGTAGTGATTGAATCAACATTACGAGGGTCACACAATTATGTTAACGTTTTGAGATATAATCAATATGTAGTATCAGAGCGATGTTGATTATATATATAAATTCAGTCATGAAATTGAATTTGTTTTCATGTTAGATTGAATAGGTTTCAAGATAATTGAAGTTTACATCTTCGTAAGGGTAACTCACTGTTTTCGATTCAAAACCTGTAGGAAATTAAACTGAATAAACAACTTCATGAAAATATGATAATTGGTAACCATTGACTATATTTTTGCTTGATTCATCAAGTAAATGTAACAATGATAAAGTAAGAGGATTATAAGGGGTGTAAATTTTAAACCCTATATATTTTTTTTATAAAGAATAGTAGTCGTCAACCCTCCCCCACTCTTTCTTGCATCTCACAGTTTTCTTAGAAGAGAGAAAGAGGTCATTGTTAGACAGAATGAAAAAGATATAGAGAGAAAGCTCAAAGAAGAAAGCAAAGATATGATTTATACCATCCCGGCCTTACATATATCTAACCATAAATTATGCTTAGAAACCGATAATAGCTAGATCTAGTACTAAAATTTGCATCTTGATGTATGTATAGATCTCATCGTAAAAAGCCTTCATTTCTAGGGTTTTCTCATAGTGCT
The DNA here is from genome assembly GCA_024085815.1 of Flaveria linearis. NCBI lineage: Eukaryota > Viridiplantae > Streptophyta > Magnoliopsida > Asterales > Asteraceae > Flaveria > Flaveria linearis. Next base: position 60,338,983 of record CM044007.1, on the reverse strand, counting down.
TCAAATGTGAATTCTATATGCCCTTATGTTACAAGTTAACGTTTTCAGGGCTGATATACACACATGCTAAAATTAGATAAAGTTTGATACATTAAGTCTTCATGATAAAGCTTACAATCTTATAAATAAGAGTTAGGGGGTTTATAAAATTTATTTATAATTCTTATGCACTCAAAATATAACCCTAGAATCAATATGTTTGATCTAACAAAACATTAAAGAACAATGTTAAAGTTGTTTTGAAGATGAATTGTAGGAGAGACTAACCCTTGACTTCCACCTTAAAGCCTTCACAACTAAGCATTATTGCTTCAGATTTGCTAAAGCCATTGTAATTTAAAGTACCTCGCATTTGTGCCTTGTTGATTCGCAATAGGCCTCTGCCTTCGCAACTGACCCAATCATGATTAAAGTTAAAGTGTGGAACCCCCACATCTATCCATAACCTCTATAGCTGATAAATAAATTGTAAATTATTACCTTTACAAGTAACTCATACCCTCCGTAAGTAATCACATCCTTCACAAGTATCCGTAACCACCACAAGTAACCTAAAGCCTTCGTAACCAAATAAAGCCTCTATATATCCTTATTGTTTTAGATAGATATATAGTTAGTTACTCAGCAATTGGAGTAACACATTCGTAATTGAGGTAATACCTCCGCAACTGTGATAAAGCCTCTGTAACTATAGTAATGCCTGTATATATGGGTATATGCACCCCTTTTTGTAATAAGCTTACACATATGTAATTTAAAGATAATTTAAAGAATGATAAACAAGGTTTTAAGTCATAATTTCACGTGTAAAATTACAAAAAAAAAACTTAAAATAATTTTTCAAGAATCGTTACCCTGCTAAAGCATAATTGTGAATGATAAAGTATGCTAAAGAAGTCTTTCAAGCACATATGAGACATGCCTTGACGTATTTCAAACATCGATATAGGAGTCTTGCGTAATGGTAGGCAACAAGAGCCAATAAAAATCTTGTGTAATGGTAAGTGAAATGAGTCTTTCATTTAATGTAAGCTACAATTAAAGGAGCTTTACATATGCAAGGAATGGCTAAAGGAGTCTTGTGGGAGTACATGATCATGCTAAACTAAAAATATAGTGTAGTTAAAGCGAAGATAAAAAAACAATTAAAGGAGTCTCGCACTAAAACTAGCACACACAAAAAGTAAAGCAATGCCTAAAATAAAGTTACCTGATGAAGTTAAAGTGAAGTTAAGGTATGATAAAGAAAGACACTTAAAAGACAAAATAACCGTCACATTTACAAGTTGTAGTAGTTGAAGTTATTTGTTAAAATAAAACTTACTCACTTAACAATGCTAACTTTTACTATGCATATCACGTTAAATAGGTATGATGTAAAAAAGGATACAACTTGACAAGGATGTAGAGGCTACCCGTCATTTTCAAGACTGACATCTTAACATGATGGTTTAGGTTTTAAACTAAAGTAATATAATGTTAGCATGATGGTTTAGGTTTTAAACTAAAGTAATATAATGTTATGTTGATGATAGAGTTAATGTAAAACTTATATAAGTATGATACTATGATAATTAATATTTAAAGTTTAATAAATATTTTTCTGATGTGCAAGTCGAGCTTATATGAAGTCTTTTGGGATTAGGATCTTACATATCAAATTCCCAATACCAAAACAATCTTAGTGTAAAATTTTATTTTTACGTTAAATGGACTTGAACACAAAAACTTTCACATAAAGTGTATTGGGTTTCACACGAAAGTTTGTGCAAACCATCACTTGGGAATGAAAGTATTTGCGAAAACATCAACTGGAATGAAACTTTAATACGAAACTATACTTTCACTTTCGTGCAAAAGTAACTTTACATAAAAAGCTATAATCTATGTGCTCATTTACACCCTATGGAAAGCTAGAAATAAGAGAGTATTCGAAGAAGAAAGCATGGAGATAGGAAATTTAGTCGGGGAAGTAAAAACTTTATCTTTTTTATGGATCAAACACATGAGAAAAATAGATTATCTCACTTGGGATTTATGGTGTAAATTCGATTTGTAACTCACGTTTGTAATTGGTCTAGCTACTTGCTAGATTTTATATATAATATAGCAATTTCTTGCTGTTCAAAAAAAAACATAACATGACTTTTGCATGAATTAGGTGAATTAATATCACTTTCGCATAAAATTGATTCATATACTTCCACAACATTAATCAACTTATCTCACATCACAATGTTTAAATGTAATTATCATTCTATTAAGTTGAATTACAATTAATTAACTCAATGGTCGATATAAATATGAGTATTTTACATAAATAACATAATTTGAGTTAGTTACACATCTTAAACACAATAAGAAATAACTTTTAATGTGAAGCCCAGTAGTAATCTTTTTCTATAATAGCTATTTGCACATTCTAAGATTTTAAAAACATGTTTCTTTTTATTAAAAATTATTTTTCAAAAAAACAAAAAATTATGAATTATTTTAAAAACTGTATTTTTTAAAATAAGTATTTTTTAAAAAACTGGGAGTGTTTATAAAACAATTTTTTGTAAGCAAAAGTTTTTTAAAAACCAAAGTTTGGAAAATATTATTGTTTTATTACCTAAAATAGTTAGTTATAATTTCAGTCATATTATATCTCAAAAAATATTTTATAATTTTTAAATATTAATAAATAACTTTTAATTTATTATCTATACTAGTGATTTACTACCGTGAGGATTCACTGTTAGATTTTGTTTTTCATCATTTGAGTTTCGCAGATAACAAAACTTAAGCTAGAATATTATTATTTTCATCACTTTATTTCTTAATTTAGTTTGAAAAAGGTTTAAAACATAAATCACTCCTTGTATACAGTAACCACTTGTGATTCGTTAGTTTCACTAAGTGGTTGCATTGCAATAGGTGCGACCTTTGTTGCATGCATGTTTTCTTTACTTTATTATTATTTTTTTCTCATTTTGTATGTTGTAAGCTATTATCATATAGGTTAAAATAAAAATATTATAAATCTAGAATGTGTAATACGAAATGGTTGAAGTCAAATTATAAAAAAAAGTTGTTAGAAAGGTATTTTAGGTATAATAATTACTTTTGTTAGACTTTTTTTAAAGTTTCGTTACATGTTTCATGTTCATAAATTTTATATATGATATTATTTTTATTAGAATCACGCAACAAAAAAGAGGATTTTTTTTTAATTTTTAAAACGAGTATGATATATTTATATAAAGAGAAAATTATGTTTTCAACTCATATAACTTCTGTCTATTATTGTGTTTTTACTACAGTTCACTGTATCTATTTGTTTGTTATTATATTTTTCTAAACACTATTATGTTTTCTATAATGATAAATTTTAAGAAATGTAATTGTGAAATAACCTTGTTATTTACTTCTACTATGTAAAACTTTACGATAAAATAACAACTATATAATCTAATACATAAAAAAATGATAAAATAACACAATAATGATGTAAAATGTAAACCACAAGGATAAAATGTCGATTTCTTCTCGTCATTATCTTTTCCTAAGCACCATGAGTTTTGAAACACACATTAGTGAGATAAAATCATTATGTACTTATATGTCAAACACAATAATAAAATAACAACAAGTTCATATAAAATATACATAAACAATTATAAAAATAAAACAAAATTATTTAAAATGTAAAACGCAATGATGAAAAATATTTAACACAATGACTTAACATATTTAACACAATGACAAATATTAGACACAATAACCTAACATATTTGATACAATGAACAAAATAACATCATATTTAATAGAGTTAATTACACGATTAGTCTATGTGATTAGCGCATATTGTAATATTGGTCCCAACTTTTGAGAAATTATAGGTTTGGTCCCAACTGTTTAACAAATCGTAATATGATTGGTCCCTGACACTAACTTTGTTAAGTTTCTCTGTTAGTTGAATGTGAAATGGCAAATATGCCCTTCATAATAATAATATAGGAATGGGTTCATATGTTAACCCTTATTAATTGTAAGAACTAGTTAACTTATTTAGCCAATAAAAGGATGACACATCAGCATTAGTAAAGAGTATCTGGGAGAGTATTAATGTAATTTTATATGGTACAACCTCATTCATTATGACATATTGCAGACAACTTTTCCATTATGACATATTGCAGACAACTTTTTCTAACCACTCAAACCTCAATGTGTACTATAAGTTAATTATATATTTTCATATTTTTTCAACTAAACAATTCATTTATATCGATACAAACACATTTTGTTTATAATTTCCCCCTTTTGTTGACATAATCTATTATTTTTATCCATTTTCTTTTTTTACCATTTGTATTAATATCCATGATATTAAACCTTATATTTAGACAAGGTAATTTTTTTTACGTTAACCAAATATTACATTATTTTTACTACTAATTTAAATAGGACAACACAAGACAAATTTGTAAGTAACATAATTTAAGATATATAATGCAATGTAATATAATTGTTACATTAACTAATAGTATAAGTTGGGTGACTAATTTTACTCTATTTACATCAAATATACATTTTAGTATACTTTATTACATCATATTTCCATTACATAACATTAAATTACATGTTATTACATGACCAATAAATTTATATTTTTTATTAGATTCTAATATTAGTATAATATAATATAATGTAATGCATATTTTTTATACTAATTAATTTAATATAACCAGATGACATTTTATATAATGGTTGATGTCTAATCGGAATAATATCTAACTCACTCGATTGACTCAATAAACTAGAAAGTTACATTCACAAACATAACTCACACTTTAATACAATAAAATTGTTATATCATACATTGATGTAAAAGAAAAGATTTATATACAACCAATCTACTTAAAAAAAGTTTTAGATAGTTAAAGTATTTGCTTTTAAAATAGTATATATCAATCAAGATAGATTCCATCATGTTTTTATATTACATGACATTATAATTAAATTATCTTTTTATCTTAGATTACATTATACTATTTTACATCGTATTACAACGATATTACATGTGTGATAGATTTAGTAAAATCTCATTTTGTGTTACTTTTCTTAATTTTATTGTTTATTAATGTAATCTATGTAAAACCTCCTTTTATGTAATCTAATGTAATCTGCTGAAATTTATGTAAAACCTCCTTTTATGTTACTTTTGTTAAGTTTTTTGTTTGTTTACGTTCGTTGTTTATGCTCTTTTGTCTAACATTACTTACAATGTAATGTGAAGTATACAATGTAATGTATGTAATGTAATATAATGTTAGTGTGATGTAATATAGTGTAACGTTTGATGTTCGTTAATGTAATGTAACCCGTTTACATGTTAATTTTTTAAAAACTAAAACAATGATAAAATTTATAACAACATAATGTCTATTATGGTAACATAAATAAGTAAAAAAACAACTCTCTAAAAACCAATACTATATCATGTTCCAGTGATTTTATTTCATTTTTTTTGTAATTTAATATATTTTATTTTCATAATTTTTCAATACTATAGATACAATATCATAGGAAAATTTATTTAGGTCAATATACTAATATAATCTAATGTAATCTGCTGAAATTTATGTAAAACCTCCTTTTCTGTTACTTATCTTAACTTTGTTGTTTATTTATGTTCATCGTTGATGCTCATTTGTCTAACATTACTTACAACGTAATGTGAAGTATATAATGTAATTTATGTAATGTAACATAATGTTAGTATGATGTAATGTAGTGTAACGTTTGATGTCCATTAATGTAATGTAACCTATTTACATGTTATTTTTTTAAAACTAAAACAATAATACAAATTATAACAACATAATGTCTATTATGGTAACATAAATGATAACAAAAAAATAACTCATTAAAAACTAGTACTATATCATGTTCCAGTGACTTTTTTCCATTTTTTAATTTAAAGATTGTTTTTAAGTATTTCTCTTATTTATTTTATATAGTACTTAGTTTTAAAAAGTTGTATTTTTTATTATATTTGATTTTTGCAATTTGAAAAAGGGGCCTACTAAAGAGACGCCCTTTAGGATAAATGGACGCCCTACTTACGGGCCGTAAGGCCCTTCACGGGCCGTATGGGTCAAATCGGTCATTCAGAACGAAATTCAAAAACGTAACGGCCCGTGAATATGATCACGGTCGTGTTTATTTACGGCCCGTGAATTTCTTCACGGCCCGTATGGAATTCGTCTTACGGGCCGTGAACTTACTTACGGGTCCTAGTTTCACTTTTAATAATTTGACGAGATATATTATTCCTCGTTTTTCGTGTAATTTTGTATTTATTACGTTATTTGATATGACGTAATATTCCTCGATAGTCGTGTAAATTTGTATTTATTACATTATTTGATATGACGTAATATTCCTCGATATTCGTGTTAATTATGTGACGAGATGCAATATTCAATTTCAACTACTATATAAACGTTAGTTTATAAATTCATTTCATAATTCAACAATATAAATTCATTTCATTTGAACTACTACATAAACGCAATATTCCATTTCAAGTACTATATAAACGTTAATATCTAACGTTACGATGTCTTTCTGGGATAGCAACTATTTATTCGGTTCGGAATCTAACTATTACCCTCAGGAGGGTTACGGTTATTACGATGAGGCTGCTTCAAACTATCCAGGACAGTTCGCGTCCAATTACGGCGGGAATGACGGCGGCGATGACGGGGGTGATAACGGTGGCGATAGCAGCGAGGATAATGACGGTTCTGGTTCCGGTAAAAAGGGTTTATACGACACGAATCAGGTTATAAGATATATCATATTTAATTTTACTTTCATTTTACTATCATTTAGTAATAACTAACTAAAAATATTAAATTAATTAGGTTTTCTCATCTCGTGAAGAATTAGTTGATTGGGCAACTAACGTGGGGCGAGATAATGGGTTCGTTATTGTCACCAAACGTTCAAAAAGAAATTCGAATGGTTTGGTGGTTAAGATTTGGTTGAAATGCGATCGGGGTTGTGTATATAAGGGAGCATCCACTCTAAGAAAAAGTGGCACGAAAAAAACAAACTGTCAATTTGAATTGCAGGGTAAGTACCAGATGCAGAGAGATGGGTGGATTATAGTTGTTGTGGATGATACTCATAACCATGAACCTGCTGAACACCTGGAAGGACATGCATACGCAATGAGGCTTACCGAAAATGAGCTTTCTACTGTAAAGAATCTGACCGAGCAAAATATTGACCCTCGAAACATTCTAGGCACGTTGAGGGAACAAAATCCCAATAACGTGTCTGGGTTACGAACCGTATATAATGCTCGGGCAAAAATAAAAAAGTCCACCAGAATTGGTGAAACCCCAATGCAGGTTTTTTTTTCTATACTACAACAACATCAATATATTTACACCCCTCACATTGAGGAACCGACAAATACCGTCGACGGGGTTTTTTTTATACATCCCACATCTCACACATTATGGCGTGCTTACCCACACGTGCTGATGATTGACACAACATACAAAACTAATTTGTATAAAATGCCTTTTGTTCAAATGGTTGGTGTGACATCCACTCTGAAATCTTTTTCTGTTGCTCACGCATTCATTGATTATGAGCGTGAAGCCAACTTCAGATGGGTGTTAGAGCAACTAAAAGCAACGCTGGAAGATAAGTGTATGGAGCCCCGTGTTATACTAACCGACCGAGACCTCGCTCTGATGAATGCGTCAGAAGAAGTTTTTCCGAGTGCTGTTCGATTACTTTGCAGATGGCATATTTCGGAAAATATTGCTAAACATTGTAAGGCGAGTTTTTCAAATGAAGAGTGGGGTGCTTTTCAGCATGTGTGGTCGGTACTTATTAACTCTGAAACGGAGGACATATACGCTTATAATTACGACCGGCTTTATCGCAGATTGGTGTCCAACCATTCAAGTAAGTTTTCTAGTGTTATTCTTAAAAATATATGTATATTTATATAAAAATAAGTGCATTTTTTTAATAGGAGTGCTGATGTACCTAAACAATAACTGGTTGGACCCCTACAAAGAGAGATTTGTGTCGGCGTGGATAAATAGAAGTTATAACTTCGGTCAGCACACAACGAACCGAGTTAAGAGCCAACATTCGTTGTTGAAAAGTTACCTGAAAGCAACCAATAGCACCCTGGATAGATTTATTCCTTTCATTAATAATATCTTAGCTACCCAGGAAATTGCTATAAAAGAAAGTTTTACCAAAAGCAAAATCATGCTTATGGTGCAGCATAATCATGAAGTGCTTAAATTGCTGCGAGGTAACGTTTCTATTGCGGCTTTGGATATGTTAGTCGGTGAGATTAACAGGATACATCATCTAATTATATCCAAAGAATCATGTGGCTGCCATCTTTTTACCAGCTTTGGTCTTCCGTGTGCTTGTAAATTAAACAATTATTTTCAAACAGGTGAATGTTCTTTTACGTTTTTATTTTTTCATTAAAACTTTTATTATATTTTATTTAATATATTATTTTATAGGTCAATGTATCCCGCTCGATGCCATTGATGTTTTTTGGAGGAAGCTAGATTTTTCACCCGCGTATATTGTACGGGAGGTTCTAGTAGATGTACATAAAGAGATGGAGATGGTGACAAAACATTTACTTGTCCAACCCGAAAATGTGAAAAGATCTTTGATTAATATTTTCAAATCTTTCGTTACTCCTTCAAAACGGATAAAAAACCTCCTAAAGTCCAAACAAATACACGGGGTCGTCCAAAAAAAGATAAGCAAAAAGAAACAATATTAGACGCCCCCAGACATAGTTCATATGTTCAACCGAGAGAAAATTTTGAAGGTCCGCCAACATATTCAAGTTCGGTGGTGAAGTCAAAACAAGGGCCTTTGCAGCGCAGTCAATCCATGTCTTCAAAATCAAGAGCCAAAGATGGATTATCTCAACAGAGTTCCAAGTTTTCATATATCCCGAGCGACGAAGATAAAAACAATTTTTTCCGGTTTAACCGTTGGATTCCATCATTCTTTTTCCCGTATATTTCAGGTGCGGATGATGTTTTAGCGGACGGCAATTGTGGTTCTCGTGCTATAGCACTCGCACTGGGATATGGTGAAAATCACTGGCGTTTTATACGTACGGAACTTATATCTGAGTTGGATGAAAACAGACATAGGTACGCTGCGATGTTTCCTGATATAAACGAAATAAGGGAATCATTAAACTGGAACGGGTTAGGTGCGGCTCCACACAAAAATTGGATGACAGTGCCACCTGCTACAATCCTTATTGCTAACAGGTTTCGAGTGGTTATAATTTTTATATCGATCGGCAACTCCGCTACTTTTTTCCCGTTCTGGTTATCTCCTCGTGATATCAGTGAACATCATATAATTTCAATTGCTTATGTTCAAGATTGCCATTTCATTAGAATTTGATTAGTGGGTGACTATCCAATGCCTGTTCCGAGCAAATATTGGCATTTGTACAAAACAGAAAACGCCAATGATTGGGAGGCTATATACGGAAGTCGAATTCAAAAATATCTTGAACTAAGGCCCGTAGACCCGGTTGAACATGTAGATTTAGTATAGTTTACACATTTATCAATTCTTTCAATTCTTTATTTATTCAATTCTTTATTGTTGTTGAATTGTAAACATGTAATCTATTATTTATTCAATTCTTTATTGTTGTTGAATTGTAAACATGTAATCAATTCTTTCGTTTTCTAAAGAAAAATGCAATAAGAAGATTATCGAATTTTTCTTCAACCTTTGAATTTTGTTTAAATGACCTGGGCATTTGGTTAGCAGGATGTTAATGATATGAGATGCATAATATTTGTTGAGATTCAAGTATGTTTTCAGTGCAACTTTTCCGACTGAGATTCAAGTATGTTTATATAATTGCAGAGCCTGGCGTCGGATTTTCTGAAGGATTATATATTTCTTTCTGTGGGACGAGTAGGTTCAAGTACTGATTTTATTATCCAAAAGGTTTATTTAATATTATTCGTACAAACCACTTCCTCCACAAGCACAACCAATTGTAAACATATAATTAAACATTTAAACGTCATCCAAAATAACTCATAATATATATAATTGCAGAGCCTGGCGTCGGATTTTCTGAAGGATTATATATTTCTTTCTGTGGGACGAGTAGGTTCAAGTACTGATTTTATTATCCAAAAGGTTGATTTAATATTATTCGTACAAACCACTTCCTCCACAAGCACAACCAATTGTAAACATATAATTAAACATTTAAACGTCATCCAAAATAACTCATAATATATATAATTGCAGAGCCTGGCGTCGGATTTTCTGAAGGATTATATATTTCTTTCTGTGGGACGAGTAGGTTCAAGTACTGATTTTATTATCCAAAAGGTTGATTTAATATTATTCGTACAAACCACTTCCTCCACAAGCACAACCAATTGTAAACATATAATTAAACATTTAAACGTCATCCAAAATAACTCCTAATATATAAACATAATTTTTTAATTTTTTTACATGAAAGGTAAATAAAATAATAAAATCCTACTATCTATGCGTCATGACCACCAGCATCACCAACACCAGCACCAGCATCCTCCGCATCACCACCACCAGCAGCCTCCTCGTCATCACCCGCAGGTCGTCTGACAAACGGAGGCAACTCCGGCCGAGGGGGGAGGTCGATACCCTGGCTAGCAGCAAAAATGCTGCACGCATCCGCCGTCCATAATAGCAAGGCCTGGGACTGGCGCAACAAATGTAGTGCCTCCGCCATAAACTCCCCCGTCGGCGGAATCTGCCGAATGATGGTCCTGGGAACAGGCGGTGGGACGGGTGGTCCGGCGTGTGGCTGGGGCTGCGGCTGCTGCTGCGGCGCCGGCTGCTCCTCCTCCTCACCAACATCCGGCACCGGCTGCCAGACGGTCCGACCACCATCAGTGGACCATCGGAGGTCGTCGCCAAATTTGGCGGCAATCCTCATGGCCATGACGGTCTGTCGACCCAAAATCCGAGGCGGCGTGTCCGTAGTCTGCCTCGCAATTAGGGCGTCCGTAAACAACCCTAAGCGCGAGGCAATGACGGTGATGTACGAGCCGCAAACAATCGGGCTATCCATCTGCAAAACAATCAAACAATAGGCATAATTATGAATCGCATAATAGATAATACTTATTTGTTAACAATTAGTAGAAATATTTTTTACCTTGCCCTGAATGACGCTCAAAAAATAGGTGGCCATGCAGTGAGCTAGATTCACCCGTCTGGGTGAAAGCAAGGCCCTCAAAAAAAAATAAGTCAAGGAGCGACACCTGCTCCATGCTCTGGTCTCTGCCGGCAATGGTGCCGGCAATGCACCGGTGTAGATACCGGTGCAAAGGATCCCTAATAGAGGTCGCCCTAATGGCGCCCTCCCACGGCTGGTCGGAAATGGTCGGCCACCATCCGACCAAAGGAGCCGGCTCCGACTGGACCTCGTCAGAATAAAAACGAGGATCCTCCGTCTCCTCGTGGGTGTAAAACCCAAGAGTCACCGCCCACTGGGCGAGGGTGAACTCGTACCTAGCGGTCCCCAGCATAAATCGAACCGCTATGTGCTGGCGGGGGTCCTGATCCTCAAAGGCGGGAGTGAACTGAAACGTACACAAAAACTGCAACGTCAGCTCCCGGTAGCCCCTCCTCGATCCCAAATCAAACATCCGCCTCCACGGCGTCTCTCCGTCCAGCCCGATGATATCCTGGGCACGTGCTATGTCTCCGACCTCCTCCAGCACGTCCCAGTCGATGGTGCGTGTCCCCTTCAGAGGACGTCCAATCAGCTTCCACAGCTTTTGCCGTGGCTAGTTCTCCCTCGGAAAACGAAGATCAGAGTGTGGGTCCAGAAAGTCACCCTGACCCTCGGGCTCAGTCTCCGGACGTGTACGTTTGCGGGGCGGCATAATCTGCAAAAAAAAAAAAATAATAAATTCACCAGAAAAAAAAGGGTTACGGCCCGTGAAGCGCACTCAAGGCCCGTAACCCACTGAATTTTCAAAGGGTTACGGCCCGTAAAGGGAGGTCACGGCCCGTAACCCTTTGAAAATTCAAAGGGTTACGGCCCGTGACGACCCTTCACGGCCCGTAACCCCCAAAACGTTTCAGTTTTCAGATTTTTTAAAATACAATTTTAATATATTTAAACGAAAAATACACAAAAATAAAATACGGATTTGAATACGTACCGTAGTATGGAGTCGGATGTATGAAAATGATGAAAATACGGAGGTCGTGACGGGAGTAAATCGTATGTGTGTTTTGGGGGCGTAAATGAACAAATGGGCCGTGAGGTCCTATATATTATCGGGCCTCACGGTCGTGACGGACCTCACGGCCCGTTACATATTTTCCACACGGCCCGTTACCTCTTTCACGGGCCGTGATGCTTTGTACTTTTTAAAACCAGGCCGTTGACACTACACGGCCGTATGGTGACACACTCACGGCCCGTAAAGCCTCTCACGGGCCGTACAAAACTTTTTCAAGTCTATAAATTCAGCCGCTTGACACAAACAATTCACACAAATTTACTCAATACGCAAAACATGAGTGCTACAAGTGATCAAAATCCGTGGACGGATGAAGAGGAGGTGACTTTAGTAAGATCTTGTATCGAAAATTCAGGTACTATCCCGCCAAATTCAATATTTTGGAACCGGGTTTCAACTCGTTTTCATCAAATTCTCGAACGTGAAGAATATCGCACCACTCATGAACTTAGCAACAAGTGGTCTGACTTGAGAAGGAAGGTCACGACATTTCACCAGCTCTACAAAGATGTTTACAACAATCGAAATATGTTATGGAAAAATACGGATATTATGACAAGAACTCAAGAAAGATATCGGGAGAAATTTGGAATTTCCTTCAACCATTTTGCGGCTTGGATCTTTTATAAAGATCAAGAAGATTAAAAATTATGTGTTTTATTTTTGTGTGATAATAACGGTTTATCGTTTTTGAAAAAGTGTACTAATAACGTTTATGTTTTAATAAAATATTTCATTACTGTTCTACATTACACGTCTAGAATACAGTTCGTCTGCTATAAATCTTCGGAATCTAAAGCAAGCATCCTGTAAGCTAACCTCTTGCCACTCTAAAGATCTATTTTGAACCAACCTACGCAATAACATACAAATTACAACTCCCGAATCTCGACCAATATGATCGGCGTTAGGGGGCCAAACGGTTTCACCCGATACCACCAGTTCTTCGATTTCTTCTTGTCCGGAGTGCTGCCAATATTGTATACGTGACAGAAAATGTAAAAAGTACGATTCGAATTGTACGAAAATCGTTCGCGCATTACGATGAATGCACCATGAATCATCACACGTATTTGGTCGGCATTCGTATGGAGAATATATACAAACTTGTAGTGAGTCCATAGAAATCTTAAAAAGATACCAATTTTCTTCGTCATCAGTCATTGGTACGTAAACCTACAAAACAATTTAATTCACGGTTATAAATTTATGAGTTTTATTTTAAAACATGAAAACAGTATTACCGTATCAACTTCCCATAACGCGGGATATAGACAGTCACTCCCGTCTCCAAATTCGTTACCATTAACGGACCCAGAGTATATTAAGTTAAACCACTCAAATGGGAGAATCGTCCAACGATCACTACCCGGCAACTCTTCGGTTCTACGTATTTCTTCGTATCTCCATATTGTGAGTCTATTTGTCCACGCCCGAACATGCTATAAAACAACAACTTTTTAATTGTTAGAATTTTAAAATAAAATAAAATATATAAAAAAACTTTAAATCATACCTCTGTACCTAAAGACACGTTTCCGAGTAATTCACGCCAAAATTGTAACGGAATATCGGAATGACCCATGTAATACACTCTACATGTTTGGGAGTCACCGTTACGTATAAAGTGAATAATATTCTGAGACTAGTTCCTCCCGTTCTGCCAATTATGGTTATCTATTGGATCGGGAATACTTTCCACAATATCTCGTGAGTTTGAAGATGACTCATTATGACGTCTTCTCCTACCTCCACGAGAAGACATTTTTACTGTTTCGTTTCTCACTAACCATATAACAAGTCATATATATAACGGTTTATATAGAATCTTAAATCGAATCAAGGAATAATACGTCGCGTCACATAATTATAAAATTTAAAAGTGCACGCAAAACGAGGAAAGTAAATTCTCAGAAGGACAACTACGGCCCGTGAAGGACCTCACGGGCCGTTATTGAGGTAGTTAACGGGCCGTGTGTGCGGACGTTTACGGGCCGTTTGTTCCTTCACGGGCCGTGATTAAATGCAGTTGTGAGAATTAAATTTCGAAGCCCTCACGGCCCGTAAGGCCCTTCACGGGCCGTGAAGAAAGTCAAAGGGCGTTTATTTATCACCTGACAGGATGTCTGATTATCAATGGCCTTTGAAAATCACAAAATAATAGTAATTTGAGATTTATGTTTCAATTTAGTTTTTACTATTTGAAAAAAAGGATATATTTGACAACTAAAAATGATGAGCTATGACTATTATAGAAAAGATGACAGTGACAAGATGGGGGTAGATAACATTTAATGAGTGTTCGAAATTACTTAATTACCCTGGTACAAAAGCATCTTTTATTTTGAATATTAAAATGCAATTAAATCTCCATCTTTAGATCATATTTTGTAGAATCCAAGAATGCATAGGATGGAATTAATGAGTTTTTACAAAAAGAATGAGTTCTTGTTTGAACCACGTCCTAATAATATATTAAAAGCCCAGCCCACCCGTTCCCATCCCCATCGTCCACGAATTTCACCTTACCTCCAAACCACCTTACCGGCAAACCACCGCACCGGCAAACCATCACACCGGCAAATCCCATCACAAAATCATCGCCACCACTCCAGGACCTCTAGATCTGGGTCTACAAACCATCGCCTCCGCCACCGTTCTTCACTGACGCCGGTACCGAGGGCACACACCACCGCCATCATCGTCGGCTCTACCTTTCTCCCTAGTTTCCATCGCCGCCATGATTGTTCTTCGCCGCCACCGCCACTCTCATCTCTTTCTCTCTCTCTCCCCCCTAATGCAATGTAGGTCGGGTGCGATAGTGATCGATGAGATGGTGGTGTTGGCGGTGGTCGTCGCATTTCATGGTGGCTGGAAGAACCGAGCTGGTTGATTTGGGTGGTGATGGTTAAGCGGTGATGGTAGGGATGGTATGGTGATTGTAGTGGTGGTTAAGGATGGTGACGGTGGTGGCATAATGATGGCAAGGAAGTGGTGGGTTGACGGTGGTGTTGGGTTGACGGTGGTGGTGTGGATGTGATGTGAGGATGATGATGATATACGAATATACATATATATTTTCAATATAATAATAATATAATTATAATAATACATACATAAGAGGGTTAAAATGGTCGTTTTGATAAATCTAACAGGAAAAATAACGTTCATCAACTTCAGAGACCAATCGTGTTACGATTTAGTAAAAAATTAGAATCAAACTTGTAATTTCTTAAAAGTTGGGACCAATATTGCAATATGAAAAAACCACAATTACCAAATGTGTAATTAACTCTATTTAATAAAAATAGATAAACACATGTTAAGCCTAAAAACTTTCTTAGTATTTTTAGATTAAATACTATTTTTCATATAATCCTACTCTACCATATATATAATGGGTTGGAGTTGCTTAATAAGAGCAATTACATCTTGTTATAATAATTTTATAAGTATGATTCTTATATTATATGAAATGGTTATGATTGGTTGTTAGTATATGAAATAGAAAATATTGCTACTTATCTATATATTTTGTAATATATTGTTCAACCCCTATAAATTTTTTAATATTTTTAAAAGTGGTTGTCAGTAGATGGTAAAGAAATATAATGATAAATGTATAAAAATTATTATTTAATTGAAAAATAAAGAGAAAAAGTAATAATTTAATGTAATTATAGTGATGATGATAAGAAATGGAATATGAATGCTATTAGTGAGGTATTTTAATCTATGTTTTTACTTAAATAGAAAACACAAGTCGAAAACCTGCTATCTCTTATCCAATTTGCTAATTTTATATCATTCATTCAAAATATTGGTGTCAAATATTATTTCATACTCAAGTTTTGTTTTGTTAGACAAATAACAGCAACAAGGCGCGGACCTATGAATTTTTCCTCCGGAGTTAGTTTTTTCGATTCTCGAGTGTACCTCAACTTGGTGTTAGAATTTCAGTTCTGGTCGTGTTGGATTACAACTCGCCTAAAGCGGCAAGAGAGAGAGAGAGATGTCAAAACTAAGAACCAAATACAAAATTAAAATCAAAACTGAAAAACCAACAAAACCTTTTAGCGAAGGGGGCGGTGGTTATGGCTTCCGGCAGCGGTGAAGGTGATAGCCAGTAGGTGGTGTGCAGCCAGATGATGGTTGGTGATGGTTGTCGTAGTAGGAGTGGGGTTTGTCGGGTGGATGATGATGGTGGGGTTGATGGTCACAACTGGTCTGAAGCGGCAAGAGAGAGAGATATGTCAAGTTAGGTCAAAGTGAGTTGAGAATGGTTCGGTAGCGAGGGAAATAAACTTGCTATATTTTTTTCCAGTCATGTCCGCTAATGGCTATTGGTATGATAAAATCTGATCCGTTAGATTTAGACTTTTATCAATGGCCAGATTTCATGTAGGTATGCGAACTCAGGTCGTCAATAGCGGCTACATGTCACCGCTAAAGGTGTCGCCGCTAATAATGGTGTCGTTGCAAATGCTATCACCCTAAATGCTAAGATTTCTTGTTGTGTGTATGCAAGTTGTATTGTACCACACCATTGCACATAGGGGAATGTAGGAGAAAAATCAGAAAGAACGGGACGGCACCTTCCAAACTGAGGAAAACTAAGGGAAAATAAAAGAAATCTGATGTGACGCTAATATGTAGTACGAGAAAAACTGAGGAAAATCGAACGACTCCCTCTCCCTAAAGACCTACATTTCTATATAAATTTGATTCAATACCCACCTCACACAACACACAACTAATATCCACATGTCAAATGTAATATATATTTTTTAGGGTTTTTAACAATAATGTAACGACTATACTTTTTCAGTGTTTACGTTTCAATATAAACTTTAGTTAAAATCGAGTCGTCGCAACATGTAGAAAAAGTTTACTAGTTTACTAGTAATATATGAAAGTGAGGCTCAATAGTTAACATGTCTTTGTCTTACTTGAGCCTAATCGCATTGTTTTCGTTCACTACATCTTTTAACTTGCGAAATACGAAAACAATTAATTAAAAGTATAAAATATCATAGCAAATTACTACATTTATACAGTGATTACTATGAAATAAAAGGCGCATCTAAAATAACCAATTAGTTTGATCCTTTGTCTCATACTCAAAGTAGAATTTTTGCATTTGCTCTTTGTGTAAAACCAAACTCAAACGTTTTCTAATTATTGTGATCTATGGAGTATCTTAGAAAATAAGACTTCCACTTTATATAAATATATATAAATCATTAAGGAAGGTTGGTTGATAAATATGTAAAGCAAGTCGATGCTTTACTTAAGCGTCACCTTTTCATTTTAAAAAAATAAAGCATTCTTGGAAACATATTTCAATTTAGTTCTTTATAGTTTAGATTTATTAAAACCGTGTATTACACGAGTTGAATAAAGAATATTATATAGAATGAAAATTCATTAATTATAAATCGATATTATAAAATAAGATACGATTGAAACTTTCTTATAATAAATAAAATAAAATTTTTATTTCATAACAAATGTTTTAAAAATGTCATACTTAAAAGTTTTCTTATTATAACTCTCAATTTTAATTATTTTTTCTTTATAAAATTTTACTTTTTAAAAACACCAGTTATAAATATTTTGTATTTTTAAAAAAGCTAATGTTCTAAATCTTTTTTTCTAATTTTGCAAAAATTTATTTCCTTAAAAATAATATTAGTAAAAAGATCTATTTCTTAATTTATTAAAAAACAATTTTAATTTAAAATTTTAAATAATATTATTTGTAATTATTTTGATTATTAAATATGATAGAAAATCGGAAAAAAATTAGTACTTAAGAATATGATGTTGACATGTGTGCCTCTTAGATACACTTTTATTAGAGTAGAAAGATTTGAGTGTGTGTAATTTCTACTAACGTGGAAGCAGTCTTGTGGTTTTTTATTTTTGAGTCGGGGGTCCACTAGAAGCAGTCTTTCTATCCTAAAAGATAGAGGTAAGATTTGTCACCATCCAACCCCTCCCAGAACTACTTGTATGGGATATACTAGATATGTTATTGTTGTAATTTCTACTAAAGTAGCTTGCAACCTAATAGTTCTCTACCTTACCAAACATGAGTAGCTATTAAGGTATCACTTCGCTTAAAAGTCATATCCAATCATCCCACATCTAGTTTATTTATTAACAAATAGTTTATTTATTATATATACTCTAATGGTGTATCGATATCTATATTACTATATAAAACATCCCTTTAGTACACAAGTTTAATTTTATAAAAAAATTAAAACATCTAATAAAATTTTTAAGCATTAAATATAAATTCAGAATTATTCCTAAGTTGCCTCTTATTTAATAATTTTTTTCTATTTAGTACATTGAATAATGCATATTATTAATACATAGTTTAATAATATGAGATTATTTAATTCACTATATTAAATATTATCTTATTTATAATCTATATTAATATATAAAACATCTTTTTAGGATATAAGTGTAATCTTATAAAAAATTAAGATACCTAATATATCTTTTTAAGCATTAGCTATAAATGTAGTTATCCCTATTTTGTCTCTCGTTTAATAAACCTTTTTTAATTAATACATATAAGTATTACATAATTTAATAATATGATATTATTTAATTAACTATATTAAAAATTATATTATTTATAACACTTTAAATTAATATTTAAATTTATAAATAAGTACCTTATTTCAATAGTTAACTAAATAATAATAATAATAATAATAATAATAATAATAATAATAATAATAAAAAATAAAAATAAAATAATAATAATAATAATAATAATAATATTAAAAGTAATTATAATTATACCCACCTATGATAAGTGTTTAAGACAGGTCGGAAAAAAGCCTTACTAAATACGTTGCATCGTGTTAGCTAACTTACTATTTATGCTAACTTATAAAGCATTTTTCAAAGCAAAATAGATATTTCACATAATTTTAAGACACTTAGTAGAGATATACTGGGTATTTAGTATTTTGATATGATTAAATTTTATTATTTAAATGAAAAGATTAAATATAAATATTTAATTTTTATGTTAAAAATATTAATAACTCTAAGATATATGATTAAAATGTAAACCTATACAAATCATTCTTGGATCAAAATAATTTATTATGATTGTAAGGTCCTGGATCCGAAAATACTTGCACTTGGTCACTAACAACATAAAATATTGAATAAAAAGTTGTCTTGAAAATCCATTTAAACAAATTAATATAAATATCAAAATAATTTTTAATGAAAATTTTATCAAAAATATGGATGCCAGATATTAAAGTATCCCAGTAACTCCATTATCCATCTTTGCATCTTCTCAGAACCATAGTCACTTGTCAACTATTATGTATACAAATTCAATGATGTTGAGTGAGTTCTAATTTTATGATAAAAATATTTTACATTATTTAAAACCTTTGCCTTTTCATACGTGAGCACACATTAATCCGTACATATAAGCATGATCACTTCATTATCCTTCATCATCAATTCATCATACATCATCTTTTACTGTAATGAATCAGTGTCAAAATGCTAGGCCCCCAACATAAGTTATGAGATAGATCACAATCTCAAGGCCAAGTGATAAAGACCTCATTCCGTCCTTGGTCGGTCATAAGGATTAGACCTATGTGAGTATCCTTCTAGGCGAACAAGCCACCCATAATAGAGCTAACAACCTATAGGTTATGAACCTCCATTCCTACATGGCCAATCTCATAGATTAGACCCTTGTGTGCATCCTTCTGAGCTAGCTAAGCCACACAGAGTTGAGCTAACAAACCCACACGGGAATTATGAACCTCCATACATTTTGCTTGCAAGAATTTCATTTATTCATTACGTTTCGCTTTTCATCAACTTTATTAACTTTATCTTTAGCTTTTATTACATAATACTTTACTTATAATAGCACATACTACATTAGGTAGATTTTTTTTAAAACCTTTAATCTTTAAGATTAGTTGTAACACCCGGAAAATTGACTAAGCAAGTCAAATAATAATAATGGACTTAGACGAGACCATTTAATAAAAATAGGATGGTTATTGGTATTACACCGGGTTAACCCTTCGAGTCAGGAGCTTGACGGGTTTAAGGTCCCGGGAACGCCCGATATATATATAGACGGATCAGCTGAGCAACTCTCATTTACACTCAACACCCAGTTTCTAGAGAGAGAGTGTAGAGAGAGAAAGTGTCAGATTGAGGCTCGTTTGGTCAAGAGATCGAAGATTTGTGTTCGTGGGCTTCCAAACAACGAGAATTCAGGTAAGAAACATCGTTTGATTGTTCGTTTTGGTGAAAAACCCGGATTCTAGTTTTGGGGTTTTTGAAAGTGGCAAGAATCGCCCAAAAACCCACGTTTTTATGTAAGAAAACATGTATAAAGCTTAGATATAGCTTTCTGGATGATGACCCAAGGTTTTGGGTGTAAAAGATTGAGTTTTGGGGTTAAAATGGGCTGATTCGTAATTTTCAGATCGTTCTGTGAATTTAAGGACTCATCCAGCGAATTTATAGATTCATCCAGCGAAACTAAGAGAAGATCCAGCGAAACTACAGTTTCGTGGATAAGTTCGCTGACAATGCTATCCAACGAAAGTTGGGCGAAACTGGCAGCAAAACTGGCAGCGAAACTGCCAGCGAACCTGCCAGCGAACCTGCCAGCGAAATTGCTGGTGAAACTTGCAGCGAAACTGCTGATCGCCTAGCGAAACTGTGGGCGAAACTAGCAGCAAAACTGCTGGTCACTCAGCGAAATTAGCAGTGAAATTAGGCAGAAATTAACTCCTTTGAGTGTTAACTTATCTGCAGGTGGGGTAGTGCAACCCTCTCTTTTAAAGCTAGATTGAGAAGCTACTCATTAAGTACAGGTGAGTTACTAGAACCCCTTATTTAAATGTTTTTCCTTGTTTTTGGGGCTATTATGCATAGTAAACATAAGGTTTTTAAGATAAGGATTTCAAGGTGTTTTAACAAGGAAATACATTTTTCTAAAGTAAAATATGACATTTAAATAGCTCAAAATAATTTTCGGGCTGCCTTAGTATGTTATTATGACATTTTCGACCAGCCAGGGGCGTTGCCCCTTGGACCCCACTAGGGGCTGCTGCCCCTAGGACCCCCGCTGTCCCGCGGAGGGTCGGTTACGTGTTATGATGACTAGTACTTGGTATGTTGTGTACTTAATAAGCTAAGTATTATATATATATTAAGCGATGTTGATGTTTAGTAGGCTTAGGTGCCTTAGTATGTTAGTTCTATGTTTGGTTGGTGTTGGAAGGATGTTTGGATCACTCGGGTAGTATTAGAAAGATTCCTGAAAAGTCCTATGCACCCATGTTGGACTTAGGATTGTCTAAGTGGTCTTAAGTGGTAGAATAGAGAGATAGGCTCTGTTATGATGTGATGGCCCATGCTTAATGTGTGCATGATGATGTGATGAAGTTTATGAATTGTATGCGTATGAGTGATGTGATATATTCCTTCGTTAAAGAGTTTTAAAACGTACGTATTATGTTTTATAATACATATTGTATGACTTTACGGGATATGATGAATGAATGAATAAAGTAATGAACGTAAAGTATGATGTAACGAAGGGAAAGATAATGATAAAGTACAAACGAACGAATACAATATAGTACGAAACGAACGATCATATGGAATAATTAACGGATGAAAGGCTTGCAAGCAAGTGCATGAGGTGAGCGACTCTGTGTCGCAACAGACTCGAAAGAGGTCCTTGTCGCGTACTACGGTATTGCAGGAGACAGGTTCCAGATGAATGAGAGTAAGAATGGCTTGCAAGCAGAAGGAAAGGAGGTTCACGACTCATTGAGAGTTGTTAGCTCAACTGTGTGTATGTTATAGCGTGCGATCTTAGCTAACCTTTAAGGGGGACATAGACACAGTGGGAGTTCAGTTTTGGTAACTGCTCCGATGTGCGATGTGGTATTTACTGTGTGCTATGTAGCGTGCGATTTTGGCCTACCTCATGTGCATTATGTAGCGTGCGATTTTGGTTAACCCATGAGATGGCGTGCGATTATGGCTAAAGCCCGGAGTTATGACACACAGGGAGAGTTGGTCTTAGTGACAACTCCACTGGTGCCAATTGCACGAGATGAGATAGTGAGGTGAGCAACTTTGTGTTACAACAGACTCGAATGGAGTTCAATCCAGGTGATTGACTCGACAGGATCTTTGTCGTGTATCCCGGCACAGACGTGAGTCGGGGATATTGCATGAGACAAGATCTAGATGAAAGAAAGAGAACCATGAAAGAAAGAAAGTATGAACCGAACGAAGGTTAAAGAACGTAATGAAAGTTAATGAACGAATGAATGAACGAACGATGATGAAGATAATAATAATTATTATTATCTGTATGTATGTATGCTGTATGCTCACGAACGAAATACCATAATAAGAACGAAACGGGATCCTTGTCATTCGACCTCAGTAATCATGGATGTGTGCCATGAAGAGGGTAAATCATGACCGGATCTAGATGGAAGTGAAAGATAAAGAATGAATGAAAGTTAAAGATAAAGAACGAATAGACGAAAGAATGATCATACGTATGTAATGAACGCACGAAAGTAAGATACGTACGAACATATGTAATGAATGTATGAATGAAAGAAAGAATACAAAGGTTAACGATGAATGGTACACGAACGAAAGCTAATGAATGAACGATGAAGATAATAATAATATTATATATGTGTACGTATGTTGTGTGACCGCATTTATGTAAAGAACGGTTTAACGAAAGTAAAGTATTTTATAAAAAAAAAACTAAAAACTAGAACTCACTCAGCGTCGCTGACTTTTGTATGCATGATAGTTGGCAGGTATTTTGGTTGATGCTGAGGAGTTGCAGGCATGGATGCATAAGCTACTGGGAGTGTTTTGAGGATGGCATCCATATTGGACATGTCATTGTATTTTGAGAAGAAAACGAATGTTGTAAAGTTATGAAATGACATGTTTTAGTTATTAATGAAAGTTTTAAATTCCGCTGCAAAGTAAATGTACGTTTTGAAATGTTTTATGTGCGATGAATGACCAACCGTAAGGTGCCCGGGAACGGGGCCTTACATTAGTTTAAACCACAATAACCAACACATTTTGCATATAAACTCGCGTGAGAACTTATCCATATGCGACAACATCAACACAGGCAAAACCATTAATCTACGCCTAAACCATACTAAATGTGAGAACAAACATAAGCGTGATAATATCACCAAAATCAGACACTAGCACTCCTAGTTACCCACAAGTCAGAACATACCTTTTGTGCGAGAACTACCCAAGCGACATCATGAACATAAGAGAGTACTTCATTCAATTACCTGCGAAAACATCACTAAATCACTTATTCATCAAGTTAGACTTGAAAAAGCTACACATTTGCACATTATGATCATCATTATTCATCCATGGTACATAAACGAATCAAAGACTCAAATTAAATACCTTGAATACCACCTCTTATTATTTTCTCTCTGTTAGACCCTGAAAGGATCATACATGTCAATTCAAGTGGTGGATGGTTGTTCTGCTGGAAATCTCCCTAAGTCCAAGAACTAATGTGGTTGAAGAAAGCACAAATGCTGATGAAGTCAACTCATCCGCATTAGTCAATGCGGACGACCAACTACAAATACGCATGAAGACTTTGTACTTGAACTATTCTGTAATAGTTGTAAGGGTAGTTTAGTCTCTTTGTACAGGCTTTAAGTCAGCCTATAAATAGAATAGCAACCTCGTATATGAGGTGACTTTTGTAATTTCAGAATAGACAATCAGAATATACTTTGTTTCATCCTATGTTAGGTGTCTTGTTACTGTAGATTGCTAAAACCCTAGCATTTATTGTAACAGTTCATCTAATCAATACAAAAGTGCATTTATGAGTATTTTGTGTATTCAATGTTCATTGATTGTTTGATTCCACACTACAATCATTGACTCAATCATCATATTCGGTCCTTGTTGATTCATATCAACAGAGAATATCATTCTCAAACCCAGTACACTCTCTCTCACTTTCATCTCTCTCTCTCCAAACAGCAACAACAATAGTTCTTGCACTATGGTAGGGGTAATGAGACACCCTTACCCTTTTATAGGGCATTCCTATATATCGCCCAGGTTCTCATGTGAGAACGAACATTTCACATGAGAATTTCTTCCTGCGAAGGAACTTCCATTTTATTTTGATTCCTTGGAATTGTCAAGGTGTTACAAGTCTATCCCCCTTTATTTTAGGTTTCGTCCTCGAAACTTGTTAGTCGTCAAACAATTATGGATAATGTTGCCTCATCTCTTTTTTAGTCTCCTATATAGACTTTGACACTTTTCTATGTCTCCACTATACTTCTATAAGTGGAACCACTTTATTCCTCAAACGCTTCCCTTTTATGTAAATGATAGCCACAAGCAGTTCCACATATTTTAACTCTTGATCTACTTTGATATCTTTAAGTGGCACGATCATATCATCATCAGCCAAACACTTTCTCAAATGAAATAGCATGGAACGTAGGATGAATCCTAATTAACTCATTTGGTAACTCTAGTTGGTAGGCCACCAATCCTAATGATCCGAAACGGCCTATATACATTTGGCTCAACTTCCCTTGCTTTTGAAATATGATAAACCTTTTAGCGACACTTTCAACATAACTTTGTCACCAACTTGGAACTCTATTGGTATTCGCCTCTTATCGACATAGGTATTTTCCAATCATTTGCTGCTTTCATAAGTGCTTTAGGCTTACCCAACCTCTTTGACATTGCCTCAATTACCTCGATACTTCCAACTTCCTTCTGCCTAAGGTCACCCCAACATACTAGGGCCCTACACTTTCTACCATATAGCGTTTCATAAGGAGGCATGCCAATGCTAGAATGATAACTATTGTTATATGAAAACTCTGTTAAGGGTAAGCATTCATCTCAACTTCCTCCAAAATCAACAACACACGCCCTGAACATATCTTCCAAAGTTTGTATTATCCTCTCTATCTGCCCATTTGTTTGACGATGGTAGGATGTGTAGATATGTAACCGCGTCCCCATCACATCACGGAACTTCTTCCAAAACTTGGAGGTAAACTAAATGTCTCTATTTGAAATAATATACGCCCCTTTATAAACAGATCCGCCAACCTTTCAGAGGAATACGTCTCTCAAATTGGCAGAAAATGAGAACTCTTCATCAAACGGTCTACAATCACCCAAATTGCATCAAACCCACTCGCCGTGCAAGGCAACTTTGTAATGAAATCCATGGTAAATGATCCTGCTTCCATTCGTGGATGTCCAAAGGTTTTATCTTCCTGTATGGCTTCTAGTGTATAATTTTCACTTGTAAGCAAGTTAGATAATTACTAACATACTAAGCCACATCCCGCTTCATCCCTGGCCACCAGTAATACTTCTTCGATCATGGAACATCTTTATAACACTGGGATGAATGTGTAATCGAGTCTTATGGGTATCATACATAATCCTTCCCCTTAGATCCCCTTAGCTAGGAATCCACATTCGCTGAGATCTGGTTCTAACACCAAGGGTGTTTCTCCTAAATCTAAAATATGTCCCTTTATTCATTCAGAATTAATTCTGTCATCCTTTAACGCCTCGTCTTAGAACTCTTCAATCAGCCTCATTACATCAGAATTCATCCTCAACTGATAAGCCTTCACCCAAATTGGTTCAGGCCACTCCTTACTACTAAAGGCATCAGCCATGCACCATATTGGCTTTACCCTAGTGGTAATGAATCTCACAGTCGTAATCCTTAATCAAATTTAACCACCTCCTTTGTCTCATGTTAAGATCCTTCTGTTAAATGAAGTACTTCAAACTTTTACGATCTGTAAAGATGGTGCACTTGTTCCATACAAGTAATGCCTCCAAATTTTTAGTGCAAAACCACTGTAGCCAATTCAAAGTTGTGAGTAGTACACTAAATTCATGAATCTTTAGAAGCTTGAGTTACTTTTATCATTGCATCAACATGTAATTCAAACCTGAATATGAGCCAACTGAATAAACTTCAAGATAGAAGCTTGAGTTAACCTCGTCTTCAATTCTTGAAATATGTTCTCCTGATCCAGACCACATATAAACTCAACATCCTTACAAGTCAACTTGGTTAAATGAGAAGCTACTTTGAAGATATCTTGAATAAATCTTCTGTAATAATCTGCCAAACATAAGAAACTATGGATCACATATGGCATCTTTAGGTATTTTCATTGTATCACTGCTTCAACTTTCATTGGGCTCCCCATGATCCTGTCAGGATTAATCACATGGCCAAGAAATTAGACCTCTCATAGCCAGAATGCATACTTGGAAAATTTTCCATACAACTTTTCATTTCTAAGCGTCTCTAATAGTTCTTTGATAAGACCGGCATACACTTCCTTGCTTCTTGAGTAAATCAAGATATCATTGATGAATACAATCACCGATTCATCCAACATCAATCGACATATTTGATTCATAAGATCCATAAAAGCAGTTGGCGGGTTGGTTAAACCGAAGGATAGCATGAGGAATTCATAGTGCCCATAACACATATGAAAAGCCATCTTAGGGATATCATGCTCTTTCACTTTCAACTGATGGTAACAAATTGAAGATCTATCCATGAAAACCAACTGGCACCCTGTAGCTGATCTAAAAACTCATCAATCCTTGTTAATGGGTACTGATTCTTCACAATCAACTTATTTACCTCGTGATAGTCAATGTACGTCCTCATTCTCCCATTCTTCTTCTCTACAAACAAAATTGGAGAACCCTACATAGACATACTCGGTCAAGTAAAACCTTTATGTAACAGGTCTTGCAACTGAGTCATCAATTCACTCATCTCAAAAGTAGCTAGGTGATACGGTGCCTTAACAACAGGCTGAGCTCCTGGTAGTAAATCTCATGGTCAAGTGGCATACCCACTAGATCTTCTGGAAAGACATTAAGGAAGTCACACATGACCGGTCATCAGACAACTACCGTCCTGTCGCATCTGCATCTTTCACATACGCTAAATAAGCACACATCCTCTCCTCAAACTCTTTTCTACCGTAATCATTGAAATCACCTTTAGAACCGAACAAGCCCTATCCTCATCAATCGCTACAAAACTAACATCGTGCGCGTCAATCGAATCATCTTCTTGTGGCATACGATGTTAGCCTCGCACGCGGCTAACCAATCCATCCCTACGACTACATCAAATCCTCCTAAGGTCATTACAAATAGCTTAACTAAGAACCTATGACCTTCCAGCTCTATGACATAGTCGTCTATTGTGAAATCACTGGATCGGTAAACCTCCGAGCACGTTCTTGACGGAAGGATAAAAACCAAAAGATAAACAATAACACGAACAATAATCGAATGATTTCATTGATAAAACATAACGATTTTAAGCTCGTTACAACTTAAGAATTACAACTTTTGGCAAGGGGAGATCGAGCATAATCTCCCCTCTCATCCGGCAGCGCCTGGGCGCCAGGAACACTATGAAAAACCCTTAGGTTTCTACACATTGAAACTGGTATATATAGGCCTCGGCCCATATTAGATGCGACTGGGCCCATTCGTGCGATTGGACCATACGTATGGTTCAATCGTACGACTAGACCATGCGTATGGTTCAATCGTACGACTGGACCATTCTTATGGTTCAGTCTTACGAATGCTCCAATCGCATCTCTCAGTCGCAAGACTGGTCCATTAGCATGGCTCAGTCGTACGACTGAGTCTCATTCGCATATGCTCCTGCGAATGACCCAGTTTCATGTGTTTACAAGGTGTATAACATTAAGCCTAGACTATTCGTCAAGCGACGGACACACTATATATGACAATATATGCTCCAAAAAATTCCCCCTTGGACGTTGCTTGCGAATAGTAGATAACACCTCTTACAATCTTCAGTCAATCTTTGCTCTGGTTTCCAATAGAATCAAACGAACAACCATATTAGCCAACATTGCCGATCCGTCAGGTTACTACCATATCCCTGAAAATGAATTTAGGCACAATAGCTTTCGTTTACTTTGCAGAATACCATCATAGCAGCAAGATTCCCCATATGACTGATTTTTCCAGATAATGACATGACCAGTTTTCCATTGCTTCATTCTTCACACAGTCTAACCTGTTTAACATTAACAACTGTAGAAATTCCCCCTCACGTTCAGCATATCCCAATATATACATTGTGCTCTCCTCTCGTCTTCATACGATGTATTGGGTAAAAGGTTGAAGGTTCCAATCCACAGCTGACAATATCAAACAAATCAGCATGCATGAAGATTCATCATCAGAAATCTGCTCACATCATCACTTTCTGATTGCGTCTTCAATTTCTCTATACATGGATTCCCCCTAAGAATGAGAATCCTCTCTGTGCGGATAAATATAACTTGATTGGCCCATAAATAGTCAGATGCTCCTGACTACCCCACAAATTCAGCACAGACAGCTGACATCTTCTCTTCTCTCTTTCGTGTTCTAACAACATTCACCGATTCTGGAAGTCCAACGAATAATGGGGTATCCATCGAACTTATTTGACATAAGAAACTCAGGGTGAATGTGCCTTGCTCATTCTTAACTCTTGCATAGACTCTCCAGAAAAATCTTCACTATTGACCCGAACATGAACCGAAAATGACCCGATAATTTTCCCAAAAAAAATTTATTTTACCAGACTTTTTCAGAAGGCTTCCCGACTGATAAAAATAATTTAGGGAAAAATTCGTGCAAGAAGCTGTTCCAGACTCTTTTTTTTTGGTCTGGTACACAGCTCATTCGTACGACTTGAACAGATGAATGAAGACATACGAACGAATGGGTGATTCGTGCGAATGGATACTCCGAATGGGTCAGTCGTGCGAATGAAGTACACGAAAGGGTCAGTCGTGCGAATGAATGTTCATTCTTACAAATGGACATACGACTGGGTTAGACGTACGAATGGACCATACGAATGGTTCAATCGTGCGAATGAGGCCCAGTCGCATGGCCAAATCGCATGAATGGGTCTGAACGCAGAAAACCAGATCTGCAGCCGCCACAAGGCTGAAAAACCCTAATCCGATGATTTGGACGAGATACAACACAAAATTTGTATCACTGGATTCGTTTTTATGATCTGAAGAAGATTCCGAGTCCGGTTTTAACAAACTAACATCACACGCAATGAGATTTGAGCAAAACAAGATGAACACGAAGTGGGTTTAACGTCAAAGAACTGAACTTTGATCTAGAAATCAAGAGCTCGGGTTGCTAGAATGATTGTTAGATCATTCCAGCAGTAACCGGCTCTGATACCAATTGTGAAATCACTGGATCGGTAAACCTCCGAGCACGTTCTTGACGGAAGGATAAAAACCAAAAGATAAACAATAACACGAACAATAATCGAATGATTTCATTGATAAAACATAACGATTTTAAGCTCGTTACAACTTAAGAATTACAACTTTTGGCAAGGGGAGATCGAGCATGATCTCCCCTCTCATCCGGCAGCGCCTGGGCGCCAGGAACACTATGAAAAACCCTTAGGTTTCTACACATTGAAACTGGTATATATAGGCCTCGGCCCATATTAGATATGACTGGGCCCATTCGTGCGATTGGACCATGCGTATGGTTCAATCGTACGACTGGACCATGCGTATGGTTCAATCTTACGACTGGACCATTCTTATGGTTCAGTCTTACGAATGCCCCAATCGCATCTCTCAGTCGCACGACTGATCCATTAGCATGGCTCAGTCGTACGACTGAGTCTCATTCGCATATGCTCCTGCGAATGACCCAGTTTCATGTGTTTACAAGGTGTATAACATTAAGCCTAAACTATTCGTCAAGCGACGGACACACTATATATGACAATATATGCTCCAACATCTATAACATTAGATATCCTGGTGGACTTACTAAAATCAAAATGTACAGAGTGACAAATATGATTACTAGAAATGTACCTGACACCATGTTAGGGTCCACTCTAGCCTCTTCCCGGGTCATAGTGAAGGCCCTCGTCTTAGCTTTCTGTCTATCATTTCCATCCTCGACCACTTTTCTTGCCTCGAAACCTTTAGCCCTCCGCTTTCTACAACATATACTAGAAAACCTATTTCCCTAAAATTGAAACATTTAGTTTTCTCTACACAATCCTTAGCCATACGCCCCTCCTACCCATATCTAAAGAACAAATTCCCCTCCCCCCACTTACATTCACCCAAATGATTTGTTTAACATTTCCTATAGTCCCTTCCCTCACCTGCACCAACAGTGACCTCCTTATGATCATCCACTCTCGCCTTCTTACCACCAGATGTAAAATACCACTATCATACCTTTTCCTATTCCTATTCATGTATCCACTCCACTTCTTTTTCAACTCAACCATAGTCACGTCCTCTCACTCGTCATAAAGCCTTCCTACCAGATCAACTACAGACCAAAAGATACTTGGCTGGGCGGCAATCCTATGTTTACGGATATCCACTAGAAAACCCTAAATATACCTCTTGATATTCTATGACACTAGTGTGGCTAACTTTGGCACCAATCTTTCTATCTCGTTAAATTTGGTTTCGTAATGTTGATGGGTCATGCTCCTCAGCTCAAATTACAGAAATTCATGTTTAATCTTATCTTGTTCCCGGTGAGGACAAAATTCTTCGATCACAAGTTTCTTCAACTCACTCCACCCCCATCTTGCTTATTGTCCTACTACCCTCCATCTCTCTCACCCACCTTTCAGCAGCAGTGCTCCCGTTTCCATCAAAAGTCAAGAGCTTGCACCTTTAGAGTGCCTCTAGTTATTTGTTGATTTGATTGGTTGCAGTTCATGTTAAAAATATATTACTATTGGTTTTTAATGTTAAATATTTTCAGTGTTTTAAGGATAATTATATTTATTGTGTTCCTCGTATGCTTTGGTTGATTCATTTTATGCTACTCGATTACAGTATAGATTTTTTATTACTACTATATGTTTCGGTTTGATTTTGTCATGCCCCTACTAGTGAAAACACGGGAATGTAAAGAAATTGAATATCAAGAACGACATTGTTATAAGAGAGTGTTTGGAGTTTCATTAAAAACAAATAGACACTTATGTTCCATAGTCATTATGTCTATCACTTAAAGCAAATACCAAATGATGCTAGGCGGTTCTCCAAAGATAACATGTAACTCTTCTAGTCTAAGAGTAGTTGAGATGTCCTTGGTTTTCAAATCCTGAAAAACATGCTTATGAAAGTGTCAACTAAATTAGTTGGTGAATTCATATCTTTTAATGTTTCAAAGACCTCATTTCACTTAAAAGACTTTGTTACCGTATAATGTGATTTGTACTTAATATTACCAATTAGAGACAATATGACCAATGATGCAGTTACCATGAGTTCCGATGACCAAACTTAAGTGATTTTGATATTGCGATTCAAATATGACAAAAATAACATTGGTGAGTTCACAAGGTTGGTAGTTACAAAAATGGTTTCCAGTTGGATGACAAGACTCCAATTTGTCTATCATTAATTAAAACTAATCAAAAGTCTATGCTAACATGAGCTCCCATAACTAACGCTTGACGTCTGTAGTTACGCTCAGACCTAATGTTCAATCGTGAAATATTACAATGAAATAAAAAATTATACACTCGGTTAGTACATGGTTAGAGCTACCAACCACAGGCCGGTGGGGGTGTAAACCCAAATAGATCTATCTATAACTTTTACGCTCATCCACAATTAATGGTTAAAGATACCGGGTACTTAATATGATAATAATGTCTACTCATGTAACAAGGTAGTCATGTTTCTATTTGTGTGCAACAAATATGTCTTAGCATGTTTTCTCCCCGAAATGATTAGAAAAAAGTTTAAAATAGTGGGACTCACTAGGTGTCCGAAAATGAAAATCTATGTATACTGGACTGCAATAATCAACCTACACAGGTCCTAATAACCAAGACCCAAAATGTGTGTTTACTCTAACATGACCATTGTTTTCTCAACTTCATGACATCCAATAATATATTTATATTTATGTAATCATCTTTAGAAAAACAAGAAATAATATTGCTACTTATTGCCTTGATTAAAATGGGTTTTCACTTGTTTTTTGTTTGTATTTAACTTGTTAAATGCTCAATTAGTTTTCAAATTTGTAAAGTATCATAAGCATGCTTTTCCCCAAAGTAATGTAAACAAAAAGGGTTGTTAAAACTCATCTGATTTTTCTTACAAGTACATGTATGTCAATGTTGAGTGGTCGCAACTATATATAGGAATTCACCAACTAGATTCCTATTTACACATGATATAAGTCTCTAGTATTTGTTGAATATTTTAGTGTAATTAGAGATTGCATGTGTAACAAGAGTGTACGCTTGTTTGAATGTTATCGGGACTAACAGGGGTTCGGGGACAGCGCCCCCTAGAGAAGTAGGGTCCAAGGGGCGGCAGCTCCTGGCTGGGGTCGAGCTGTCAGGTCAGCTTGAAAATTTTTTATTTTGAATAAAAGTCCTTCGTATAAAATGCATTAGAAATTCGTTTTTTACTAAAATTGAATCATTTAAACTTGAGGGACTAAATGTGTAGTTTGTTCAAAAATGCAATAACAGTTATCTTGGAAAACTTCAATCCCGTTTATGTTGGTATTCGTTTCTAAAAGAGATAGAACTGGGAAAACGGAAATTACAAACAACATCCAAATATCATACGAATTTTTGAATCAATTCTGATTTTATCCGGTCAAATTATTGGTATACACTCCAATTATTTGATCTGAAAGTGAAATCACACGACTTCAGAATCATCCGGTCGTTGTTCTATTAAGAAATTCCCCAATAGTATTAACACAATGTTACTACACATATGATTGAGCTTTATTTAGTTAAAGTGTGATAATCGACTACCATAGTTGGATTATATATCGGGGGCTGGTATGATGTTACTTATATCAGGGTTATGGTTCTCAACTAGAACCATCTGTAATCACACTTTGTAATACTTATGCGTCAGAGCACATAAGTGTGTGCATGTCAACACATTTGCTTCACGTATAGGTATTTATTAAAATTCTATAATAGGTGGTTCAAAGTACCATCCCATTAAGTAACTGGTATACTTGTTTAGATAATAGAAGATGTTTAAGTCTAAAATAGTATTATTGTTATTTTCATATTATAGCTAACAGTTAGTTTTATGACAATAATGTGAGAAATAATATTAGTCTGAAATAATGGAGTTTGTATTAATACTAATTTATCAATTATATGTATATCTATGTATGCGTGTGTTTGACTATAAGTTGTACCAACATGTGTTTGTTAATATCGGATAATATGCACACCAAACTAGAATATAGTTATATACTTTGACTTGGCCATTATTTTTTGAAATTTCATTGATATATGGTGTATAGGTACATAAGTATAATAATCAAATATGTTAACTGCTATTGAAATACAAGTAAATTTTTATATAGAAGTTACGCATCACGATTATTAATGAAATAATATTTAACATGTGCGCGTTAAGACTATCTCATTTTAGTAGTAGCACTTGCACGTCATCGTTGTGGGTTCTTAATAACAAGTAATTCTTTATTTATTGTTGCGTAATGTTTGTCCTTTTAATGACATAATTATCCAATTGTTACTCGTTCTCGTTCTCGTTCTCGTTCTCGTTGTTGTTGTTGTTGTTGCTGTTGCTGCTGCTGCTGCTGCTGCTGCTGCTGCTGGTGTTCTTGTTGTTCTTCTTGTTGTTGTTGTTGTTCTTCTTCTTCTTCTTCTTCTTCTT
>CM044007.1:60294743-60299743 GCA_024085815.1 Flaveria linearis | reverse complement strand
CCACTATTCCTCATCCCAACTTTTATAAAATGTATAAAAATGATAATTTTCATACTTTAAATCCTTTGACCTTTCATAAAGCATTCATGGTATGCATACTTGCCCCGAAATACATAAAAACACATAAAAATGGAGATTTAGAACTCACATTTGCTAAGTAGACTCGATGAAACCCTAACCCAATAAGGAACAACTGAGATCTACACATATACACGTAAAGATGTCAACTTCATCTATAAAATTGGTGTACAAACACCAAACATAGATCTAGCTATCATATAACACGTGAAAGTTGGTAACTTTGCTTGAAATCCTTGAATTTGTCTCTCTAGAAATGCAGCTTTCTCTCTTTAGGTCGCAATGCTTGCAAGGAGCATGCATGGGACGACTTTTTTCATATTTATAGGCAGCTTTAGTGTGTGAAATTATCATTTGTCCATCTTTAATCTCTACATTCTTTCAATAATTTAAATCATGCCCCTTATTATTGTTTAATCGATATTCATGGAAACGAGGGTGTTACAATATGTTACCTTTTTAGTAGGGCATTTTTTAGGTCCATCTAGTGGTATGCATATATGGCATATCGCCAATAAAACATGAATTATTTCTAAAGCCTATCTATATTATGTAGTTACATTATGTAATGATAACTTTTTAAGTAATCCAATATGCCTAAAGTTTATCTATGTTATGTAGCTGCAATACGTAATGATAATATAACTTTTTAAGTAAGCAAATTGTATTTTAATATTTCAAACTGTAATGCTATAGTTATAATAATACATTGCGATACTTAATGATAATATAACTTTTTAAGTAAGCAAATTGTATTTTAATATTTCAAACTGTAATGTTACAGTTATAATAATACATACTAGCAGTTTACCTTATAGTAATATTTACTTTTATTTCCATCACTAAGTACAATTCTAGTAACACAATCATTATTGATTTACATTTGATTACTTATTTTTTACTTTATTTCGTTATATATTTCTCTATTTCATTAACGTCATCATCGTGAGCAAAATCGAGTTAGGATTATCATGAGGTGATGATTCATGACTTTGTCACCATGTAACATTGGTGATTGTGTCCCATAAATATGATTATTTATGTGCGTTTCTTTGTATACATGTTAATTAGATAATATTTCTGAGTGAAAAATAGGTGTTAAATAATTATTGGTGATTTTATCCCATCAGTATTAAATCATTTCATATATTTAATCATTTGATCTTAAAATCATTGAATTCATTTTAAATTGACTACTTTGTGACAAAAAGTACAATTATACAATCCTAAAGGGTTGGGCTATACAAACACTTATTTATATTATTAAGACGCTTTATTGTCTTTATCTTTCTCCATGTATCTATATGTATGTATAAAAAAAGATAAAGATGATGAAATAAATTAGGTGTACCGGTATACTTATCTAAATCACAACATATAAATTTCTGTTGCATTCTTTAATATCTAAACAATACTATTTTACAACTATTTGTATAATATTGTTCTCTATGTTACATCACTCTAAAATATCTTAAACAGTTTTGGAGCATGACCTTAGTTTGAAATGTCACCAACCTCCTCTCCACTCACGGGTGTTTTTTACTACTGAATTGTCAGTAAACATTAATTTTGCTTGTGACGGGGGTAATAAAAACAAAATATCTCATTTCATCAAAGAAAGAAAGGATATTTATATACTGAAAAGGATTATGCTACACCTAAGATAAAATATCTTATGTGTATGATATAAAATCTAGTATTATTTATTTAAAAAAAAGAAAATAATGACATTACTTGTTACAATTCTGTAAAAACATATTTATTTTTTACTTCGTATTTCTCATTTAATAAATAAGTTTGTTTATCGTTTATTTTATAGAATCTAAATTTTTGTTGCTATGATTTGTTTTTCTTGCTTCTTTTATTCACCAAACATAAGATTTTGATTTTATTATTTTTCTTCATTCCTAAATCTTCATTACTAATTACTTAATATTTTTTTTATTTAATGCTTATACGTAAAAAGTAAGAAAGTATTTTTATACTAATATTACACTATGAATATTTATTTATAAGGTCTTTCCATAATAACAAAAGTATTCTTTTATTAATATTCTTTAGGTTAGACCTGAAAAAGTATCAGCTAGTAGTAACCTAGATTTTTATAACTATCTTTCGGATTACTAATAGGTTACTAATTCATTCGATCATCTTCATTACTCGAATACAAAACATTGATGTTTTAGGCTGACACGTCCCCAAATGAAGACTCATATTTCAGTTTGTACCTATCTATCTTAACCTTAAAACCACCTTTAGCGATAAACTCGTCCTAGTAAGAAAATCCCTAGCTAGCCCAGCCAAAAACCATTTTTAGCATAGATGAGACTTGAAGCTTTTTTTATAAATATAAAAAATTTTAGTTACTGTAGCTCAACCACGGTTAAGATTTTGTACCGGTAACCTGGATATATACTTTGTTACTAAAGCGATTTAAACTTTTTCCAAGTAGAAAGACCACTCTTTATATTATTCCGGCATTGTGAATCCATTTTTATGAATATTTAAATTAAGTCACGTAAATAGAATTATTATCATTATTTAGTGATTACTTTATTTCAATTTTAACATGTATTGAAGACGATTATGAAATAAAATAGTTATTAAATAATGAAGAAGTTTTATGATCAAGGTAGGGTTATACTAAAAACAATGTTTAATCTAAAAGTCTAAAAAGAATTGTGGTCTTAACACGTGTCCTTATATCGTTTTAAAGAGAAAGGCATTTTGGTCATTGTATCAAATACGTCAGCTCATTATGTATTATACGTTCATTATGTTAAATATTAGTTTATTATGTCATATATTTCACATTATTTGTTATGTTTATTAATCATTGTATTTTACGGTTTAGATCATTTTTTGTTACTTTTGTTATGTATTTATAGATTATAACTTGTTATCTATCATTGTTTTATAATTAAAAGACACAATGATATACTTTCATCAATCTAGCAGAATTCATAGTATTAAAAATAACACAATATGTTACTTTGTTATTGTTTTTAATAGATATATAAACTTGTTATTATTCATTGTGTATTACCATTACAAATACACAATAATGTTATTTCAATAATGTATTTTTTAAAACTCATATTAACACAATAACCAACCAAAATACACAACGAACTACACTAAATACACAATGACGAGATATGAGCTTAAAAATGTCAATTGTTTTATATTTTTATATAACAATACTATACTCGTTCTAAAGATAAAAACACGCTCATTTTTATGGTTTAATTTTTATAAAAAAATAATATTGTATGCAAAAGTTATGAACGTTTAAAAAATGAGGGAATTTGTAAATAGTCAACAAAATGGTTATTTCTAAAATACCCCTCTAACAAACTTTTACCTATAATTTAATCTTAACCATTGATTAAGAAGGTGGATGGTTGAGATTACTTATTAGACTTCTTAGTTTTAAAAGACTATCTATTTGAACATTTCTCTTATAATTATTCATTTAAGTATGAGCAATTATAAGATTTTCATATCAATAAAATAATATTAAAACTTAAATGATTTTTATTACTATAAATTTTTACTCTTGTTAATATAATATGAAATATTAATTACCAGATTATAATCTTTATCTCTTACTGATCTTACAACTATTATATATAGTTTAAAACGCATATTTTTATGCGTTGTGTACAACATGGTAGTACAAGTGCATATTCTTATGCTTTGTGTACCACATGTTGATGTGTTATATTTAATTAACATATAAACAAAATAAAAAGCTGATTATTTCATTCATAATTACGCATCATCATGATTTCCTTCTTAAGCTTCTGAAAATACAGTCGACACATTTCGGCCAAGACATTCATATTTATCATCGTAATTCTCTAATCTAATTCATTCATTTCAATCTCCATATTTCCAGCTTCAATCCTAACTTTTCTGCCTTAAACCGCAATCCTTTCATCTTCAAGATGTAGTTTCCCCTCACTTGCCTTCTCAAACTAAGTTAGATAATTTCCTTGGAACACCTGCCTTGGGCTTTTCGTTTTCCTTTCTTAGTTTTCCTGCCCATTGGTTGGTCCAATTCGATAAATTTATTTTTGATGTCATTTCACATTAGGGAAGGGGTTGTGGTCAAGGTCGGGGATGGGGATGGGGATGGGGATGGGACCCGTTGTTCTTTTCTTTGAGACATCCTTTCTAGGGTGTGAAGTTCACTTAGATTGGTCTTTTAATAGATGCCAACAATACTCAAACTGAAGGTTACACTTCTCTAGTTATTGGTACATTATATTTGTCTTTTCAAACTTTATTTGAAATAAATGAGCATACATGTTAGTGCAATCAAATAAATTAGAACATTATCAAACAATGATTTTGATCAAATAATTTAGAGCACTAAGAAGGTTGGTAAAGTGCATTTCCCCTGTCATGAGTATGTTTCTTGTAAATCCATATATACTTTTTGTAGTGATTGATTAATTAGGGTTCTTATACCTATTAAAGGAAGGCAATGCACAATCATGTGTTTATGTCTAAGACAATGAAGTCTATTGAACATATCAAACAAAATAACAATCATATTCTTGTATAACTTTTGTGCATTCTATTTTATAATCTATACAACTTACTATCTCAAATGAACACACCAAATAGCTAAACTATGGTTTGATAGTGAAAAGCAAAAGTAAATAAATATAATATATGATAAGAAACCATTGTAAAATAGAAGGTTTTATCTCATGGCGGCTATTAGGTTATCGAAATGAGTATTTAGGGTAAGACCCCACTTAAACTATTCAAGAGCTACTTGTAAATTCAATCGCAAGTTAAGATGGATTTATTCAATCAACACTTATGTAATTATCAAATACAAAAAAGAACACCTAAGAAGAGATGTCAACTTTGAACTGAAGTTTGCTTCTTGGTTCATAATTCATTGG